>OW026521.1:106611880-107206880 GCA_932274085.1 Protocalliphora azurea
TGCTCTTAGATTTTGGCGACTATAACTATATTTTTTCTCTGCATGTATATGAGGAGTACATATAATTGTCCTTCTATGGGTACAGATAGTCTAGTGGAAGTGTTCTAGATTACAAATCTTCAAATCGTGGTTCGTATCCTCGTAGTATCCATTTGAATTTTGTTTTAATATGGGTATATTTTTTGTGCAAATAATAAATTTTACAAGTAAATCTTAAAATGCTATCACTTAACTGTAATTGTGTTTTAGGTTTTTAAATATAGACAATAAGATAGCATATTATGTTTGGTAGAATTGTGTCTCAGAACCCCAAAGTTAAAAATTCTAAAAATTTTAAAATATATATCTATCTAGGGTATCTTTTTTCGGAAAAAAAATTTGGTGGAAAACTGAGATGATCTGAGCTGTTCAAAACAGAGATAATCTGACCGATCTTCCTAAGTCATAAGAACAAGTAGTCTTCATGGTTAACACCAGTTTACAGATATTAAGCATATTTCCAGATTAAAGCAAAAATTTTGATAAGAGATAATTTTAATATGTTTATATATTTATGTAATACAGGTTTTGTGACGGGTATAAAAGATTCGACACTTTCATGTGTTTTAATTTATGTTGTCTTTATTTGGTATTGTTGTTATTTCATTAACTTTAAAATACATTAATTATTTTATATAATATCCCAACACGGGAGAAGGGTATATAAGATTCAGCACAGCCGCATGTAGCACCCTAACTTGTTTAAGACATAATGGTTTGATTTTTATATGAAAAATAATATGAAATAATAATATGAAAAAATATATATCCTTCATTTATATATTTTTATGATTCTCAGTGGGAAATATCTCAGAAGAGTTTTTATTTTACATACATATATCTAAATTAATGTAAAAAAAATTGACTTTTCGCCTAAATAAAACCACTGTCTTTTAATAAATACAACTTAACAGAATAATAAAAAAATAAAAAGAACAAAAATGTTGTAACAATGTTTATGTCTTATAATTTATTGTTCAATAACTCACGGCCAATTATGTAAACATAAAAAATCATGAGAAGCTGGATGAATTTAATATTAAGGCTAGAAAATTCAACAACAATTTTTATTACTAACAAACAACATTTTTGCTAATATAAAAAACTGTGTATTTCAAAAATAATGTGATACTTTTTGCTTTCTTAACAATTCATAAAAAGGGTTCAAATACTTGTTGAGGAGTAGCAAAAAATTTTGCCAGATATTGTTTACTACCCTTGTTCTTTAATGCTATGAAAATTCTTTTTAAACCTTATTAAAAAAGTTTTAAACGTGATTTTTTTTTAATTAGTTTAGATTTATAAATCTTTTTATTTTATTTTATAAATGAAAAATATGTATGTTATAAATTTTAATCCTTGCCCTATAAACATTTACTTTTTTATTTTAAGATATATGTCTTCATAAACTACAACGTTAACAAAAACGAGAAAAAAAGATATAGTCGGTCAAGACCGACTATATAATACCCTAACCTTATATTACACCTACATAATATATATTTTGTAAATTTTATTTTACTAAATGTAAAATAAAATATACAAATACAGAATAATGCGTTGATACTAACATCTGTATGACTATATGCACTTTAGGGAGATTCCTGGAAGTGGGTTTATAAGGGAGCTATGGTCAATTGCGGACCGATCTCCATAAAATTTGGTATAAAGATTGACTCTTGTGCAAAACTTTGCACAGAATTTCATTAAAATATATTTATCTTTAAGGCATTTTTGAGTGTTTAAACATAATTCCGGAGGGACACTTGTATGGGGGCTAGGCGAAATAATAGAAATAATGGACCCATCACAACCAATTTCAATAGGCTTCGTTCTTGTATCATAAAAGTTCCACGTGCAAAATTTCATTGAATTATCTTTAAAATTGCGAACCGTACTTTGTACACAAGGTTTACACGGACAGCCAGCCAGACGGATGGACGGACATCGTTAGATCGATTTAAGAAGTGATTTTGAGTCGACTGGTATACTTTAGAATGGGTGTTGGATAACTTTTTCTATGCGTTATAAACATCAGCGCAAACGCATAATACCCCAACCACCTATGGTGGAGTAGGATATAAATACACAATAAACTCCGCAAACATAAAAAATACTGGCACGTTTATTAAATAGAAGACCAAAATTTAATGCTTTGATGGGTTTTTGGTTGGTTGGCAGGTTTTTCATTAAATGAGTTGTTTGATAAATTGCTGTTACTTTTACCACAGATTTTTATCGCTTCTCATATTATATGAATATTTAAAATATCAAATTTCATTAAAATAAAATCGTTACAAAAACATTTAAACTTTTTATCAATCTTTTTTTCTCTTTATTTTTTCCCTTTTAAATTGTATGTGCTTTTATGTGTTTCGATTACTAGTTGTTGGTTTTTATGTACAAAAGTATTTAGAAATCCACTAAACCAACCGAAATTATTCTTACTTATACAATGAGTCTGCCATCTAAACACCTAAAAACAACACCTGACATTTTTAACATAAAATTTCATTAATTAGCAGTCATTTACTATAATACACAAATAAACATACCTTTTGATTTAAATGTACAAACAAAATAGAACAAATGTTTTAAAGCAAAGCATTTAATTTAGGCTTTACACTATTGTTGAATATAACCAACACATATACACATAAATTTACCTATATTTTATACACATATATAAATATTTCCCTGCAAACATTTTCTATTACGGAAGACGCTAAGAAGAGTTTTGCAGAAGCTTAAATTCATATCCAAAACTATTGACAAAGTATCATAAAAATCACCTTCCATTGGGAAGAACTATTCTCCGTGGAAATGCCTTCCAGACGATTTCAACAAGACACCTCTAAAATTGTCTTAAAAGAGTCCTCTTACTATCATCTAACAGATGATACCTATTTTTTTTATATTATCTTTATTAAAATACTGATAAATACAATGCAAGAACTTTTAAAATATAGATATCAATTTTATTTTACACACAGAAAACAGTTTGTGAATATATACATTTATATATATTCATATTTATATATAAATATATATATATATATATATATATATATATATATAAATATATACATATATATATATTCATATATATATATATATATATATATATATATATGTATAACTTTTAGACCCATATTGTGAAGAGAAGAACATAACAGAAATGTTTTTTTTTTTTTTTTTTTGTTAAAGTAATGCAAGTGCTATAGAATGGCATTAAATTTATTCAAATTTCCATTTAAAGGAATAAAACTAAATCAACATTTTTGCAAAATTCGTAAAATTTTCATTAAGTACAATGTAATAATATCTATTAACCAAATTTTATTTTTTATGAATAAAGTTTGAGAAATAAAATACTCATAAAACACTAAATAAAAAAACTCATAAAACAATATTCAGATCAAAATAAATTGAGTAGCTAAAGAATTCCAGACAAAATCCTTTGAAAAGCTTTACGTGAATTTCGTGAAAATAAAATCCTTTATACATACATATACCTCGAAATATTCTGGCTTCTATTAAAAATTAAACTTGATTTCTTCTTAGGACTGATCTTTATAAACGTATGAAATATTCATATTTTCTTAAAGAAGTTTTAATTTAGTAGAGAATTTTTAATAAATAGAGCGAAATCGGATGAGAAAGAGAAAATTAGCATACATTTTAGAAACATTCATGTCAAATATTAGAAGCCATATATGGGTACCAGAGGGATCTGTAGAACTCTATTGTGAGAATTTTTTATGTTAATAAGATTTACAGACTTATTTCCTATAGTAAATTAAAATACAAAAGGTTAATTAACACTTCTTAAAATTTTATAGGAGAGATAAGAATAAGTTAATTTTCAATAAAAAAAACACGATTTTGTTACAAAATCTATGAACATATATTAAGTTAATTCTTTCAGAGCAAACGATAAATTTTTTAAATGACTTTTGCGAATGGATACGATATGACAGTGAAAATATACTTTTTAAATGACCTAGTGTAGGTCGGAGACCTAACTGAGTAGCTCATTTTGCTATTTTTGGAATTTCCAATACAAAATCAACAGCTGAAGTTATACACAAATTTTTTTTTTTAATTCTTAAAAAGTAAAAAAAAGAAATTTCATTCCTTCTAAACTATACATATACAAACAAATAAGTCAATAGATGTGTGAATTATGGCAGAGATTGCATTATGATTTAAGTAAAATATTTCTTTACAAAAAGTAAGCCTTAACAAACAGAATTTGATAAAGCAAAAAGTTCCATTCGGAGATCGTAAGATCTTTCGGTAAAACAAGTATTTCGGTTTAGTAGTTTTCAGGTGATGTTATCGTAAATATGTATTATGGTAAATAAATCACAAAACGTACAAGTGTGAGCGGAAAAAGGTGTGTGGTATTTAATGAAAAGTATGTATCGGCCTAAGTTACTTACGTACTATGTATATATATGTATATGAACAGATTCAGTGGTTGAGTTAAAAAAAGAATTAATTTCAAAAAGTGGGCATAAAAGAAGATTGTTTAAAAGATACCTTATAAGCCATAGTCCATGCCGAACTTTATTTGTGACAAATTTTATGTGCACCGATTCAATGGTGATTAATGCAAAAATAGTACAGAATTGGGCTAAATAATTTGTTATAAAAAGTGGGCGTAAAAAGGGGGCATGTCATCCATTAAATAGGGTTTATAGGTCTTAGTTCTTCTGCACTATATCTGCGCCAAATTTTATGTGAATCCATTTAGGGCATAAGTCCAAAAAAAAACAAGAGACAAATTAAGTCCAATAATTTGTTGGAAAATTAAATTAGGTCTTATAAATCCATTTTACTTCTGAACTGTACGTGTGCCAAATTTAACGTCAATTGATTCAGGGGATTAGTGACAAATAAAATTAAGTAAAATAAAATTAAGTAAAAAGGGGCGTGGCGTCAGATCTCATGATCTATAGCCTAAAATTCCTTCCGGTTAAAGAAATATCGGTGTCCACAATAACATGTAAATCCATCCAGTAGTTTTGCCGTTAAAGAATTATAAACATATTATAAACAATTTTTTTATAATTCTTTAAACGGCAAAACTACTGGACGGATTTATATGATATTGTGGACACAGATATTTATATATATATATATATATATATATATATATATATATTTATATATATATATATATATATATATATATATTTACATATACATATACATATTTATATACATGAAAATAATTTTCATCTGCAATCGTGAAGATATCTTAAGAAGGATATAATAGCTAAATGCCATTTAAAAAGACAAGTCCACTGCTATTTCGACATGTAGGTAGTTTTTATTTAATTAATATATATTATATATATATATATATATATATATATATATATATATATATTGGTTTTTTTTTTATTTTATTAAATAATACAATGCTTTAGTTTTAGCGCTTTTAATAAAATTAATAAAAAATATTTTAATTATCATTCACAATAGAGTTTCTGACATAAATATGGCCTAAATATAAATAAATAAATATACCCTCAATCCAAAAGGATATATAATATACCATATATAATTATATGTGATTATTTTCAGCTGGGCAAATAAATATAAAAATAAAAAATAAATAAAAGTTTCGTACATTAGCCTTATATAGCTCAGGTACGAATCCTACTGAAATTAGTTATGATCGGTCAAATATTTCACCTAGCCTTCCGGAATAGGTTTTAACAATCATAAATGCCGTAAATATAGCGACATTTTAATCACACACGTTTACGACACTTAAGAACTCATTTTAAAAATTCATATTTTTCACACAATTAAAGTCATGGTTATTAAGAACGATTTAAGTTTTTTGGTGAGAACTGTGAAATATATGTTTTGTACTTTGTTTTGTAACATATTGAAATTGAATGCGAAGTTTATAATTTTTCAAACTTTTAAGTAACCTTCCTCGAAACAGTGCTAAAGTTATAGTTTTAGAGTAAGAGGCTTGACCGAAAAAAAATTTTTTTGGAGGTAATAAAAAATAAGGATTTGTGCTGGGAATTTTGCGGACGGAATAGTATTTTTAAATTATAATGATTTTCAAGTCCGATTTAATGTTTTATAGTCTCTATTATATATAAGGACGACATTTTAAAATTATAAAGGCAATTATACGTTCCCATACTAAGAATTTTGGTCCTATGGAAGAAAAAAGTGTATTTGTTGGTCCTCTGTTTTATATTTAAAAGAACCGTAATATTTTGGGGAACTTCATAAATCATACTAGGGTTAATTTTCAGTGGGGTAGCAAAATCACCTTTTTGAGTGAGTCGTCTTAATATTTCATCCTATGTGAATGCCTGCACAACTTTCCGAAAAAAAAACCCATCGGTAAAATATTCAAGGCCTTCACCGTGCAGGCCTTCTACAAAGTCGATTTGGCTGAGATATTTCTGTTATACAAAGTTTGTTTGGCGTTGAAAATAAGTAAAATCGGTTTATTAACAAAAAAAGTTATGGACCAAATACTCGAAAAACAGGATGTCCACCATAACCCCAGTTTATTCTTTTCGGCCGATATCTTTTACAAAAAAGCATGCACATAACCGATATTTTTACAAATAGTTCAAGAACCTATATAAACGTGGTAACTAAAAATGGACACGATTCCACACTAATGCGTACCTCTCACATAAGGTGAAACATCAACGAAATTTTTGTACAAATAGTTCAAGGACCAATGTAAACTCGGAAAAAATGGGCCCACTTTACCATTCATCTACCATATAAGATGAAATTTTAAGAAGTTGCAGATTATTTATTTTAAATTGTTTTAAAAAGTTTAAAACTTAAAAAAATAATAATTCGGTATTAAAAAACATACATGTGGGCTTTTAATAAAATATCTTAAGTCAATTTAAGACAATTTTACCAAAAACTTACATTTCCATAGACATTTTTGATTTTGAAATAGTTTTTAGTTCTCCTGAAAAAATTAAAATTTTAGTTAATTTATTTTGACAAAAATCCACAGATATAATATGAACAATTCAGTTTTTAATAAAATACCTAATTAAAAACTAAAAAACATGTTTTTGTAACTGTTTTGGGATAGCTTTTTTGTTTTCTAAAGTAAACGATTTTTTTTTTCTCTTCTCCCTTCCAAAAAGGTTCAACAAGGAATAGGTTTTCTCTTAAATAAATGTGCAATGATATTACAAAAGAGTTTGAAGTTGAATTAAAAAAACAAGACATGCGGACTATCTTCATTAACAACACTTAAAATAACATTAAATGATTTTGAGCTTTGTAAGTCTCACAATGAAAAATATTTCTATTTGCAATGAGAAAGTTAATAAGTGAGTAATACGAGAAGCAAAAATTAGAGGAAGCCGAGGCTTTCTTTGAGGAATTTTCATAGAAAGCAAAATGAAAAGTATTTAAAATTTGTTCGGAAAGGTGTGGAGACATTCGCAAAGGCCTGCAGGGATGAAGCACTATCATACTTTCCTGATAGGTTTGTGCTTAAAACGAAATATATTTTTAACAAAAAATACATCTTCTTACTCTCCTTCCAAAATAGGAAAAGTAGGAATTTCTATCGGATATTTTAGAAGACAAGAATGAGGTATTCTTGAAGGTCTTGCTTGAAAAAGCAGGTTAGCATGAGTAGCTGTATCTTTAAGGTGTAAATAGACGTTATAGAAAGCCCACACGGTGAAGGCCTTGAAAATTTTACCGATTGATTTAATTGCTATATGTATGCATGTATGTATGCATGAATGTATGTAAGTATGTATGTATGTATATATGTATGTATATATGTATTTTTTATATTTAACGAGCTTTGACTCACTCTCTACGTACTAACGTTTTATATGCGAAATGTATTTGTCCATGATTAATGCTTAGCTCATTATTTTTTCCTCTACCTTTTTTGGCTTTGTACTAAACCAAAAATGCCTAAAATATAATCAACTATTAAGGCTAAACTGTATGCATTAAACATTAATTTACATTCAGGGAGCTTGTGTACTTGGGCATACACATATATACATACCTATACAATGTGTGCATGTAGCTAAGTTATGAATACATAAATAAGTATGTATATGAAAGCAAGAATGTGTGAGTGTGTTTTTGATGACAGCAAATACTCAAATATGAAAACTAATGCTGATAAAGGACTTTAGAAGTATACAAATTTCATATAACAACAAAAATGTGAACAAAAAAGGAAAAAGTATAACGTTCTGACATTAATTAAAATACTAAAAACCGTATTGTTAGATTTTGACAGCAAAAAATGTAACGGAAAATTAACTGGCGCTGATTTTAATTCTAAATAAATAAAAGTGAATACTAGAATACAATTTTTAATTACCAGCTAAAATTTAATGTGCCACATTTTCATGATTTATTAAACGTCTTAATGTGGAATTTAGTGGGGTAAATTTGTTGCTGTAAGTTACTACACGCAGAGCAAAAACATTTTGCAACATGGTTGTCCCATTAATATTTTTTTTTTTTATTTTTTCCTCAATAATATATTGTTTTTGCAAACATCGTTATTGTTGAATACATTTAATTTTGAAAACAATATGATTGTAGCGATTATATTTTGGTTCTCAATTTTATAATTACTCTGTTGACGCAATATGTTGAGCAATTTGTTTGAATTTGAATCATCTTATGATTACTAAAATTCTATGTACAAAAAAATATTATTGTATTTGTTAATTTGATTTAACAACAAAATGTTTGTTTTTTATGGGCAACAATATATATGATTAGTGACTGAAAATAAGTACATTTGCTGAGTTTTATTCAGTTTAGTGTGTTTATTGCATAGAGCTTGCTTTCTGTCACCGTGTTATTGGGTCTAAACTATCTTTTGATTATAAATATTAAATCAAGTTCATATAGAACACTTATATGTTTACAGATCAACCATATAACGATTGTATTGCAGCTATACTACGGTTATTTGACCATTTTAATGTCTTTATTCAAACATGTTTTAATTTACCTTTAACAATAAATTGCAACCATACTACTGTTTGAAAGGCCAATAATAGTTTGGTTGCAATTTATTAGACAGAACAAGGAAGACAAGGAATTCTTCATAGCAGTATTAAAATTTTTCCTCTTGTAATAAATATTTTTTGGCAAATGCTACAGCTATGTACATATAACTTTTTGAAATTTTTGGAAATATCAAAATTCACACGGCATAGCGTTATAGGGCATGAAAAAATATAAAGAAAAATTTACTAAATTTCCAAATATTTGATAAGAACATAAAAGAAGCAAATTTGTTTTATCGACTCTTAAATAAAAAAAAAAAAAAAATTAAATTGTGTCTTTAAGTAAATGGTCTTCGCGACCCCCTTGAAAGGTTTGTACGGGTCCGTTGTGCGTCGCGAAGCCCCATTTAAGAACCATTGTTTTGTTTTTCATAATTTTTCGACAACTGAAAAAATTGTGACTGAAATATAAAAGTTTTACACTAATTTCTTCCAGATGATCACAATGGGATATTATAAACTTATGGCGGAGGTGATAATCACCATACTAAAAAACGGGCGATATCTTGAGAAATAAAATAATAAAAAAAAATAAAATCGTATATATTTCTTGTTGTTGATTGCCTAATTTTTCTTGCAAGTAATAAGTATAAGAAGATTTGCATAAATGATATCATATTTAATAATATTTGTAATATTATTAATGAGGTTTTTGTTCGA
This sequence comes from Protocalliphora azurea, assembly GCA_932274085.1. Lineage (NCBI taxonomy): Eukaryota > Metazoa > Arthropoda > Insecta > Diptera > Calliphoridae > Protocalliphora > Protocalliphora azurea. The sequence continues at coordinate 106,621,657 of OW026521.1, forward strand.
TATCATAAATATGAAAATTATAAAGGACGTGTGTGAAACGGTAGAAAAGTTCTATGGTAAAAAAATATATTTTTTTTATGGTGAGAGAAAATTTTTTCGTTCTACTGTGTGAAATGGTAACTGTAAAATATCGACAAATTTAATTTTTATTATAAAAAAAATAATAATAGTAATAATAATAACAATAATAATATATATTAAATATAAATATTTTTATTTGAAATCTGTATGAAACCTTTAGCTCTGCTGGTCCCACACTCACCGTTTAAAGTAGCGAACATTGTTCCAAGTAAATTTTCTGTCCATCTAACATATTGATTTACAAAAAGGTGAGTGTGGGATTGTTGAATTTCTTTATGTGCTTTATGTCACACTCAGTATATGAACTATGTACTGGTTTATTTTGTAAAAAAAAAACGGAAAATTTAAGCAGTTATTTTTAAACGTGTTAAGTATATAGAAAAGCTTTCCGTTCTGTACGGGAGACTTACATCGACATGTCCAACAAACACTTACTTTTGCACCCCATCAGCACACATTAATTACTAACATGTCCGAAATAAAATAAAAATTTAAAACTACATTGCAAAATTCATTATTTTTTAATATGAATTGTTTTTCCTTATTTTTTTTATAACTGTCATATTTAAAAAAAGGAAAATTTTGGGAAAAAATCGATTAATATTTTTTTTAATTTACATTGTTTTCAATATTGATAACATCCCATTTTAGAACAACGTATTTTATAGACCTAAACTACGTAACTCTAACGAAAAAATTATATCGACTTAGAAAATGCTATCTGCGACTGATTTCCGTCTTTTATTTTTAAAAATATCTTCCATAGAATTATAGTATTAAATTACTATCGCATGAAAATCGATTACAGCTTATTGATCTCCCTACTCTTGAAAGTAGGAGAATATGAATATTTCATTTGCAATTTATTTAGTAAAAATTCATTCCAAGTTTCTGCTTCATAAGATGAAATTCATAATCCACAATCGGCCAACTAGAAGCTGTATTCCTTTAAATTATGCCAACTTTGATTCCATGAGACATATATGTAATCAATTCAACAGTTTTTATACACATATTGATTTTTCAGTAAATTAATCCGCATTAAGAGGAGTTTTATTAACTTAGTTAAATAATAAGATTTTATAATTGAATAATTGTAAAAAACATTTTATGGTAAATAATGTGTATGTAAGCTTGTAAGAATTTGTGATTTCATCTGCTATAAATATATATATATATATATATATATATATATATATATATCTTTCTTTTCCTCGAAATTTCCTACTAATATTATTTCCAAATCTTTCTTTAATTATTTCAAAATTTCTTAATTCTTAAAAAAATATTTTGTTTTAAATTTAATTTAAATTTCCGTTTCCTTCTTATAAGTTTAACAAATTTTGAATAAAAAAATTTCCTAAAAATGCTCTAAACAAAATTTCAATGCTAAGTATGAAACAAAATATTTTAAAAACATGTCCTCACAATATGTATAAAAATTCTCATGTATAGTTCCATACATGGTAATATTTTTGGTTTTATGGTTTTATATATGAATCCATATATTGCAAAGATGTCCATATACAAGTACAAATTTCTTCATACATTTACCATGTATAAAATTATCTAATCGTTTTTACCTGGGTACTTTTAAAATTGCGTAGCATTTTATTATCCAACGTAGAAACAAAACATATTTCAAATAATATATTTAATATATTATATATTATAAGATTTGATTTATAAGAGTATAATCTTAATTTACACTATTTATAAGTGACTTTCTTACATGAAAACGTGTTGTATTTCTTCCACAAAAATATATTATCATTTTGGAAGTTCCATGAAAAAAGTGTTTTTGGTTGTTATATAGGAAAAATATTTCAGATATGTCATCTAGTTTTATATATAAATCCATATATTAAAATCATTTTCATATATGAAGGCATACTTTTCCCATGTATAATAACCAGTATTACCTGGAGATGAGAAAAGAAGAGACTCAATTGAACTTTAAAAAATGTCAATAAAGGCTAAATGCAACAAAAAATAAGGTCAGATAAAAGTTTTTTTTTTAATTTAAAAACTTATTTTTTCTCGCTCCCATTAGTTATTGATATTTTTAAAGAAATTGTAATAAATTTATAAATAATGCCCAGCAAAATGGCTCAGTGAAAAATTGCACAAAAAATTCGCATCGGATATTTGAGTTATATTTCATATGAAAAATTACTCAATGTTTTAAGGTGTTTTTTTTAACTTTTTAACTATAATTCCATCTTGATTAAGCATTTCTTTATTTTCGGTGATTTTTAGCATTAATATGTTTTATGAAGTATATTAAAAAATAATTATAATAATCGAAAAATAGAAAAAAATAGGAAATGAAGCGCCGCAGGCGAAATTTTTTATAAAATAATAATTTAGATTTTTGGGGGAATAAACATATAAAAAAAATGCTGAAATAGATTATGCTGTAAAAATAAAATTACTAATAGCAAATAAGAAATTAATTTCTTCCTTGTTGATATACTAACATTTTAGCCTTTTTAAGGCAATTTTAAAAATCAAAAAAACTAAAGAAAGAGCTAAAATGAAAATTTTGAAGCTAAAAGCAAAATAAAAAATTTAAACTGGCAGCACTGATAATAATATATGATCGTTACTATTTTTAAATCAAAGTTTCCATAAAAAAATAATAATTCATAAAATCGTCAATAATATGAGCTTTCATAAATATTTCCTGTATAAAAAAAATTTTTTCATATATTTTTTTTTTTCTTAATATTAAACATTTAAAATGTTTTATCTAATTTTAAATCTAATGGTCATTTATTGTTTATTTAATCTTGTACACCAATGCGTATGATTTATTTTTAAATAACACTCATACATCTTTGTGGATCTTTAGAGATTATTGGTTTCCATTTCGTATAAGAACACCTTCAGAAAATTTTTTAAAATAGAACTTTTTTCTAAGAAAATAAAATTGAAATCATAGAAATTGAAGTTATAAGCATAGAAAGAAAAACGCATGTAATAAAATAAATTCACACACACATTAAAATAAATTGCAAAATACGTGAGCTGCACATACAAACTGTTGGTGATTTTTTTCCTCTTTCTATAGTTTTAATCTACTTTGTTTTATTAGTTGGAAATTTTTACATGCAGAAATATTTAGCACCTGCGATACAATAAAACAGATAGAAGATTAAAATAAAAGCTTTGCCAAGTAGCATTTACACTTCATTTTCTTTATGCAGACATTCAAATACTTAGTTGAAACAAACCAAAACAGTACTTAATTAAATGTAAAACAATTTATCTCTTTGAAGAGGAGGGAGAAATTGTAACCAAAAATGTGATAAGTAAGAAAGCAACAAATACAGATGGGAAGACATACCTGCAAATTTCAATGGAATTAAAGAAAGTTACACATAGTCTTACACATACATATGTATGTACATAGTGATAAAACTAAATATACATAAATCAAATTGTATTTGTTAAAGTAATCTATATAATTTATATGAGATTAAAACTAGAAGACGATATATATACATATTTATGTGGTGGTGTATAAGAAATGTTTACACTTTTAATATATAAATTCGCCATATGTGTTCCGTTAATTTATATATTTTTTTGATTTAGAGAATATGCAAAGAAATTTCGAAAGATACACAGCTTTAAAAATATAAAATATATCAATTCAATATGGGTGTCAAAAGAAAACTAAGAATCCCTACAATACAATAATATTTTTTATTTAAATTTTGCAGCACAAAAAGTTAAGATAATGTCCTTTTGAAAATGTTACCTTTTACTATTTATTTTCAAAAATATATCAGACTACAAAAATCATTTTTACACTTGAAACAATCGTTATATGGATAAAATTAGAGACCATCCACGGTAAAACTGTGTACCCAGTATTTTCTCTCAAAAGAACTAAATTTTTAAGAAAATTATAAAATATTTACAAAGATAATATCTACATAATACGGATGTAAAAAAATTTTTTTTCAGTAGTTTTATTTATTGAATCTTCACAAAAGTTAAGTGCACTAACAATAATTAATCAAATCTTAAATCTAAATCTTAATATCTGTTTAGTCTAACCAACGTCAGACTAAAAGCGATTTTGGTTTATGGTTTAACTTGGGATCAGTTCTGAGGTGTTTCTTCTTCTCAATCGGATGTATCCATTACTTTTTAGTATATTTCGTGCTTGTGGGTTAGGATATATTTCCAATCTTTTCAAGTTTGCTCCTGCATGTTGTTTTATAACATCCTTTACCAAAGAAACGTTTAGATCCTTGTGCATGTTAGTATTTCTTAAATACCAAGGGGCTGCGATTATACTACGCAATATTTTGTTTTAGCGTCTCTGTATTTTCTCAATATTTGCTGCTGAGGCCATATCCCATAACTGGATTCAAAAACTCCATACTGGCTTTAAAACTGAGTTATAGAGGTGTAGTTTGCAATCGAGACTGAGCACAGAATTTCTGCCAATTAGCCAATTTCTTTGGAGTGCTTTCAATTGGGTCAGCTTTGCATCAATATGGAATTTCCAAGTAAGTAGTCGGTCGAGATGTATTCCGAGGTATTTAACCTCCGATTGCTGGAGTATTATTTGGTTGTTTATAAGGATAGGTGGACATGATTCCCTACGCCAGGTAAATTTTATATGTGTGCATTTTTGTTCATTTATTTTTATTTTCTATTTCTTTAGCCATCTCTCAATATAAAATAAATGGTTCTGCAAAATTAGAGATTCCTCCTCTGGGCATTCATGCGTGCTTAAAATAGCTGTATCATCTGCAAATGTTGATGTATGGATTTGACTATTAGTTGGCATATCGGAGGTATATATCAGATACAACACAGGTCCCAGTACACTACCTTGGGGCACACCTGCTTCAATAGGCTAAGGGGTACTAAAAAAGTCACCTTCTTTAAGAATAAATTTCCTACCAGTTATATAGCTTTTTAATAATTTATGTATATTTATGGGTAAATTTTGTTTTATTTTATATAACAAGCCGTCATGTCAAAGGCTTGCGATACGTCAGTGAAGAGAGCGAAGCAATATTTCTTTTCTTCAAACGTTTTTTTTTTATAACATTTACAAGTCTGTGTGTTTGTTGGATAGTATTGTGTTTTCTTCTAAATCCGAATTGATAATTGGGTATACATTGGCTTATTAGCGGGTATAGCTTGTTCTTTAGGAGCTTCTCAAATAGCTTAGACATATTAGATAATAGACTTGTGGGTCTATACGATTATACTTTTATGTGATCTTTTCCTGGCTTAGGTGTCATGGTAATCAGTGACACCTTCCATTCTAGTGGATAATATTGAAGGCGTAATATAGCGTTAAAAATATAGTGTTTTATTTTTAATGCTATCCGAGGTAGCTCTAAAAGTATCTGGTTATTGATTTTATCAATACCAGGTGCCTTTTTGGAGTTTAAATCAACAATAGTCTTGTCGATCTCTCGAATCTCAAAGTAAAGGGGTTCAATTGCTCGGAAATGGGGCACAACATTATGTCATTTGATTCGTTCGGGGTGAATACATTCTTTAAATGACTAACAAACAGATTCCATCAAATGAAAGATAAGAATCCCTGCAATATAACAAGAATTCTTATTTAAATATCCTTCATACAAAGTATATAATTAACTAATAAATAAAATATTAAAGGGTTAAATTTTCAAAAAGACATTTTCTTAACTTTTTATGCTGCATTTAAATGAAAACTTTTATTATATTGCATGGATTCTAAGCTTTTATTCTACATCTATATTAGAGAAAAATTATATATATAATATATATATATATATATTGATGCATATTCAATTATATATCGATTTTTTCGCGCTTGAAAACTTTTTGGGAAATTGCTTCACGGTGTTACATTTCTTTGACTAAAAATTTTGTATTTCTTTAGCAGGTGTATGTTATTTATCATTTCGTTCCTGCGCCGACTACATAACCTAAGTAAATATTTTCGAAACTTTTGCTAATTCTTTACTACATCGCACATAAATCCAATTATGTATATGAAGACCATTGACAATAAATCAAAAATAAAATTTTAATGGGGACAGTTTTATACACGATGTTTACTCGCACACAGCATTCACTCACAGCATTTATCGTGAACGCTTTTGTGTGGTCGTAACTGAAGTCCTAAGTGTAAGAAAATTATATACTTTTAAATTAATAATACTCTTATTTTCTTCAGGCATATACTAGAGTTAGAAAATATCATCTGACATTACGATGAAAGGAAAGAATTTTTACTATTTATACATATATATATATATATATATATATATATATATATATATATAAACACTCAAATATGCCTTAAAAATAAGAATATTTTAATGAAATTCGGTGCAAAAAGTTCTGTACAAGTATAAATCTTTATACCAAATTTTATGAAGATCGATCCATCATTGACAATAGCTCCCATATAAATCCCGTACGAATGTTAGTATCAAGTTAATATTCGACATAAATAAGTTTTATGTAAGTGGAAATAACATTGCCAATTTTTATGAGAATCGGTTCATAATTTACCACAGTTCCCATATAAACCCACTTTCAGGAATCGCCCTAAAGTACATAAAATCACCTAGATGTTAGTATCAACGCATTACTCTGTATTTGTATATTTTATCATACATTTAGCAAAATAAGCCACAGGTGTAATATAAGTCCTCTTCCCAAATTTTTTTGTTCTTACACAATGGTGTAGGGTATTATGTAGTCGGTCTAGACCGACTATATCTTTATTTCTCGTTTTTCTTTTCTTATATTTTTTTATAAAAACGTTAACTGGTTTTTGATTTAAAACAAAAATGATAAGAAAAAATTTATTACTGGTGTAGCATCCAAAGCTATAGCAGGTGATGCATTTTTGTTTTCAAAAATATAAAAGAATTAAATTTGAAAAATAGTTTATATGCACTATTATGAAAATTTTTTTTAAAATATGCATTTTCCATTAAATATGCAAGAAATGGACTAACAAATCTATGTAATTTTCAGTAAAATATTCCATTCTGATATATATAACTATAAATTATAGTTTTTAAATGTTTTGGATTAAACTTGCATTTGCATAAAAATCCTCCCTTAATCATAACAAATTTTTTAGTATTCATAACAAACTTACTTTATAAGACTCTGAAACTACTTAGATTGAAAATGCATTTTTTAACGTCTATATATCTCATATACATTTTTTAATTTCTTGTTTTGTATCAATTAAAAAAAGAAAAAAAACTTTTTATTAATTGAAATTTAAACGTAATTAAATAAATAAATAAATTACAGTACACAGAGGTAGGTTATATTTTAAAAATTCTTTGTTGCATTTTGTTATACTTTGTTAGTTTAAAATATAAATATTTATTTCACTATTATTTATTTAAAAGTTGTATTGCTTTTGTTTTTATTTAAATACATAATTTGTTGTTGAGTTAATAATAATTGCTTTAATATAATTTTTTAAAATAATATTTGATTAAGTATTATTATAGTATTTTTTAGTAATAAATATCGTTTTTATCATTATTATTATTTTTTTTTTTTTTTTTTTTTTTGAAAATAAAATCCAGTTTATGTTTTCATAAAAATTAAAAAAAAAAGATGAAAAATGCACCCAACAAACAATAGTGTTGTTAAAAATTAATTGAAAATAATTTTTGATGTAAATTTCACAGAAGAAAATTTTTGAGAAAAAATTTTAATTTAGCTTGTCATTTTATTTGCTTAATACGAGTATTTGTATATTTATGTATTCAATTTAGTTGGAATGATTTTGTGAATTATTACTTGAACTAAAGATAACATTAAATATTACTTTTTTAAAATTAGTTTTTAGTCATTGTTTATACAGTCTTATTAACTACTAGAATTAAACTAAGTTTGACTACTAGTTACACTAGGAACCATACGATTTGTTTTCATTTTTGGTTATTTAATTTAGAAATGTCTCAAAGAATGTTCGTTTTTTTTTTTTTTTTTGGTAATTCGTAAGAAGTTAAATATTATACCTTTCTATAAATTGAAATTTAAATGTAAATGCACGTTTGATATAATTTTGTAAGTGGAATATTTTCTAGGAAAATGTATATTTTAATTGTCTCTTAATTTAACAGCACAAAGTGTATGTTGGTAATTTCTGGCCAAAAATGAAAAAAAAAAATAAAATCTTTTTGTAACATCTTTCGCGGTTGAGGTTGAGGATTACTAAAGCTGATAGTAATTATAATGACGCAAACTTGAATATTTTTCATTAAACATTGTTTAAAAAATGTTATTTAAATTCTTATGTACAAAGTTATACAATTTAGCCACTTATATTTTTTTAAAAAATTTATAACATTTTTTGAGAATATTGGTTTTTATCGAATTTCTGGTGTAAAGTACTGGTCACAAAATTATGTTTTTGGTACATTTATGGACTATAGAAAAGTTGGTTACTTTTATCATCACAAGCATTTTGATCACAAATGTTAATGTATCTGGCATTTTTTTTTTTTTTTTTAATGTTTTAGACGTTGAGTCAAAAGAGCATAGTATACCTCTAAAGCTATGTTCACATTTGGCAAGTATTTGTTCAAAATTATGTTACCACTAGTTTTATAAAAATATTTTTTGCCGTCGTTTGATCTTGCAAATATTTTGTAAGACAAACAGCGTCAAACAAAATTCTGCAAAATGTCACCTATGATTAATGATAAGTAAAAAATCATTTCCGATTAAAAAAAAAAAAAAAAAAGAAATTAGGAAATATTTTATACCACAGTAATTCTAGTAACCACTTAGAATGAGTATTTTTTTCATATTTTTAAAGTTTTACATTTTTTAAATATGAATTATATAATATTAATGATGATATAATTAGTAGATGATTGCCAAAAAATATATTTTAAATGTTTTAATATATAGAATATAAATTTTAGAGTAGATTCTTGGTAATTTTTAGCAATTTTTAATATGAAATACATAAAATAAAATTTTAATACGTGTAATTAACTTCCCCTCAAATTTTATTCATCCTAACTAAGTTGGACAACTCATTTATCTATTTCTCGTAATTTTTGAAGCAAAATTGTATAAATAATTAATTTGTCTCAATAATTTAAAGTAAAAAAGAGTATGCATATATCTTACCTGATAACAGTGCGCAATAAACAACCTTACAGGGTTTGGCCGCATTACAAAGGATAACAGTGCACAACACAAAACAGTCAATTTACAACTAAATTAACTACATCCTTAAATTAATTTAGAGTTTATTTTGATAAATGTATTAAATATTATTATTTTTTAGAAAATTTCTAAACAATACAAATTTTTTCCAACGTTATATGAAAGGAAAATCGCCTATATCTCATTTTCAACTTAACCGATTTTTATATCATTGGAAAACATATAACTATATATTACGCTTAAACTAGTTAAATTATTTTAATATTTATCACGTAAAACACATAGATCTTCTTTGTCCTCATTTAACTGGCCAAACTCTTTTGGTATACATTTTTTATCCTTACATAAAATTTAAATTATTTACACTCAAAAATAACGGAGTTATTGATTTTTGGCCGGAATTTACCACAGTGTAGTGGGCCATAAGCAAAATTTTCTCCGTATCTCCGAAACTACCAGTCGGAAGAATTGAAATGTATAGTAGACCTAAGTTTTCAGAAAAATTATATTGCAGTTACCCCATGATAAGACAAGATAAGCTGCAGGGTGTCTAAATTGACTACCACGAGCAAGATTGGCAAGATTACTTACTTAAGTTATCTCTTACAGTTAAAAAGACATTGGCGCTTGAATTTTCAAGTTTTGTTTTTTTTCGACTTTATTTAGTTTTTCCGGAATAAGTCCTGAAGTGTATGAGGGAATTTTTTTACATTCTGTAATTTGTAATATATTTCACAATGATATGCTGAAAAATTTGTTGGTCATCTCAATTCGTCTTGACGTAAAAAATGTTCAAAAACAGCACACTGAAATTAATATGAAAAATGGCTATTAAAAAAATATAAATTTATTCTTTCACCTTTTTTAGTTAAAAAAAAATATATATAAGGCTTCATAAATATTTAATAAAGAAATTCAAAATTTATTTATGTTTGCACCCTACATCCAACATTGGTCAAAAATGGTGAAGTTTAAAAAAAATTATTTTTATCAATTATTTAAAAAAATGTCACGAAATTTTTTTTTAAATTTTTAACGATATTTATTTTTAAAATAGATACAGATCGATTTGACACTAAACTGCCTCCCGCCTGGCCCAAAATCGAATGAAAGAGTGCAGATTTTATGAAAAGATTAAATTTTTTAAACGATTTTGATTTAACTGCACAAAAGGCATATTAGTATGACACTTTCACTATCATTTCTTATATAATGTAAAAAAGTCTTTCGTCCCTCAAAAAAATGTTTAAATAGCTTCAACAACCAATTTTTGAAAATTTTTCTAAAAATAAACAATATAAAAAACAATAAATAAAAACCAAAAGAAAATAAAAATTTTTTAAAGCAAAACTCCATCTTCTTTTCAAATACATATAAAATATTACAAGAATATAAAAATATACTTATTTTCCAATTCAATGATATATAATATGTAATGAGTAATATGTAATATGTATATATAATATGTAAATATAATAATATAATGGCCTCAAAACTGACAACTCAGCTCAACTCTCACTAAATTCTCTCTTTTAAAATATTTTACCAGTGTTACTAAAATGGCGGTTTTCCCGCTACATCTGACGATATATCGTTTTCTATAAAAAACCGCTAAGTGTTTTTTTCTGGTGTTTTGAAATATTTTTATCGAAAATATAGATAATAAAAAACGGGTATTAGAATTTTGTTTTTCAATTTAATTTGGGGTTTTATTGGCTTGGGTTTTTCTTTTACTATAATTTTATACGTACCGTACACTTGGGGTTTCCAAATTTCAAAGGGTAAAAAACATAGAAAACAGCTACTGAACAATAATTAGTAGCTGTTTACAATAATTAGTAGCTGTTGCAGTACTGCAACAAGGAAGGCTAAAGATTACGCGGGTAAAATAATACAAGTAAAATTTTCAAACAATTCTTTCAGACATCACGTTAATTATTATGGTGGCCGGATTTTGTAGCTGGGGGTACTCTTGTTGTGGGTAGAGTTGCTATGGTGGTTGCGGGTACTGCTGCTGCTGATCATGAGGTTGATTTTGCGGCTTATAGGGCTGCTGTTGATGCTGGTGGGGCCAACATCGGTGTTACTTTTGGTGGTGCGCCGCTTTTTATTTCTCCGGTGTTTGGGGTTGAAAAAAAGAAAGAAAAAAAGGGAGAATTAGTTTGTTTCTTTGGGTAAGAGAACAAGCTTTACTATTATGCGGGTGAAAATGCCTGAAGCTGTTCTCACGTCCGCTGAGCGGACTTTAGAGCCCTGTCCGACGTGGGTCTTCACTATTCGACCTAAACGCCACTCAATGGGGGGTAAATTATCCTGACGAACAACAGCTAGATCTCCTACTTGGAAGTTCCTTTCTGGATATTTCCATTTTACACGATGATGGAGTTCTTTGAGGTATTCCTCTTTCCATCGCTGAGCAAACTGCTGATGAAGAACCTTGAGTTTTTGCCTCCTGTTGACTACACTCAAAGAAAGATCAGAATAATCGGGTTCAGAGGGTGAAAGAAGAGGTGCTCCAATAAGAAAATGGCTTGGGGTTAAAGGAACTAAATCATTGGGATCTTTACTCATAGCAGTTAAGAGTCTTGAATTTAGGCTTGCTTCTATTAGAGTCAACACTGTTGTAAATTCCTCAAAGGTAAATTTCTGAACTCGAGAAATTTTTCGTAAATGAGTTTTAACACTCTTTACGCCGGTTTCCCATAAGCCGCCCATATGAGGTGCTCCAAGGGGTATAAAATACCATTCAATGGGTTGAAAACTATTTCGTACTAAGACTTTCCTTCTTAAATCGGGTAAAAAATGTTTGCGGTCGGTTTCTAGAATATTAGCCGCACCTACAAAGGCAGTATCTGAATACAAATGTGAAGGATAACCTCTTCGGGAGAAAAAGCGGGAGAATGCAGCAAGGAATGTTTCCGTCGATATATCACCGGTCGCCTTTAAATGAATTGTAATTCGACAAGCCCTACCAATGTAAGACTTAATATCGAACGGACCGGTATGGGTAAACGGTCTCGAAAAAGACGCTCGTTCAGGCGGTAATGCAACCATTATCTGCTGACAGGTTTTTTTCTGTAAATTGTACATTCCTTGCAATTATGAATCACAGTACGAATTAAGTTCTTTAATTTCGGGACCCGAAACTCACTTCTAATTAATCGGAGCATTAGAGAATGTCCGCCATGGGCTGAACATTTGTGGACATGTTCATCATAAGTCAAGCCAGATGATCTGACTAATCGACTATTGATTCTTAAGAAACCACTTGAGTCGATAAAGCGGTTCAATGTGAGCAAATTACTTTTTGTCGGTAAAGAGGTACCTTTTAAAAGAATATTATATTCCGAAAAAAATTCTGTTGACATACGAGCACTAATCGATCACGAGTAAATTTCATTTTCTTTTGGGTTAAATCTAAGTTGTTGTAGAAACATTTTCGAGTTTTCAAATATGTTAAACATACCACCACAAGGAATTTTCAATTAAGTCACGAGCTAGAGCTCCGCGACTTGCGAGATCGGCGGGGTTATCTTTGGAGACAACATGAAACCAATTTTCGTTACCAACCTTCTTCAAAATTGACGCAACTCTAGTTTTGACGAAAGTGGGCCAATGGCATGTGGGTTTTTTGAGCCAAGATAAAACTATGGTAGAATTAGTCCACAGATAAATGTTTCTCTTGTCTAGATTTAACTACAATATTTTTTTAAATGGCGGTTTCTAACAACTTTTTCTTTTATTGTAAAAATATAGGTTTGAAACTGATAAATGTATCTAAAGTATCAAGTTACCAGAAATTTTATAAAAAATTAACGGGTTTTATAACTTTTTCTTAAAAATTTAAATTAACATTATTATATGGAAAAATGTGTCAAACACTGGGGGATTATATTCTATTCAGAAGAAAGGATTTTCGAAGATCTATATATTTTAAAATACATTTTCGAATGTTGTGCTCTTCGAATCGAAATATACAATATTTGAGATTTTTCAGTATGAAGAATTATATAGGTGATTTTGCCGGCAAATGTTAGGCTTAGTATGGCTTATTGGCCTTTATCATTTCAATAACGCTTCATATTTTCTCAGGCATTTTTATAAAAAATTAACAAAGTTTAAGGCCAAATAACAAATTGCATTGTTCAATTTTAATGAAACGTTGTTAATGGAAAAGACTGACATTCCTCTTTATCATAAAATTTACACATCTTCTCGGCTCATGGTCCTCTAAAATGAAAAAAAATATCCTAAATATCCTAGGATATCCTGAAAAAGGGTCTTTTAATTTTCACTATTTTTTACACGATGTTTACAATCATATTGCCGTTATAGTTCATAAGTTTCAAAAAAGGATCTCAATGGACTCAGAAGTTACATAAATTTTTATTTACTAAGACATTTTCTATTAAATATCAAGTGGTTTTTAAGCATATTAATATACTTATTCAAACTTTAATGTAAATGGTCTTTATTTATTAAAATAAGTCATATATGTAGCAAATTCCTGATCCTGAAAAAATAATTTGATATTATTTAAGAAGTTTCCGGAACACATTAACAGATCTTTAACACACTGTAACCCACTTTACAAAATCCGATCAGTCCATTTTTTCACCTATAATTCATACAATATTTTCCTGAAATAATAGTTTAACATGTATAAATAAATATTTGAAATATGTTGTATTTTTGTCTATAAGTATAGATTGTTGAACAAATATAATAAAGATCGGTTCATAATTGATCATATCTTTCATACAGGTTCCACTAGCTAAAAATTACTTAGGCGTGCATAAATCTCACTTTATTGTTAATATCAATGTAAAATTTTATACATATGAGTACATAATTTCACAATAATAAGTGCACATTACATAAGAAATAATAGTGGAAGTGTTGTGCTAATATGCTTTTTGGGCAATTAAAAAAAATCATTTCAAAAATTGATTTTTTTTCTTTTTTGGCCATGCGGAAAGCAATTTAGTGTCAAATTGATCTAAATCCATTTTAAGAATAAATATCGCCAAAAAATTAAAAAAAATTGGCGTGACATTACTATTATTATTATTATTATTATTATTATTATTATTATTATTATTATCATTATTATTATTATTATTTTTATTAATCGACAAAAATGAATCTTTTTTCTCAAATTCACCATTTTTGACAAATGCTGGATGTACGGCAAAAATCTAAATCAATTTAAAATTTCTTTATTAACCATTAATGAAGCCCTGTTCTTTTAAATATGTGATTCATTTTTTTTTTTTTTTTTTTTTTAAGGGAAAGATTAAATCTATATTTTTGAAAAAGAAAAAAAATTATAGCCATTTTTCATACTTCAGAGTACAGAATTTTTAACATTTTTGATGTCTAGACGAATTTATTTAAAAAAAATTTCCTTCATAGACCTCAGGACTTCTTCTCGAAAAACCAAATGAAGTCGAGGCAAAAAATCAAAAATTCAAAATTCAAGCGGAAATATCTTTTTAACTTAATGAGAAAGCTTATATTTTCTTTACCTTGCTAAGCGCTTTACAGAAGTATAACAATCTTTGATATCGGCCTTGATTTTTTAAACTTTTTCATACTCGAGGTAGTTAACTTTGCCACCCTGTATCTTATCTCATGTTGTCACAGGGTGACTATAAGTTAAGTCCTAACAGTAGTTTAGGAGATACAAATTTATAAACAAAAATTTTGGCCCCACTGTGCCACAGTTAATTGATGGTATCTCATTAAAAAGAAAATTTTGCTGCACATTTTAATGCACACAACGCATTTTCATATCATAGACAATTTATATTATATGCATATATACCTCTAAAGTTTAATATGTGGTTTTTTGAAAAATAAGTAAAATTTAAGAAAAATTAAATATGACAGATTTAGAAATCCATAAAATCTGAACTGTGAGCGTTATGATACTGGTTAACACGCCATATAATGCGTTGTAGGTATAAGTAGATTCTATATTCTGATTTTCAGTTAAATCATCTATGTCGATTTTTTATACCCTAGATGGTTGGAGTATTACACGTTTGTGTTTATGTTTATAAATTATACAAAAAATTTTTGGATCCCCTCCTTAAAATATACCTTTCGATACAGAATCATTTCTGAGTCATTTTAACGATGTCCATCTGTCGGTCGGCCAGCTATCCATTAGAGTGTTGGAAGAAACAACTTTCTTGTAATTCTGGTAAGGAAGACCATGCAAATAATGCCTGCTGATGAGCAGAATATAGGAAAAACATTAAGATAATTTGAAAAATAGATCTTTGGTTCCCTACCAGCTTTTGAAAATCATGGGCATGTACTAGAGTTTTGAGTATTTTTTCGGAATATTATTTACTTCAACGTGAATAGAATGTTAGTATATATATATATATATATATATATATATATATATATATATATATATATATATATATATATATTATCAGGGACTGTAAATAACAATGATTTTTGAATTTGTAAACAATTTGAATTTGTCGGGCAATTAATTTAAATATATCATTATACCCACACCACCATAGGTGGTTGGAGTATTATGCGTTTGTGCTGATGTTTGTAACGCACAGTAAAAAATCATCCAACACCCACCTTAAAGTATACCAATCGACTCAGAATCACTTTTTGAGTCGATCTAACGATGTCCGTCCGTCGTCCGTCTGGCTGGTTGGCAACATTTGCACAAAGTACAGGATGCAATTTTGAAGATAATTTAATGAAATTTGGCACGTAGGACTTTCATATTGAAACTTGTTATGATCGGTCCATTATTTCACCTAGCCCATACAAATGTCTTACCGGAATAGGGGTTCAACGATCATAAATTCCTTAAATATAGCAATATTGTATTAAAATTCGGTGCAAGGAAGTTTTGTATAAGTATCAATCTTTGTGCTGAATTTCATGAAGATCGGTCTATAATTGACCATGGCTCCCATATAAAACCCTCTTCCTAAAATCACTTTAACATGCATAAATTTTATATACACGTTATTATCAGGTTTATATTCGACACAAATAAGTTTTATATAAGTAGAAATTATAGTGACAAGTTTTATGCGGATCGCTCCATAATTTACCATAGCTCCCATATAAGCCCACTTTCGGAAATCATCCTAAAGTGCATAAATTCATCCAAATGTTAGTATTAACGTAATATTCAGTATTCGTATATTTTATTTTACACTTAGTAAAAGTATCGGTCCACAATTGACCACATGTCTAATATAAGACCCATCCACGATTTATGATGGATATGCACAATGGTGTGGAGTATCATATGGTCGGGCTTGACCGACTACGACTATATCTTTCTTTCTCACTTTCATTGTTATGAACTCCACTTTCATATTTATTTTTTGCGAGCAGAAATAAAACACATTTTCTGATTTTCTTTTTTTTTCGAGCAAAAATGAGTTATTTTCAAATTATAATTTTTTCCAGCAGAAATAGGAGTTATTTTTTTGGTTTTTATTTTTATTATATTTTTTTTTTAGACGAAATAAGTTATTTTTTGATTTTTGTCTAATTGAAAAATAGTTATTAAAAATCGCCTTATCGAATATAAATATAAATATCGCTACAACAAAAAGCAATATTTATATATTAGCGATATTTTTCGATATGGCGATAGTTTTTCCTTTTGGGCGATATTTTTTCGATATGGCGATAGTTTTGGCGATTTTTAATAACTACTTTTCAGTATTTTAAAAGTCACAAAATAATTTTTATTTCGGCTATAAAAAAAATAAAAGTCTAGAAAAAACTGCAAAAACTTGCAAAATAACTTTTATTTCTGGCCGAAAAAATAAAAATCAAAAAATTGCTTTTTTTGCTTTAAAAAATAAACTTTTATGAATAAAATCATAATATTTACAGTCCTTGATTATTATTACTATAATTATTGTTGTTATTATGTCTGACATACTATTTATACGGAAGTTTTATAGCAATATAAATTACATTTCCGAATTTAAAAAAAAACGGTTCAATTTTAGCCATTGTTCCTAAGTATTTTATTTGATGCATACAGTTTGAAGCAATTTGAAAAAAAAAAACTAAATAACTAAAATAAAAATGTCTTTAGTGACCGTTAACGTAAAGTTCAGTTTAGTTAGTTTTAACAACATGTTTTCTAACTTTCAGTTAGCATTATTGTGAATTTGTTTTGTATGTAAAGGTCAAAATGTTTAAAATAATTTTATATGAGTTTTGAAATTAAAAGAAACATTAATACTTTTATAGCAAAGATGTACATGGTATTTGTGCACATTAGAGGGATTATACATATATATGAGCTATGATCAATTATGGACCAATTCAATAATATATTTTCAAAGTTGGAACTTGTACTTTGTTCGTAATGTTTACAAGAACAGAGAGACATCCACTTGGACGGACATCATTAAATCGCACATATGTCTGCAAGTAGATACCTTCTGAACTAATAGTTGCGGTCTGACCAGCTACACTGATTTAGGACATTAGTTCCCAGGGGACCCCGAAAAGGTCCAAATGATAAATAATTCTTTTTTTTTTTACTTACATGGTTAACGTAGTAGCTCACTGAGTACAAACAATCAATTAAATCTATGTGATTTCATTCTGATGGGACTTCTCGCTAGGAATAAGACTGCTTGGCCAGGATTATAAATACATTAACAAGTCTCGGCCTCAAAATGTCTTGTTTTAGTTATTTAGTTGGAAATATTAAAGAATTAAATGTTGGGGTGTATGCGAGAAGATAAACATTTCTGAAAGTGTTCGTAAAATACAAAAAAACTAAGTTTTTGTAATGAGTTATATATGGAGCTATTGACAGAATTGGATGTATTATTGATAATTGGATGTGTAATCCACACTTATGCGAAACTTGTTTATGATAAATTTCATCTGCAGTTTGAATTTATTCGAATTTTATGCTCATGATTTTCTGGATTGAAATTTATAAATATTGCAGATATTATCAACTTTAGATGAATATTGGAGAAATTCATTACAATTCTTTTCCTTTTCCAGGATTTCCATTTGTATGGAGGCTGGGTTAAAAAATCGTAACCATACATAGATATCCAGCCATCATCTTATATGTTGAAATGATTTTTCTTTTCTGGTATTTATTAACAGAATAAATAAATGAAATTATTTTATTTTATCTCTGTTCCAGTACTTGTCAAACTTGCAAATTTTAGTCAGAATTTACAGGAAAGCATTCCTATACAAAGATTTTATGTGTATTTGGTTATTTTCTGACAATTTCTGACTAAAATCTGTAAATTTGACGAGTACTGGAACAAAGCTTTTATTTATATATAAACTGACAGTTAAAAATATAATTGGAAGAATTTTCGATTAAATATAATTAAAGTTAGTGCTAACGAAAATTTTGTGTTAAAGATTTTATTTTAATTTTTTTGTTTAAACTTAAACTTAGTATTTAACTTGTAGGTGATTGTGTCATTGTATATGATTTTATAGAAGAATTGATAATACAGAGAGGAAATATAGAATACAATTTTTAATAAATTTATTTTTTAGCTTCACATTAAATTTGATGAAAGTTATTAATTAATATAAGTAATTATTTTATTAAAAATTTATACTTTGATTTTCATTTAAAGACGAAAATAAAAAATTAGAATATACGAAAAAATTCAATAAGAAAACAAAAATATTTGGAAAAAATACACACAAAAATTACATTTATATTAAATGTAAGTCTGAGTTCACACAAGGCAATTTTTCTTGCTGAAATTCAGCGTTGTCAACTATTTGTAACCAAAACGCGCTAGAAAGCGCTAAATTGAAACAAAATTAAAGTTATTTGTTCAATTTAGTGCTTTTTTAGCTCATTTTTAAAATTAAAGTCTAATTTTTATTAATAATAACAATTTAAACGTTACAAGGTCCATATTTCTTATTTTTTAAATACTTTAATTTCATCAGAAATAGTGAATATATTTAAAATCATATTTAATATGAGTGTTTTTATTACAGAAGTAAATGGTAGATTTTTATGTATATTTAAAATTCCGGATTGATAACAGCTTTTTTAAAAGAATTTAAATTTATAAAATTTCGATTAGAAATGAAAAAGTCATTTTTAGTGTTTGGTGAACTCCAAAATTATTAAAAATAATAATGTTTTATGATAGAAATTGTTTTTCTCCTGGTGAGAAAAATTCTTATTTCTGTTGTGTGAAAACTTTATAAAATATTGACAAATTAAAATTTTATCTTTAAAAAATTAAAAAAAGTATAAACAGAAAAAAGCAGGTATGAATGAATAAATTTTAAATGTTTTGATTGCATTTTCAATCCATTCTGAAAGCCACGCTCTATTTTGGGAATGGACATTTAATAATTAATACGCCGTTAATAGGGACGTAAAAATTTGTTCCTAATCGACATATAACTAGAGTAAAACGAGCCAATTTAGCGCCTATTTTTGAAAAAAGCTCTAACTGAAAAAAAATTTTTTATTTATTAATGTTTTTCTTAATTTTATGAAAAATGTCATTCAAAAATATAATTTATTTGATTAATGAAATTAATTAAAGTTTACAGAAAACGCAATTATTTTCACTTCATTAATATTACCATTTTGATGATTTGTAAAAAAAAAAAATTATTTAAGAAATTTCTTAATTGAAATAAAATTTTATTTTTTTTTTCTGTATAAATTGCAGTTAATCTCGAAAAATTTTAGAAAAATTGTATTTTTTTGTGTTTAAAATTTGCTTTTAAAATTTAACCAATATATGTATATGTATATACCCAAACAACCATGAAACGATACAGTATCACAATTTTAAAATTATATAATAAAACTAGCTAACCCGGCAAACGTTGTTTTGTCATGTAACTTATTTCTAGTGAATATTTTGGTTTTTGATTAATAAATAACGAATGTATTGTAATTATGAGGGGATGGGTGGACGTGCTTTTAGCGTTTTTGCTTTATTTTACGCCCTAAATGTTAAAATTTATAGCCTTTAGTTCCTTCAAGACTTGAAGCTATCATCGGATAATTAATTAAACAGGCATGGGTAGGCGGAGATTTTATTCGTTTTGCCCTATTTTACGCCCTAAATGTGAAATAGGAATTTCCAAAAAAATGTATATCTTTAAGTTTCTTTCACATGTTATAGTATCTGCATGCCCAATTTTAAAAAAAACCGGTTGATTAGTTAAAAAGATATAAGGAGAGGGAGCTTTTACCACTCTTGCCCTATTTTCCACCCTAAATAATCAAAATTATATGCTATAGTTCCATCCAGATGCTACACTATTTGCCTGCCAAATTTGGAAGAAAATCGGTTGATTAATTAAGAAGATATTGGGAGGGGGAGCTTTTACCCTATTTTACACCCTAAATAATAATAATTACAGACTATAGTTCCATCCAGATGTTACACTATTTGCTTGCCAAATTTCGAGAAAATCGTTTTATTATTTAAAACGGGGGAATGGGAATTTTTACGCCTTGTGGCCTATTTTGCGCCCTCTAGCGATATAAAATGTACTTTACGACCAATTCCCATACCTAACAATTACACATACAAAATTTCATAAAAAATGGTCAAGCCGTTTCGGAGGAGTTCAATTACAAACACCGTGACACGAGAATTTTATATACATATATAAGATACAGAAATTATTTTTGCCTTAGTAAAAAACTTTAAAAATTTTCAGGAAAATAAAAATAAATTGAAAATATTTGTAGAAAAAAATATTTTATGCTATGTGCAAGTATTATATGAAAGATATATTTTTACAGCATAACTTAGTGGATTCGCAAAAAATAAAAGAGGATAAGATAAAGCAATCAATATCAGCTTGGATTTTAAGGGGAACTGTTTTCGGATTATTGAAGTTTTATATTACATATAAAATTTTTTGGATCAGAATGAACTTTAGTTTATTATCTCGTTTTATTTTTTTATAAAATAATTAGAATATTACATAATCTTGGTATGTATGTATATATTCTGGAATAAAATTGTGATATCATGTTCGAGTGTACGTTTTAGAAAATAACCTATATCATTTTGGAATTATAAATGATATCGTGTTCGAGCTTCTTTATAACCGAAATGATATCGTTATGATATCATTACAATATCATTTGCTTTATTGGGTGGTTGGAAATGCCTAATCTTGTACTTTTCAAAAAAGAGCTGAAAGAGAAAAAATCAACAAATCACAGAAAAATTCATTATACCAATTAAATTTTTAATTGAATTTGCTCCAATAACCAAAATTATAAATTTAACTAATTAGAAATAATAAATTTTTGTTTCGAATTTCAATTAATTTTTTTAATCCAATCAAGTGTAATTGTAATTGGAATTTTTTCTTAAACTAATTAAAATATTTATTAAATTAATTCTAAGATTAACTAAATCTATACCATTGCATAAAAGCCCCCCTTAATTAAAAACCAAAAATTTTTAGCTAATTATTGCAAAATAAAATACATGTACAATATATAAAATGTACTAATACCGTTTTAGAATATTTTTAATTAATGTAAATTAAATAAAATGTGTACTTCGATGTGATGTATGAACAGTAGAGAGTTTCGTGGAATATTTTACAGGAAATTCACTTTAATAATACGTATTAAGATTTGAATGCAGGAAAAATATTAAAACTATTTTAAAAATTTCGTCTTCACCTCCCTACAGGCGATTAAAAATCTAGGGTCAAGGACATTATTCAAGAAAAAAAATCCTGAAATAGGTCTCAAAATTTCGGTAATAAAAGAAAACTTTTTTTTTGGAAAAATATTTAGATATTTTTACAAAGTCTATAAAAATTCATACTTTAATTTGAGAAAACAATCCCCCAGAATAAAATTTAAAATTTTTTTCTAATATCAAGCTCAAATTCTAATCGCTAGTAGAGACCTGAAGACATTTTAAATTTCTGAGGATTTTTTTCTAGTAGTCAGCAGTATTGATCCCTTCGGTGGTCTTCTTTTGTTATAATCGCAAAAATCTGATCCTCGAGCACTCTAATAGACAGTATTATGTAATGTTGATAGGGAGAGTATATGTGATGTATTAAATGTATGTCTCTACAGTGTTTTAATAAATATAGTACATATATTTTCGGAACTCGTAATTTTCGTAATGCTCAGGAAGTACAATCGGTCAATCGGACATTTCAACAGAGATTCTTAGGTACTCTCACAACCTAGCAGTAAACACGAAAATAAGTACATTAAACATATGCGGAACAAATCTCCAAATGAAATCAATACATATATGTTTATCTTTAATTCAATTCAGTACAAACTCGGAACTTGATGTGAATTTCCAGCAATTGACGTGAATAGCTACAATAATATCGAAATTCCTATTAATCTCAAAAAACAATTACAAACCGCACTTACCAAATATTAGTTCTATCCTCAAAGTCTCGTTTAAAAGCTGAGAAAATATTTATCATTAAAAATTAAACCCGATTCAAGTAAACATTTTATATAAACTTATATTTTTTGTCTTTGAAATGTTATTAATATTTTTCTTTACAGGGTTGTCGATTTTTTTAATATTAAAAAAGTTAATTAAAAGAAAAAGTTAATTAATAACTGAAGTTAAAATTAATTTCGTGATTAACAGAATTAGAACAAAACTGAAAATTTTAGTCTATGATATTCTCAAAAGGCCTATAACGTAGACTGTGTCATTTTCTTAAGTGAATTTTCATTATACCAGTGTGTAATTTAAACAACTAGTTGCCTACCAGGAAGTTTCACAATTTCCTCCATGAACAACCATTTAAAAAGTTGTTACTGAGTAATAGAAAAGATTTACTACTTTATTTTTTTTTTTTTAATTTATTTTCCTCTTTTTTTTAGGACAATTGTTGCCGTAAATTCTCGTTTTTATTTCGAGTAAAATAATTTCTGTTTATCATCCTCATCATTTTTTCTTGTATATATTACTACTATTTTTTGTTGTTTTTGTATCTAATAAATGAAAGTATATAATCCTATAACAATATTTTATTTATATGGATGGTATCATCGGTTTTACACTCTACCAGCTGTGCCTTTGTATGAATATAACAATGTGTTTATCTGATTTGTGTCCCTCTATGTATTTGTATCTCTAACTGCTGGTGGAATAGATATGAATATTATATTAAACGTTCCTAATTATCAGGGCAACCAAAAATATGCTCAAAAAAATGTGTTTTATGCGTATGAAAAATGCTCTTTAAATCGAAAAATATACCCTTAAAATTCAGAAAATATATTTTTTAAGTATTATTTTTTCGGCTAAATTTCAAATTGGCTATTATTTATGTTAAAAATGACTTGATTTTTATTAGCAATTGCTAAAAGATATTTTCTTTTTGCACTTTAAAACATTCAAAGCTAATAATTGTATCAGGAAATTACAAATATTTTATAAATTTATAAGATTATGAAAGCGGATTTGAAAAACGTATATTACAGTAAAAAGAAATATTCAATAATGGTAAATAATGTAAAAAATTTTATTATGTGCAATTATGCAAAATTTGCCCCTAGTATAAAATATGCAATAATATGTGACTTAAATTGCTAAAATATGCTCTAAAAGAAGGATTTTCTATGAAAATATGACAAAATATGCTGCTAAGCCCAATATATGTAAAATATTTTATAAAAAAAAACGATGTCAAAATTCTTAAAATTGTCTGAAATGGATAAATAGCTAACAGTTTGATTCATTTGAAGCTCAAGAAAAAATATAATTTTGCATATTTTTGGTTGCCCTAAGGTAGTTCACAACTACTTTTATTGTATTTTCTTTTTATCCAAAGAACACTTGTTGTGCCTACTTCTTTGAATTGATTGAAATTCTTATGTATTTTCATTTAGTAATAGAAATCAATTTTTTAAGTTGATTAAACCTATTAAGAAGAATAAATGAATGATAAGTTGCTTAACTACATTCAAAAATTGTTTACATTAACCGATTGTACACAGAAAAATTATGGTCTATTAAACGATTTATTAAGGATAAAAAATATCGCTATTACTTTTTTAATTGTGTCAATTATTCAAATGATCAAAATTCAAAATTTTCTAATATTTTTTACTGAAAACAAAACAATTTATTGGCTTTCAATTATTTTTCTTATTGTATCAATTAGTAAATCAGTCAAATATAAATAAAAATAAGATAATTTGAATAATTAAATGTGATTTTTTTAATAAGCTGAATTTCAATTAATAAATAGTTGATTATGTATTATTCGTAAAATATGAATTTAATTTGTTAAAATACTTCGATTTTAAGTAATTTATTTAATTATAAAAATATTTGAAATTATTTCAAAATTCTAACTAAAAATTTAATTGAAGATTTTTCAAAACTATTATTTTCTGTGTAGTTTATTTAAAAATTTTTCCTTTAATTTAAAAAATAATGAAAATTCAATAAAAAATAATTCAAATTCTCAAAGAAATTAGTTTTTTTTTTTTTGCTAGTTGTATATACACAGGAAAAATATAGTCTCTTAAACGATTTATAAAAGACAAAAACTATTCCAATAATTTTTTTTAATTGTATCAATTATTCAGTTGATCACAATTTAAATGTTTTAATATTTTTTACTAAAAATAAAACAATTTATCGGCTTTTAATTATTTTTGTTATTATTTATATTACTAAATTAATCAAATATAAATAAAAATAAGTGATAATTTAGTAGATTAAATTTCAACTAATAAAATAATTGAATATGTATTATGATTATTGAAGTTTGATTTTATATTTTTTCTATATAAAATTTATTTAATTATAAAAATATTTAAAATCACTTTAAAATTCTGATTAATAATTTAATTAAAATTTTTTCTGTGTGTTGTTCAAAAAATTAGCTGCCACATAAAAATAATTTTTAGTTACAGTTTTTTTTTAAACATAAAGTTGACTATTATTTTCAATTTCTTATCGTAAAACATTTTTAAAACTAAATTTTTAAATTTCGTTTTAAATTTTAATTTTTTTTAATTTTTTTTTTTTTTAATTTTGGAAATTTCTTTTTGTTATTTCTACTCATTGAAAAATATTTAAAAATTTTTTGATGTATGAGCTTTAAAAAGCTTTTAAAACAGTTTTTTTTATATTTCTTATGATAAGAAAAAGATAAAACTTCATTTTAAAATAAAATTGATTTTTAAAAAATTTTATCTTAAATTTCTTTTATGGTTACGCTAAATATTTTCAGTAATTGTATGCAAACATATACAATAAATTAAGATAACATGGTAAGTAGTTATTGAAAATTATCCGAGCAAAAAAAATTAGCAAGTGCTTCCAAAAAAGAAATTTTCCACCACTTCAAAATTAAAACTAAGTGCATATTTTGCACTTTTTAGAAAATTTATAAAAATACTCAAAAAAAAAAAAAAAAATGAAAATATATATATTTTTAGCAGGAAAAAAGGTGAATAATTTCGAAGCAAATAAAAATTTCACAGATTGAAAAGTATTTTTATTATCTATTAACACAAAGCTAAAAATATATTATTATTAAAAACTTTTATGAATATGGTTTTATGAGAAGTACTTCAAAACCAATGAACAAGAAACATAAATGACAACCATTGGTTAAAAAAAATAACTTCCGCAGCTCTTTTTCAGCACTAAGTACCTTTCAATGACGAACACAATGACAAAATCATTACTTTTTTGCTGGGATATTAAGCAAGTTTAATAAAATATATCGCTTGTAATTTAAGCGGCGTTTCGTAGTCAGCAATGTTTCAGTGAAGTGGAATGAATGCGAAAAATCATTTTTTATTTCCTTTTATTTTTTTTTCTTGTGAAAAATTAAATTTTGATGAAAAAACGAAATACTCTAATATAATAAACATTAATTTCACAAATATTTCCATACGAATAGAAAAAATATACTTGTAGTAACCGTAATCTAAGAGCAACATATTGTGATTGGAATATGTGGTCACAGATGAAAATAGATACGATTATAAATAATAATTCTTATGGTTCCATTTTGTCAAATTGTATTCGATTTTCTGGTTCGTTTTTACATATTATTATTCGAGTTTTTCATATCATTATTATACTCGTATGATAAGATGGTCATACGAGTACGTTAAAATAAAATACAGTAATTAAAAATTATCATTTTTACAAATTGTTTATTGAGACACATAGTGTACATAGTTGCCAGATAAATTTGGTACAAAGTCATAAAATTTTGAGAAAACAAAATCGTCAAAAACGTCAAATCGATTATTTAAAATTGTCAAAAAATCGTCAATATCAAAAATTAGGTTTTTTATGTGAACGTTTTGATTACTATGCACAATGTGAGATTTCCCCAACTTAGGAAGTCAAAATTTAAAAGTATTTAAAAGTATTACATATATATATATATATATATATATATATATATATATATATAAGAATTTTGGTATAAAGTATTACTAGACTGATGACCATATAAATTTATATCTACACTCAGATAATATATATACTGAGGTTTTCTTGACAAAAAATTGTTTGTACTGAATTCAAGTGAACCATCATCGCCCTACTTTAATAAAATATACATATCGATAAAAGCATAACTTAAAAAGCAAAAAATCTTCCAATGCTAAAAATAATATTGATCGAGTTTATCTAGTTCATGTTGTGAAGTTGTGTCACTCATTGTCTATTTTTTACGAAATCAACAAGTTACGGCAATAATTTTGTATAATGTACATTTTAGTGGATACCTTAGTTATTAGTTTGAAACTAATTTGTTGGTGGACCATGATGGACCCAAAATGTTATTACTTAGAGAAATTTATTCGCACATATCATCACCTAAAATGCAAAAAGGCTGTAACCACAATTTTTAATTTTTCGCAATTAAGAAACATTTTTTAATCTTTCACTCAAAGCAAAAATAAATAAAGCAAAAAACGCTGTTTAAACCAAATTTTTCTTAAATGGACGAACTAAAACTATTTATTTTTTGTATGAAAACCATACAAAATTATATGTTAATCGTTTTGATATCTTCGGAACTAATCCAAATATTTACAAACAGATTAAAATTTAAAATGGATGATCAATACACATAGTACTTTTCGTCAGCGCACCGACGAATTGTTTTTACTTATTTTTCGGTCTATTTATCTTCATAATTTTTTTATTGTACTTAAACCGTACAGATGTATGCTGTGAGAGAATGGGAATAACGAATCGTGAATTGAGTAAGGTGTAAATTATATAATTTATTATTTTTATTTTAACTTTTATTATTTTATTATTATTTTAACTTTTAATTAATTTCTTTTTAAACTAAAACAAATATTTGTTTAAATATTTTATGACCATAAGATTAGAAGTAAATATAATTTTAACCAGATAAAAATTTCTATCATTTACCACAGCCCACATAATAAGGGATAAAATATCGCTGAAGGCTATATAATTTAAAAAGAAAAAAATTGAAATGCTTCTTTTAGAGAAAGTGCTAGCAATTTAATCTACAAACAGTTTAAGTGGTTTAATATTTGTAAATTTATTAACTAGCCTTGAGACCAAGAAAAGTACAACTGTCAATATTATAAATTATGTAAATAATAATTTATAGCAATGATTTATTTACTTAAGCAGAAATAAATCTCTAATATGGTTTGTATGTATGTATGTATATATAGTTTAAAATATATTTGCTTTTTTTAAATTTCTACATATAAAATACTGGACGTTACTACATACATATACAGTCAACATTTTAAATGTAAATATAAATGTGAAAACATATCGTATAAAGAAATATAGGATATAACATGCATATACAAATCACATACTTACATTAAAGTGCCTTACGAAAATAAAAGTAATTAGTAATTAAGACTAATATGTTCTTGTATGACTCTCAAGATATTACGTTTGAATATTTTAATTTACGTGAGTTGGACCATTTGTAAAACACCTCTGAAAATACAGATTTTTTTTTTTTCAATAGCATTATAAAAATTTCAGTTATAAAAAAATTAACTTCAAAATATTATAGAGACATATTGGCACTTGAAATATGCATTTAAGTAATTCTAACATTTCTATTCATTCGTGATATATCAAGATTTATTAAAATTCTTTGTCATATTTTCAATATTTAAACACGTAATTGTATGTATTTCGGACAATTTTAAACATATACTTGATTTTAAGGCAACATTGGAAACGCCTATTCTGATACTATTGAAAACAATATATAATTAATTCTTCCAAAGCAAAAGGATCAATTATATTAACCTTTTGGGGTTAACTCATTAATTTTTGCATATAAGTTGTATAGAAGAATTTATTATAATAAATTCTTTAAAAACTGTGGTAATAATTGAATAAAAGAGTCTTTGAATTTTATTCGCTAATTTACACGAATTTATAGTTCTTGAAAAATTTATGCTTTTATTTTCCTAACTAACCATTTATTGGCCATAAAAATAACTTAACATATTATGGACCGAAATATTACTTTTGTCACTAAAGGGTCAAATTAATACATATATCAGTAGTACTGCATAAGGCCATTCCAATGAGGTTCTAAAATTTAAATTACGATGGAAAATGTCCGAAATATTCAAACTCTCATAAAGTAGTACTAAAAAAACAAAAACAAGTAAAAGTACTATACTTGGCAATGTCGGATCATATATACGCTTCATTATAATTGATGAAATGAAAATAGGAAGGATAAATCCAGGGGGAGAGGTAGCCCCCATACAAAGAAAATATAAATGTTCTCATCTAAAGGGCTATTACAGTGAAAGTCTTAACAAATTTAATATTTTGGATCTTCTTAGTTAATTTTTTTTAACAAAAATTCTTAAAAATTTCCGATTTTCCTGTGAAAGAGCAAAGTTTATAGTTTCAGGTAGGTGCTTCAAAAAATTGCAAAAACCAAATATGCCTTAATTTATCATTATTGTTGTTTTTCAGTAACCATGAAAACAACAACTATAAGGGAAGCAGACAGTGTATAAATAAAACAATAGATTTTCCATTAACTTGTGTTGTTTATGAATCGATTTGCTTGATTCAAAAACTCAAAAAAATATTTATGATCGACCTGCATAAAAACCAAGTTCGTAGCTTATTTAGGGCTGGATATCGGTCAAAATTCAAAACAAATTTTCAATTTTGTTTTGCAAAAACGAAGTCCCTAGCTTATATAAGGGCTTCAGAAAATTGAAAGCCGATTTGAAAAACCGGTTTTTTTTAATATCTACGCTATTTTGGAACTGGGTTTTCTGAGTTTCAATAGCAAAGTTATGGAAAAGATTCTGATCTTTATACATATATATATTTCGGTCCAATCGGTTTCGTTTCTTGTAAGGCTCCAGAAAATATAAAACTTTTTGCTCTCCGACGAAAATTGTGAAAATTTCAGACGGAATGACAACCTTATATATACCCATTAACTTGTGGTGAAATAGAAATAGAAAACCTTTTTCTGAAATCTTCACTTCACGCGAAAAAGAACTAATTTAAAAAAATGTTTTGCTGATTACATATTAGTCGACATGAGTCTATTACATATTGTAATTTTTTCGACAAAATTTTAAAAGTTGTGTACCCTG
This sequence comes from Protocalliphora azurea, assembly GCA_932274085.1. Lineage (NCBI taxonomy): Eukaryota > Metazoa > Arthropoda > Insecta > Diptera > Calliphoridae > Protocalliphora > Protocalliphora azurea. The sequence goes on from OW026521.1 coordinate 106,651,559, forward strand.
TTTATCGAAAAACACGATAACGAAATAGTTAAACCGAAATATTTTGGGTTTATAACATACTAATTTTTAATTTTAGGATGGTGTATTTGCAACATTTTTGTCTTTATACAAATCGATGCACTTTAACTTACATATGCTATACATTTAAACAACACAAACGGATATTAAAAATAACATGAATAACAAATAATAATTTGTTAGTGTTTACGTGAAAAGCAGACACAAGTACAACAACAGCATGTTAATGAAATATCTTCTTATTTATGTACAAATGCGAGTATGAACAATGTTTCAAATTACTCATGGCGAAATGAAACATTTGGCAGCAGTTCTACAAAAACAACAATGCGGTGAATTTATTATTTTTTTTTTATACATAGAGCTTGACACTTCAGCGGGTAAGCAAAAATTGTGCTTGCATGTATTTTGACTGTTTTAAGTACTAAAAATATCAGCTGATAAAGTGAAGTTACCTGTTTGAATTCGCCTTGCAAATTATTCAAGTGTTTCTTATTTATGTGTAGAATAAATATTGTGGAAGGAATACAAAAATGACAAATATTTTTGTTGCATTTCAAAAGAAATGCAAAAATAACAGCAAGAAGATTTTGGTAAAAAAAAAAAAAAAAAAAATTAAAGCATATCTAGGGCTTACATCCAAAAATCTCTATCTGGAAAAACACAAATTTTCTGGACAGCAAAAAAAAAAATGCTTAGTTCTTTTATTTTTCAAGTATGTTATGTTATATGTATTATATATATTTATGTAAAACCGCAACAAAATCTTACATAAAATTTGTTTTTAATATTTTGGAATATTTGCAATTTTAAAGATACTTAGAGGTTTTCTAACTTTTAAAATATTCAATGTGTATAAATAACTACATAAAATTTCACATAGACGTAGCAGAGGTATGTATAATTTTAAGTTTAAGGAGCCTCACATACTCCTCAGAAGCAGGGTTTCTGGCGCCCAAAATAAGGTACCTCTGTCATAGAAAATTTGTAATCGTTTGTCAAATTTTTGCACCTCTTCAAAGCACTCGATAAGACCTTTGAAAAACATGGTTGCATGTACTTTTTATATTTTATATTTTTCAAGATATTTGCATTTGAAATTTCAACTACCTCAATTTCGCAAAATCTTTGTCCAGTCATTTCAATATATTTCCCAATTTTTTTTGGAAAAGGAATCCTACAATTCTCAAAAAAATGTCGAAAATTGCAAAAATGTAATTTTTATGAATTTTGCCCATAAAATCCACATTTATTATAGGTCTGGAAAAAACCGTTAGCAAATTCTTTGGAACATGTTAGAGTTTGCGAAACTGCATTTGTTTGTAAATCCATGTTTTGGGATTTTAGAACATATAGTGTAAAAAAAAAGTTGGATATAAAATAGGTCAAATTCGAGAGGGTGTGTACTAAGTCCTATTGGGTGTGAAGATACCTTTCAAAAAATATAAAATCATTACACGTTGTAAAAAAAATGTATTTTAGAGAAACAAGAGTGTAGAGACACTTTTTCGAGGAAAAACGTATGTAAAGGTCAAATTCAATTTATCGCGAAAACTTTTTTTGAACAATTATAAAATCTAAATTAACTTTAATTTTTTAATAACCGTGTCTTTATGATTTATCATCAATTTTGCATTGCCACATTTTTTTTCACAATAATGCATAAATTTGCATGGAAATCGGAGTTCTTGGTTCTTCGAAATGATAACAAAAATAAAAATATCTTGAAGAAAAAATTTTTCATTTTTTCGATTTTAACTCAGATGGCAATGAGTGTCAAAGAAATCTACTTTTTCGTTATATATAAATCTACTGATAGAAAAAGTATAGAAGCTAAGGCCAATTTTTTTTTTTTTTTTTTGATGCGAATCTACATTTCCGTTAAGCATTACAAATACCCACTAATTGTACGAATTATGGTAAATTTCGTGCTTTCCATGTGATGTCTTAGCAAAATCTGTTTTGATAGAAGTATCCCGTTTTCAACTATCCACGAACCACATGAGGGGGAATCACTAAATATGGGCTTAATTCAGGGAAGGGATGTATCATAAATTTTTAACTTTATTCCAATAATTTGCCCACAAGTGCATAAAAAATAATAAAAATTTGAATTCAATTATCGCGCTGTCCGTCCGGTTGTCTGTAAGCCAATTTGGCATAGCTTTAGATCGTAGTTTTAAAAGAAACTTGATGAAATTTCGCACTTAGCAGTTTTTTGGGTCAGTAAGTTTACATGTTGAAATTTTTTATGATCGAACAACTATTTCACCTAGCACCCATACAAAATTACTCCCGGAAATAGGTCCTAAAGCTTATAAATATTTTAAATATCTACATAGTTTATTAAAATTCATTATAAATAGTTATTGTATAAACATTAATTAAATTACGAGAATTCATCAGGGTTGGGTCATGATTGATCATAGTTTTCATACATGGGTATTTTTTGAAAATCGGTTATATATGCATAATTCCTTTATAAATGTAATTATCGTTATACAACTTGGCCCAAATATGTAATATTTAAGTGTAAATCCTACATCAAAGCCAATTTCATATCTGTAATGTCCTTTCCCAAATACAAAATTGAATGCTTTAAGGGTATCATATAATAATAATTGACTAAGTGGAACTTTTTTACATCCTTCATTAAATAAAATAAAAATAAATAATATAAACTTCTATTAAATATTTCAAGAAATTTCATTACCACTTGTTCACTATCACCATTATTGCTATCAATTTTTTCAGCAGATTTAGAGAAGTTTAAAACTGACTGAGATAAGAGACTTACTTTCTTGTTTTGTATTTTCTACTCATATTTGTAATTAATGAATCAGAACTTAAGATAAATCTGTTTTATATGTCTTTATTCAACTTCCTTCGACAAAATTTTGGCCTCTTTTCTCTGTGTAATTTTAACTTCTTAATCCGAGCTTCCTGTGCTTCCTCTGATAGTTCACCAATAGGCAATAATGCATGAGAAATTATCTGCGGACCATGAATTAGGAATTTATGTAATGTTGGAGACATATTGTATCATGGATATTTTTCAACAAAATATCTTGCGGTAGCGAGGGAAACTTTTTTAAATTTTTCAGTATTTACCACATGACTACATGAAACAACAATTAATATTGTGTGCTACCTTTTAATCGCAGTGTTGCCACCATTTGAACTACTAAATCCTGGTTTTAATTGGTCTACAATTAATCCAATTTTCTGTGTGAACTCATTTTGAATCCTTAATTTGGTATCATGTACAATTTTTTTATCGGAATCAGATCTTGCTTGAAATTTTTTAAATGGAAGTTTTTAAGATAAGTGTAAAAAGCACTCAAAAAATCGAATTAATTATAGAATAGATAAACCGAATTGGAATGTATTTGTATTAACATCTTTTGAAATCCTGGTATCAATAAAATTGAACTCTCTACTGGTGGCTTCACACATATAACATTTTTGTATCGATGTTTTATCTGTAATGGCATTACAAAATTTTCCTTCTTCCATCACTAACATCAGTTTATGGTTTACTTTAACGATTTTTTTTTTTTGCGCAAGTAATAACAGAGTCCGTAAGTGAGTCTATTTCTTTCTCCACTCTTTCTTTTTCAAGTTTTGCTATAGTGAATGTTTCTTTGACGACTTCAATTTTAAGTGGCCTACAAAACTTTGTTGATGATGTATGAGGATTTTCCCAAATCATTTTTTCCATGGATATTAATTTTATAAAAGCTGATGAACCATGTGAATCAAAGTCCGTCAAAGCTCCACTTTGCATGTAATTTCGTAATGCTCATTTTTTCGTCTGTTAAACTTTGAATGGTTTGTTATTTTAATTTAATTATATGCTCAAATTGAGAAGTCCTTGTAGACTTACTACTGCCGAAGTTTCAGTAACTCTTATAAACTTTTATTGGCTTTTTGCATATTTGTACAGGAGAGAAATTTTTCAGGATCAACCTTTCGAATAACATTGTACTGATAGCGAGATAATTTTGCTTTGTTTAGCACAGAGAGGACTTCTTCTACAGTTAATTGCTTTTGCTGAACATTGTTAAATTTTTCACAATATTTTTTGCCTTCGTTGGAGAGCTAATTATTTCTTTAATTATTTTAGATGTATCACTTTGACCGCAAGCTCTTAAGCTCATTTGTGCCGCATGAGTTAAAAGAGGGAAAGGATTTCGGTCTCTTAAATCTCTACATTTCTTAGCTTTTGTTTTTTCATTCATTCACTCATTCATTAATTCATTCATTTTTCTTAAAACGAAATGTCTTTTCTACCTCATTTTGTTAGCGGAGAAAGAAAAGTTATTGAAGAATTTAGCCAATTTTCCTCATTTTTAAGAAATATATCATCCCTTCTATAACCTTTTGCACATCGAGTCTTAAAATCGGATATAAAGTTATGAAAACTTTGCATGAAGTCAATTGTATTAAGTGGTTTAAATTGTTTAATCATTTCCATTTTTAAAAACTTAATTTTATTGATCATTTTAAGGGAATCTGTATTTTTCATTCCATTTAAAAGTTCTCTACGAGAAATAAAAATAGTTTGTGGATCTGTTTCCAAAATGGTAATTTTCAAAGTTTAAATAATCGCATATTTTATTTATATACCAAATTCCAAGTAAAATAAAAACACATCACTATAAAACAATTGACAATTGAACAAAACAGTCACAGTTAACACAACAATACGTTATTTATATAGAGATGAGTACGTGATTCGCCTTAGATTAACATATAATTGGTAATTAATATAAAACTTTTTATCAACGAAAAGTTCTCCTATATATCTATTTATTTATTTTTAAAATCACACTATATCATCGCGTAAAAATTATTTTTAAGCTACATTATTTAAATTATTTTTTATTATTATTAAATTATTAATTAAATGTATTTATAATCAACTTGCATACATATATTAATTAACGTATAAAAATTTAACCACTTAAAGTCATATATTTTCATGAAATATATGTATATACATTTATAATTATATATTAATATATATAAACATGAGCGTGAGTAAATATTTACTCACGCGACTACCTCTAATAATAACTAAGTAACAATAATTGACCAATAATAACAAAATCAAAAATAAAGAAGAAAGCAAATATTACTAACAACACACCAACTCACATTCTTTTGTTTTTGTACAAAAAATAAGTTTCTTATACTGGAGTATTTTTGCACTATTTTTACAATGTTGCCAGCTTAGCCTTTTTAAGACTAAAACTATCCTTTTGATTTTGCTTTTAGCCTCAAAATTCGTTTAGCTCCTAGTTTTTTTCTAGCCTCAAAAAGTCTACAATTTTATTATTTCAACAACGAAGAAAATGGTTTGTTATTTGCAATTACTAATTATATATTATAGAATCCATTCACTTAAAATTTGTTGTGTATTTATAACCACGAGTTTTTTGTATTTCACAAAGATTTTCGCCTGCGGCGCTTCATTCTCTAAATTAAACATAATTAAACTAATTTTACGAACTTACTAAATCGATTATAATTATTTTTTAATATACTTCACTAACATGGAAACAATGAATATAAAATCTATAATACCTTCTTCCCGCTTGTAAAAACTAAAAAAAAAAAGCGAAAAATTACTCAAAAACTTGGAAACGTTTAATCAAGAGCGAATTACAGCACGAAATTTTTAAAAATAACCTTTTGGGCGATTTCTTATGTTTTGTTTATAAATTTATTACAATATCTTTAAAAGATATCAAAATCTAATGAGAAAAATATTTTTAAATTAAAAAACATGTAGCTTTTTTCTGGCTTTATTTTTTCCAATCTTTTTTGAAGTTCAATTTAACCTTTTTGTATGAATATCCTTTCAACACTGCATGTTAAATAAAAATACAACAGTTTTATTTTTACCCAAGTTCAATTAAAAGTTTTTTTTAATTTCTATATAAATATCAAAAAGCCCAGATTTTTAGACTTATTTTGAAAAAAATATTAAAAAGACTTCTATAACCTTATCTTTAAAACATTATACTCGAATATATATATATTTTTTTTTATATAAATTGTAAAGATATAAATTCGAAAATTTTCGATTTTCACTTTTTACCACTGTGCTTAAATTTGCAAAAAGAATTGTTGACTTTTGCGTCGCACTACAAGAAAAGTAAACAACTTACAGAATTTTTTTTTTTTTTTTTTGATACATAGTGATGCTGAATTTTATTCACTTTAACCCTGACCCGATTTTTTCAAAAATATTGATTTTAAGTTTTCAATTAATCGCGACATTTTTCCTAAATTTATAGCCCCGATCAGTTATGTTTATCGCCGTTCTTATATCCAGTTGTACAAATTGCAGTTTGCTATATGAAAATACAAAAACAAAAAGTGATTTTTCTTTTAGTTGGCGTAATTTTTTAATACTTCTTCGATTTTATTATATTAAATACAAAAAACTACGTTCCTCGCAAAAAACTGATTTCTTTACAAATTTTCGCTCTTGCTTTCCAAACTTTGAGACTATCTACTGCGTTGACTATTTCGAGCACATCAGCAAGATATAGCGCAAAATACGGATAATTACAATAAGAATTAATCCCTGTTTCAAAATGCTTATTTCGATAGAGGGCACAAAAAAACCAAAAAATTTTTAAAGTTAAAAAATATAGCTCTTGAAAGTCTGCACAATAACAAATAAGGTGCACAATTTATCCACAAAGTCCAATTAGTTTATATAGGATCGAATGAGATCAAAAAGTATAAACGCGCGAATAAAAATAAATAAATGAGAAAAAGCTATGTAACTTTAAACCCTTTTTCTAAGTTTTTGAAATTTAAACAACAATCATGAAACCTATAGTGCTAAAAGTTTGAACTCTATTAGTTTCAAGTCTTGTGAGTTCAAACATGTAACCCGTTTGTTTAAAATAGTATTACCACAAAACTTACTAAGGATTAATATCACTTTCAGCCAAGTTAAAAATTGTTGATAATGACCCATATACAATATGTGAGACTTACCCCTAACTGGTATTTAATATATGTATTTTTTTTTACAATATGGTGCGTGGCAAAATTATAAGGTCACTTTTATTTGTACCGTTTATTAAAAAATGATTCAAAATTTTAAGGTCAGTCCATTTTTTCTGTTAAAATCACATTTTTGGCAATTTTTCCCTTTAGAAAGTGAATTATTTTAATTCCAGAAGTGTTTCTAGAAATTCACCAACCCCTCCCCCCCTCCACCTGTTTGCACTTTTAACTATATCACTGAATTATATGATCGTTTTCCGGGAGAAATTAATCCTAAAATAATCTAAATAAAATTAAACTGACATTGAAAATTGGAAAACGAAAAGTGAATGAATCACTAGGAACACTTTTGGATTGAAATAATTCACTTCCTAATCACTTTTATAAATCAAAAGTGGTCAAACAATGTATTGCTAAAAATGCAATTTTAATGGAAAAAATGGATTGAACCTTTAATTTTAACTCATAATTTGGAAAGTGCACATTTTCATTTTTGCCTATGAAGAGATCAAATGTCAAATAAATGATACCAATCGGTGCACGTAGTAATGAGTATTTTTGCTAGCAGTAACATCAAATACGCATTGAACTTTTTTGTACACGGAACAAAAAAAGTGACCTTATAATTTTGCCGAACACCTTATATACATTCATATAAATTTATATTGAAGTATGTATTTCAAGCTGAAAATTCTAGATTCTGTATAAATGCAATTAATGTTTGTTTACTATTTTAATAAAAAAGATAAGAAAATGGAATGTGATTAATTTTTGATGAGATTCCCAGCAAAAAAAAAACGAGCAAGTACTTCCAAAAAAGAACTTTTTCACCACTTTAAAACTAGACACTAAGTTTATGTTTTAAGCTTTCTTGGAAGTTAATAAAAATTACTTCCAAAAAAGTGAAAATAAATGTATTTCTATCAAGAAAAAATGTAAATAATTTCTAAGAAAATACAAATTTCACAAATCGAAAAGTATTGTTATCATCTATTAACAAAGCTAAAACCATATTTTTTATTAAAAAAACTATAAATATTGTTTTAAGAGAAGTACTTTAAAAGCAAAGAATGAGAATCATAAAAGAAGAACATCCAACTAATGACAACCATGGGTTAAAATAAAAACTTCTTTTCTTCAGCTCTTTTTCAGCACTAAATACTTCATGCTCTTTTCAGTTCTTTTTTTTTTTACTGGTTTATTAATAATAATTTGCTGCAAGAAACCAATGTATACAATTTAATATGAAATCCTTTAGAAATTTTAATAATTTTACCGAAAAATTTACTTTATCAATTTGAACAGTTATACAAATCGAATCATATTGCAGCATTGTTTTATGTATTATTTTTTATTCAGTTAACTAAAAGTATTTTTCTTTATTTTCAACGAAGTTACACAAATGTACATGGTAAAAAAAAGAAAAACAATTTGTTAGTTATTTCAGTGAAAATATTTTTTTGACTTCAGGATCTTAACCGCTTGGTATCACTGTGTGACAGCCGTTATCACATATGAAAAAATCGATATATGCATGAAGATAGAGGCATTACATAATAAAACTACGTACTCAGTTTTTCTCCAGGACGCACTGTAGTTCCAAAACCTTTTTTTGGAAAGAATTCTGTAACTTGTGATTCCTTAAAGATAAGTGAATAAAATGTCATATAGCCAGAGCTTGATATGTTTCCGAATTGATTTGGTGGAACAAAGTACCCTAACGAGTCAGAAGGATAGTGGGTGGACCTCCAAAGTTGATTATCTCGTGTATGTATGTTTGTATGTATTTTTTTTTTTTTTTTTTTTTTAATCGTCCAAATTTTATTTATGATTTTTTTAGTCCTTTTAAATCTCTACAAAAAAATACGCTTACATATCCAGGTTATTTCTTTTGGTTTAAGACATATTTAGGCAGAAATATATTTTTCCTTATTTTTGACCTCGTTTTTTATATTCTTTTAAACTTCACAGACTTAATTTAATTCTAAAATTTTTCTAAAATATCCTTTATATTTCCTATAAAATTCTAAACAATATTTCTGCAAGAATCATATAAATATATAGATCCAATAAAAAGTTATATTAGTTTGAAGTTGAAGACTTAAATAAAATCCTCATTTTTGGTTTATTTATACAAAAAGGGGGTAATATTTTTTCACATATAATATATATAGTTTTCTTTTTGTCCTATATATTTTTTTTAAAGTAAACCACTAGGCACAGGGGGCAAAATTCAAAATTTGTCAATTTTCACAATTTTTTTTTTTTTATTTGTTTGTAAAATTCTCCGAGCTCAAGGCTAAGATCAGAAAAAAATTATGTTAGTTAAATACCTTCACATGTTGGGAAAACACACAAAAAGTATTTTCTGTCGGACGACTTTTATAACGATACGGTAACGATTTCAATGTAAGAAGTCTATTTTTAAAATATGTTTTTCCTGGATTAATATTTTGGGCATTTTAGTAAAGAAAAGTGGGAGTTTTTTTAATTCTTTAATTTTATGACATATCCATATTATGTCAGTAATTCAATAGGATATCCTTATTCGTTTAAATTTTATTTTAATTTGAATATTAACATTATTTTTCACAAAAAGTGCTTCAAATCTTAAATTTCAGTTTTTCGAGTCATGATCTGAAGAATTTTGACCGAATTTTATTTCTTTTTTACTTTTTATAATTTTTCATATTTCAACGTTTTCTATGATACCAAATACTTTCATAAAATGTATATATTTTAGCTTGAAAACTAATAAAAACTTTGCCTTATGTAATTTTTAGCACTTTTCACATGAATTTTACGAAATATGTAAACAAATCACGAGCAGCAATGCAATGTTAACCTTCTGTTACTTATGCATTAAACGGATACTTGTAACACAGTTTGCCAGAACTTCTTCAGAAAAAAATGCTAAATGCCTATTAGAAAATGCAATTTTTCAGAAAAAAATGCTATATTATTACAATAAATAAGTTTGTAATTTATGCATATATTCAATCCGCTAAATCTGCTTGGGCAATTTTTTTCCTTACACCCAAATATAACAGTTCTACTCCTTCCCTTAAAAGCAAAAATGAACTCAGAATCATTTTCTGTCTTTGTCAAGCCATTTACGTGAAATTAGTTAAAACACAGCTCAATTATTTTACGAAAATTATGTCTTATTGAACATTTTGCAAAAACTATATTTATTATTCAGCAATTTATAAAATACTATTGTTAAAATAAAATCAAAAAATTAAAATCATGCTTTCAGGAATATAGTTCATAAATTCAAATACGTATGAATTTTTACGAATCGGTTATAGGTATCGCAATAATTTTTTAATACTATTTGTTAAGTGTTTAATTAAGTGTTAAAAAAGTAAAGCTTACGCAAATTTATATAGCTTTTAAACATTTTTTTAATTTAATAAGCTAATGAGACTAAATGTAATGGAAGGTTGTCACAAATTTTTGCATACAGTTTTAAAACTTACTATTCTATGCAACATCAAAAAACTTACTAATAATCGAAAATTAAACTTTTCTTTAAAAATGTACAAATTTTGATCATTGCTAAATGTAAGATCACAATAATTTTACAAATTTTTTTTAAAAAAGTCCAAAAATTTTTAATGCTTTTTGTTAAAAAAAATCCAAAAAAATAGAAATTTTTGAACCCCATTTCATTTCGAGTGTTAATTCAATACTTTCTCTTTAGTAGTATTTAGAATATTATAAGGTTACATAATGTACTTGAAAAAAAATTTTAAATCAGCTGGGCTTTCGAGGTCACTTTCTTATTGCACAATGATAAGGTTATTTATTAAAAAAAGTTTTAGGACAAAAACGCAAAGCAGTTTAAGCCAAAAATTAACAATTCAATGTTTGGAAACAAATATCTTTTAAATCATAGAAAATAATATACTACAGGAAACTCAGAAAATATTTAAAATCATTTCATATTTGGGAGAAAACAAAAACGCATCCGACATACTCATTACATCAATACAAAACTTTAAGTTCCTCAAAATTTTAAAATTCGTTGAAATTTAGTTTTTGTAGCAGTTGAAAGTGCACTTTTTTCTAATATTTGTTTTTTTTTTTTTAATACATGAAATTCAAATCGAAGCTGGTGAAGTTCAAAATCGCGTTTTTTTTTTGAAAATTTTTTTTGTAATACAGACGGACACAATTAGATCACCTTGGAATGTGCAAACGACATAGATATTCTTGTCTATTTCATCTTCTATACATCTAAAAAAAAATAAAAAAATTTGCAAAAAAGTTCTAAATACCATATAGCATCTAGTTTTTAACAAAAAAAGTGCAATAGTCGAAAAATAAGAGCCAGAATTGCACGTTAAATGCAAAAATATACAAATTTGCCAAAGGAAATAAGGAAGATTTGTTGTTATTATTATGTTCAAATGTAATCCCTATATATAAGTGTTTGGTGTCCCAAAACTCGTAAGAATATGTAAAATTATAATAAATTAAAACAAATTAAATTCGGTCAAATTTCTTCAGACCATGGCCAGAAAAACGGAATTTTCGGATTTGAAGCATCTTTTGTGAATCGGGGAACATCTTTTAAAAATTGATTTCTTTCATTGAAATCGTCAGCGTGTCGTTATAAAAGTCGTCTGTCAGAAAATACTTCTTGTCTGTTTTTCCAACATATAGAGGTATTTAACTATTATTAACACAATTTTTTCTGATCCCAGCTTTACGATTGGAGAATTTTACAAACAAATTAAAAAAAAAAAAAAAAAAAATTGAAGAAAATTTATAAATTTTAGATAGGGCTTATGTGGAGACAGTTGCTCCAAGCGCCTTCTGGTTTCGCTAAAATTTCTATTGTATAGAACAGAACAAATATATAAAAAAAACGCCAAAAATTTTATTTTATTCAAGGTTTAAACTTCAAACTAATATAAATTTTTATTGGATCAATTGATTTATACGACTCTTGCAGTAATATTATTAAGAATTTTATAAGGAATCTAGTAGATATTTTAGAAAAATTTTACGATCCAAAATATGTATTTCGACCCAAATATCTCTTAAACCAAGTGAGATTATCTCCATATTTGAGCATATTTTTTGTAAAAATTTACAGAACTACCTGTTTTTAAAATTTCATTACAAAAAAATTATAAATGAAATTTTAAAGATTTTTAAAATAATGACATACCCGAATGGACTGATTTTGGAGGTCCACATACTACCCCTCTGACCAGCTAGGATACAGTGCTCTTCCAAATCAGCTCGATAATACCTCAGCTCTGGCTGTGTCAAATTTTATTCCGATATCTTTAACGAATCACAATTTACAGAATTATTTACTGTGAAACGTCTAATTTTCTCTCTAAAGTTTCGAAATATATCAACTCGATATGATTCATAAACGAAAGCTTGGAATCTCTGCAATATAACAATAATTTTTATTCATATTTTGCAGAACAAAAAGTTAAGAAAATATCCTTTGGAAGATGTCACCTTTTACAATTTATTTTCAGATACACTATATCAGCCTGCAACAATCATTCGTTATATGGATAAAACTAGAAAATATCCATGGTAAAACTATGTACCCATTTTTAATCTGGTATGTCAAATTTCGTCGCAAAAGGTCTTCAAAATTTGAAGATATACTCAATTTTTAAGAATATTACGAAATATTTCCAAACATTATATCGACCTAATTTGGATGTCAACCGCAATAATAATATTTCTATTTTAAATGCTGCAGTACGCAAAGTTGAGGAAATATCATTTTGCAAATTTAACCTTTTAATATATTACTTTGCGACTGGCACATTATTATAACACAATTATGCAGAGTATTAATAACATATTAAACAAAAATTTTTAAGATATTATTATAAGATTATTTATAAACAGATTAAAATTCTACATAATTTTTCAAGTAGGAAGCTTATAAAGAGAAAAATGTTGCAGGTATTAATGTGCGACAGCGGTAGAGTCAATGAAAAAAAAACTGTTTTATTAAAAGGAATTCCATATCTAACTAACTTTTCCCGGTGCGCTTCGTCACCCCTTTTAACAATCTAACATGTGTTAACTAATATTTACCTTATATGGGGCTACACCGCCTGGACCTATACGCTCTATTCGAAATTTGATACATAAATTATTTCTACAACTTTTTAACAATATTCATTCAAATATGTGAAAATTAATATTTGCTTTGAATGGGGATCTACCTCTCCATTACACCTATCCGTCATATTTTCATTTGATCAGTGCGATACGATAAGATTGTGGTTTGAGGGCTCTCACTATAATAATTGCTTAGGTATGCCATAATGAATATTTGCATTGTATGGGGAGTACCGCAATCCCTGCTCGGATTGAAAAATAAAATATGATATTCGAATTTAGGGATACACAGCATGATGCTGTGAAAATCGTCTTAGCCGTTTGTGAGTTTTATAAAGCTTATAATGGTGTGCTTTGATGCGATAACTAATATTTAATTTACATGGGGGCTACCACTTCCCCTGGACCATCCCGCTCTATTTTCAACCCACATATTGAAATTCATTCTCCTAAAATATTAAGACTCTCGTTATATTAGTTCTTTAGATATGCGTTAATTAAGATTTACATTGTATGTTGGTCATCGTTGCCCCTAGATCTATCCGGCCTATCTTAATCGAAATTGTGAAACTTTAAAAAAAAAATTAATTCCACAAAACCTTAAGACTTTCACTTATACGGCTCTTTCCATTTTCCCTAGATTTGTCCGTCATACTCTTCATCTCAATTGTGAATCTTGATAAGGAAATTATTCCCACAAAATTTGAAGGCTTTCACTTCTACACTTCTTTAGATATGTAATAATTGGGATTTATTTTGTATGGGGGCTACCACTCGCCCTACACCGCCCCATATTCATCTCCATTGTGAATCTTTATAAAAAGAATTATCTCCACAAAATCTTAAGATTTTTTCTATAATACTTCTTTAGATATACGATAATTGATATTTGCTTTGTATCCCCCTGCTCCTATCAAAAATTAAGGTAGCCTATTTTATTTTTGGGTTTTGTAGAATGATGCTGTGAAAAATCGCAAAAATTGGTTCAGCGGTTTCAATAAAACCTATACAAACCAACAAATAAACAAACACAGATTCGTTTTTATATATAGAAAAGGATATTTATAATATAAGGATATAAGGATTATTGAGGTTGTATTGCAACCTACATAAATTCACAAAATGTAGATTAATTCAGGAACAGTGTGAAATTATGAAGATAAAAGCTATAGAAGATGATGAATTAGATATAATTTTTTTTGACACAAAAGCAAAATATATACCTACATATGTATGGTAACATGTATCTTGTTGTTGCATGAATTAGGATATTAACAATTGTCTTAGGATTTTTCCCACGTAACCTTCTAATTATTTTCTAAGCAACAAAGTTGTTATAATGAAAAACGTAATATTTAAAAGAGATTTTTTATACATATAAAATTGAATATTCAAACTACTTGTCTTTGTTTAAACCCTAATGTAACAAATAAAAATCATCCTAAAAAAAGCTTCACGAAACGTTACCACTTAAAAACTCATCATAAAGCAACAAGAAATGACAGTTTAAGTAATATTACTCAATAAGTGAAAGCAAAAATTACAAAAAGCATAAAAGAAAATGTCATTTATTCACTCACATCTACAGTCAGTTCTCGTATGACACTCATACAAATAAAAACAGGCAGTTATTTCGGCCCGACAACAATTTATGATCGCACAGGCACACACATATGTTTATAACTCTAAAAACACAAGGGACGTTTAAAAAGTTTTGAAAATTGGATTAGGAAAAGACTTCACTCGAAACTAAGCAATAGAGAGTTCGAGTTGTAAAACATGTTAGATTGTTATAATCGGCTGTACTGAATCTTATATAACCTTCACCCGTATTGACATGTTTTATATGAAAATAAAATACGTTATATCGGATATAATTACAAACATACTTACCTGTACTATATCGATGTAAACATTAAAAAAATTAAATAATTTGCATTTTCATATACAGTTGAAATAGAACCAAGATTTTATAAATCCTTATATATTATAAAAATAAGGTATAATTTTTTTACTTATTTGTTTGTTTGTGTATCCATCACGTCTAAACGGTTGAACCTATTTTTATTAAATTTGACACACATATTGCACCAATGAAAGAGGTTATAGGCTTTATTAGATCTCGATTTAAATTCACAACTAAAATCTATTTTTTTCAATGAAGCTATTACATGAAATATGACGCACAGGTAGTGCTTGCACTGTAGAATGTTATAGGTTACGTTGGATCTTGATTGATGATTTAATACTCTCAAATGGATTAAGTCCAGGAGGAGAGATAGCTCCCTTACAAAGAAAATATACACTGCCTGCCACTTGAATAAGGAATCACATTTTTTAACTTGAATTAAGCATATCTCCTAAACTAAAGTTCAGAAAAATTATTAATATTAAAATAATTCCATATTCAAGTGACATACGAAAAAGTACCACAGAAATACATGTCTTTAAATAAATGCATAATTTTAGTATAACAAAATATGTATATTTTTTATTTCTTCAGGAAACTAAAGCCAACACTTTGAAATTTGGGTGCGCAAAAAATTATTTTTTTCTGAACTTTAGTTTAGGAGATATACTTAATTAAATTTAAAAAATGTGATTCCTTGTTCAAGTGGTAGGCAGTGTAACATTTCGCATATAAAGGACTAATACTAATTAAAAATAACTTTCATATCAAATTTCGAAAAAGGTGAATAGGTCCAGGGGGAGTAATAGCTCTCATATAAAGTAAATATTAGTTATCGCATCAAATAGGGTAGCGAATCGAATTGGTAGAATATAGTAAATAATAATAATAATAATAATAATAATAAATAATAATAATAAATAATAAATAATAATAATAATAATAATAATTATTATTATTATTATTATTATTATTATTATTATTATTATTATTATTAATAACAATTAAACACTTTGGAATTTTACAAAAGTTGGCACATATTTAAGAAAGATATGATCACTTCGGTACAGGACAAATATTCTATAAATGTAAGAGAATATTAAATTAAATAAATGTAAGAATATTAAATTAAAAAAGGTGGAAAACTTATAGACGGATTTGACTAATTTAAAAAACCTAAATTCGAAAAAAAATATTTTTGATAGATTTGTGCAAGAATGATAATAATTCCTTTTGGCCTAAAACTGGCTTAATACTGGACCATAGTTAATTTTTTCAACACAAAAATTCTTAAAAAATTGTTGATTTTTCTGTGAAAGAACGAAGTCTCTAGCTTATATATGTAGGTACTTCAAAAAGTTGGAAAACCAAATATGCCTTAATTTATTGTTGCTGTCATTTTTCAGTACCCATGAAACAACAACTATAAGGAAAGCACACATTAGATAAATAAAAAAATAGATTTGCCAAAAACTCGATTATTTATTAAGCGATTTGGTTGATTCAAAAAATCAAAATTTAAGAAAGGTATTTGTGAGCGGTCTATATAAGAACCAAGTCCGTAACTTCTGAGGACTTGGGTATGGGTCAGAAATGCGTTTTGTCGATACCTCTTTAACTAATCGACTGAATTCGATTCTTCAGCGGAAAAATTTAATAAAAATGTCCCGATTTTTGCAAAAAAGAAGTCTCTAGCTTATATAGGGGCTGCACAAAATAGAAACCCGGTTTTTTAATATCTTAAAAGTAACTAAAATATTTATTGCGATATAACTTTTAAATTTAACATTTTGCGAAAAAAAACTAGAAAAGCTTTTATATTCAGAATATAAAGTAGAATTTTTCTATAATAACTTTTTAGTCTACTATGACTTGTTGTGATGTTATAAGCAATCAAGGTAAAAATTTATACATGAACTTTTGAATAATTATAGCAAGTACTTTTAAATTACTATTGGATCAATTTTTGCATACATAATATTTTTTTAGCCCCATCTACCTGCCGGTGGAGCAAGCAAAATTAGAACTTTTATAAATTCCATACATTTCATTGGTGATCTAATCCCAAGCTAAAGTGACTAATCACGTAGTTAATGAAATAAGTAGTGGTAATGTAGTCAGTCAAGTAACTAGTTCGGAACAGCACCTGAAACTGCTGGGATATTTGTGAATTATCCAAAAGCTTACGTTTAAAGCGAAAAGCATGAAAACTTGCACTTGCACAACGGGTATCCCGTATTCGAATGCTCGCGATGCTCGGCTTTAAAACTGTATGAGGCAAGAAGGAGAACGTTTTCATGATAAATTCTGATCCGAAAAATATGGTAAAGGATAACCTCTAACTATTTAGAGAAACACAGGAACGAATATCGAAAACAAAATGGAAGAAGAAACGGGCGAAGAAGGCTGACATGCTACAAGCGCTCATGCAGCTTTTTTTAATAATTTTATCAATTAATAGTAAAAAATTGTAAAAATTTAAAAATATATTTTTTTTTCGATTTAGAAGAAAAAAAATATTTTCTAAAAAATTTTAAAGTAAATATGCCTTTAGCTCCAAATGGGCTTAAGTACCAAATTTGACAAAGTTACCTTTAAAACTGTGACCTACAGATTAAGAGTAATTATTGGTTTTTGAGGCACAGACAGCTGGACGGACATAAGTTTGCGCTAAAAAAATCAAAAAGTATTTTTTCGATGTATTAATGAGCTAATTATTGCAACAAAATTATTAGCAAAGCGCTATACATCTTCTCTGAACTAAGAGTTATTTTAGGCGATTCTGCCCCACGGTGCGACATAATAAATATATCCAACCTCGTTATTCAGAAAAAAATTTTCATTTATATATTTTTAAGTAATTCACATAAGTACAAATTAAAATGATTTATTAAAAATAAAATAAAATATTCAAATTGATAGCCATTATTAAGTAAAATATAATAAAAAATGCATTATTCAATAAATATGCCATTTTTCATAAAAAAGTATGATTCAGAAAGATAATTACTTCAAAATCCGCCCCTTCTTATAATCAAATAAAGTGACACCCTCAACACATCTTTCTTTTTCTGTTCGATAAGAAAGTCGACAGAATCACTGAAATACTTCGTATTAAATATCATATAAAATAATACAAATTGATGTAAGCCATTAATGTACTCAAATTCATTTTAGACCAAAAAAAAATGGTCTTTTCCTCAACAAATTGTACAAAAATATATCTACATTTGTAGCTCTGATTAACAAAAATCTATATAGAAAAAAATCCAAAATTGCCAAGAATTTCATTTTATCAATAAATGTCTTTGATTAAAAATATAGTCTAATCGATAAAAAATAGACAAAAGAAAATGTTGTACTAAAACGCAATCGATAACTTTACTTAAAAGAAAAATTAATCACTTGAAAATTAATTTTAACCAAAATTTGATTAAAAATATAGTCTAATCGATAAAAAAAAAATAGACAAAAGAAAATGTTGTACTAAAACGCAATCGATAACTTCACTAAAAAGAAAAATTAATCACTTGAAAATTAATTTTAACCAAAATTTGATTACAAATATAATCTAATCGATAAAAAAAATAGACAAAAGAAAATGTTGTACTAAAACGCAATCGATAACTTCACTTAAAAGAAAAATTAATCACTTGAAAATTAATTTTAACCAAAAAAATTGCTGATTGAATTAAAAAATTGTTTATCGAAAATTAAAAAAAAAAATAATAAAAAATGTAATTGAAGAGATAAAAAATTTAAACATCATCTTAAGGGAAAAAAGCAATCAATGAATAGTTTTGATAAAAACATGGCAAATTTTAAGCTAGTATGGACGGAACAATTACAATTATATAACGTTATGTTTTGTTATAAAATTTTCTCCTTTTTGTTGTTACTACTCAGCAAAATTTTGGTAATGGGTAGTAGTTATTACATACGTTACAAAGTAATGAGTGGTTCTTATTTATCTCATTATTTTAAAATATTAAATAATTACCTGCTAGTAATGACGTAAATAAGTAGTAATTTATATTATTATTTAAAATAGTTAAACAATGATATGCTAGTAACGAGTATAATGAATGGAAGAATAGTAATAAATACTTATAGATTAACTGTAGGTATGTAGTTTGTTAACTTTTGTACTTTTTATTAAAATTTGTAGTACCTTTTTAGTTTTGTAGTATTGGATTAACTACTTATTTGACTGTTTTAAATAAGTACTTTAATAATGAATTCTTGAACATTTCCATACAAATGCAATGAGTTTTTCACCCGAATTGTAACTAGTTACCAAATTTTGCAATGTAATTCTTTGTCTTACCTGCTAAGTAACATTTTGCTGGGTACGTTATTTTTAAAAAATGCGTTTTCTTTCTAATCTATGTATGCATGTATAAAAATATATGTCAAAAAATAAAACGAATTAAAATAATAAATTTCTGTACCGCAATTCCGTAATTTTTTCACTAACTACCGATATCGTTAACTAATGTTAACGACTTTTTTCATCAGTATATTTTAACGACGATTATCGATACAAATGATAGAATGACATTATTTAAAACTAAAACTATTTTCTTGAAAAAATGTAAAAAAGTGTAAATATTATATAAATGTGAACGTATTGTCTACCAGCAACA
Organism: Protocalliphora azurea; assembly: GCA_932274085.1. NCBI lineage: Eukaryota > Metazoa > Arthropoda > Insecta > Diptera > Calliphoridae > Protocalliphora > Protocalliphora azurea. The sequence continues at coordinate 106,671,275 of OW026521.1, forward strand.
TGCCAATATGAGTATATTTATGGTATTTTGTTGGAAATATTTATGAAATTAATTTGGTGTTAAATGTTTATTATATTAGACCCGTTCGTTAAAAATTTACGCTAAAATTATAAATAACATAACGATGTGAAACTTATTTTTAAAAATTTGTAAAGAATATTTTTCACTTAAAAACAAAAAAAAAAAAGAAAAGATTTTTCATCAAATATTTTTTTTTTTTTCAAATATAAATTTTCAAAAAAAAAATCTAATTTTGAATAAAAATTTAAATTCTAATTAAAAATATAAATTTCAAAAAAATCTCATTTTTCACAAATATGTATGTATATTCTAATTTTCTGAAAAAACATAAATTTTTACTAAAAATTCAAATTATCAAAAAATTTCTAAACTTTTGCTTTAAATTCAATTTTTCATTAAAAATTAAAATTTTCACCAAAATTCAGTATTTTTCCTAAAACTAAATTTTTCACGAAGTAGCAAAACTTTTCTTTAAGAATTCAATTTTATTAAAAAAAATAATAGTAATAAAATAATAATAATAACAATAATAATAATAATAAATCTGTTTCAAAATTGTAAATATTAAGTTATATACTTTTATTTTGTTCCCTCAATTTTTGCCAAAATTCACTAAAAATTTTTAGTAAACGAAACTCAGTAAAAGCTTTTACATAAACGTAATTAAATTATTTACAAAACAGTGTTAACAAAATTTAAAAAAATGGTATTTAAGATCAAAAATCGGGTCTTTTATATTTTCAAAAACTTAACATTATTATTATCGTTATGGTTTTATGAGAACTTTTTTTCTGTAGTTAGCTTACCAAAATTCATCATTAACTACCGATGTTTTTAACGACAAAAATCGGTAAAACTTTTCTACAGAATAACACTTAATGACAAAATTTGTTAGCTAACGAATTTTCAAAACTTAACGATAAATTTTTGTCGTTAAAAAGTTACGGAACTACGATACTGGTTTACTTTTAGTGCTCTTTTGCATTTGAAAGTATACGGACGTTTGCTGAAAGTGAAAAGCGTTTTATATAATAATAATAATTATTTGATATTGTTAATAATAAGTACAGAGCATTGCAATTGGCTAATTGATACAATGTCCAAATGCATACGTAGAATTTGACGTATCTATTTTTCAATGTTTTGAAATTAAAAAAAAAAAATACAAATACGCTAAATTTTCCATTCAGAAGATTGACAAGTATAAATATTTAGCTTATAAATAATTTACATAAGTATTAACTTGTAAGCAAATTACCTTAGGAATACTACAATACTGGCAACAGGGGCAAAAAATTCAGCAAAATTTTTAATCTAAAACACGTTTCAAAGAGTATTTTCCAGTATAAAAAACGACACGAGCTTTCGTGAGAATTTGGTAAGATTAAATATTTCTTAATTTCATGCATGTAGAAATACAAATGTTTGTTCTAGAGTTCTAGAAAATAATTTGGGAACCAATTATTTGTTAAAAAACATTATGTAGAAACAACCAAACAAAACATTTTTTAAAACCAATTTGGAATCAAAATAATGTTCTACCCTACGAGTGTCAAAATTGGTTGCAACACCACTAGTTCTAAGAATATTATTAAAGAATCTGAAGTGGTTTTGATTACACTAGTTCTAGAACTAATGATTTTAGAACAAGTTCTAAAGATTTTCCTGGGTACTTAATATTAAAAACTACCTTAAATCTAGAAATGTAAAATACTAGCGGACCAGGCGAACTTCGCCTCGCCCCAATTTTAAGCCTTCAGACAAACTTTAGAGTAATATAATATATATAAAAATTATTCCTTTTTCTAAGAATTTTCTATTTTTTCATTTGAATAGCCAGTAAGGAATAATTCCACACAAAATTCCATACAAAAAATCTATTTTCGATTTTCGATATAATGCGTGATTTACGACAATCCGGAATCAGTATAAATTCTCGTATAAATTGCAGCAAGAAAAATAGCATATTTACTGTAGAAAATTAAGAACTTTCTATTGTTTGATTTGGAAAGCCATTATGGAATAATTTCACACCAAACTTCATACAAAAACTCGATTTTCGATTTTTCCAATTTTCCAACTTTTCCGGAGGGATTTTCCAAAATGTTCTTCCGTAAAAACCTTCTCCTCGAAAATACAAACAACTGATAAAAAATTTTACAGAAATCGGTTCTCATTTTATGAATTACTATACATTTTTTACACCATTTTTATATATATAGATTTTATTATTTCAATATAATTTAAAAAATTGTTAATTGATGTTTCTTAAATGTACAAAATAGTTTTAAGTTATATTATTATATTTTAATATTATATATATTTATATAATACTTCTTTTAAGAAATAAGAATGAAATAAAATAAATTTAACTCATTTTCTTCATTTCTGGTGATGGGTGAAATTAAATGATAAAACCTTTAATTGAAAATAAATATGTCCAATAAAAAAGATTTTTAGTCATATAAATGTAATCCTTAGTTGAAAAAAAAATAAAAAATCGAACAAAAGATTTGTTGATTTAATTAAAATTTTATTCAAAATTCGTTAATTAATTAACAATTTGATAATCAACCGAATGAATTAATTTATCGTAAATTAATTTTTATTCAATAAAAATCATGATTAGTTTGACAGTAAAATGTTGTTGAAAACTAAAATAAATATTCAATAAATTTCTTAGTCAATATGATCTTTTTATCAAATATTTAAGTTAAGTTGATAAAAAGAAACAAATACAAATTTATTAGTCAATATAACAAAAATCTTTGTAGGCTGGAAATTAAATTTTTTTTTTTTGTTTGGAACTTTGAATTTTGTAATCAAATACGATTTTTATTTTTTCAGTATATATAATTTTCAATATTTACTATATTTTATTTAAACACTTTTGAAAACTTTTATAACCAAATAATAAAATTATTCAATCAATGAATATATTAAATAAATTTTGATATAAAATCAAGCAACTACTGTGTTAATTGAAAATTTTAAGAAAATCATATTTTCTATATTCAATAATTATAAAACAACTGACGTATAACTCAGCCTACTGAATGAGAATTTCGTAAGCTGAAACGAAGTCCAACAATAACAAAAAAAAAAAAAAAAAAAAAAAAACACCATAAATATTTTCACAGCTAAACAACATTATGTTATAGTCACAGTTAAATAAAAAGCTGGAAAAGTTTGTTTAAAGCTATTTTTTTTTTTGCTGTTGATGTTATTGTTGTTGCCTACTTGTATTTATGAAGGGATTTCTATTTTTATTCATATATAAATATGGTTTATGACTTAAGAATCCCTTTTTGGGGAAATGGTACTTAATAAATGTTTCTATATGTGTGTAGGTATATGTTTTCACTTTTTACTTTTTCTGGCATTCAGAGACAACAGGGAAACAAATCTGCAAAAAGAAAAACAAAAAAATAAAATAAAATACAAAAACCATGTAAATAAAAGTAAACGCAAATAAACGAATGAACGAAAAAAAGAAAAAGATTTCCATTCTACTTTGTCTACATCCTATATCCTTTTATCTTTCTTGGTTTCCCCATCAAGCAAAAACCAAGAAATCGTAGAATATAAAAAGATATAAAAGCCTTGTTACAATCATAAAATATCAAACAACCAAAAACAATCAGCAACTCAAACTAAGTGCCAGAAGTCGGAATAGTAGTTGTGGCAAAAAGGACCAACAACTTTAATAGAAAATATTGTGACAATGTGACACAACACAGAGTTAAAGATTTTATTAGTGGAGTACAGTGAGTAAGAAAATAAATGAGATTTATTAATTTGGCAAAATAAAAGGTAATATATATTGGGCTTCTTAACTACTGACCCAATAAGTCTAAAACTTTAAAAAAAGATCGAAACACTGACAATGCTACATTGGCCAAAGTTTAATATTCCATTATTCAAGCGAAATATTATAAACTTATATAGAAAATAACTTAACTTCTGTATCCTGTATTCATCCTAAATGTGAAAATTGTTACAAAAAAATTTACAAAATCTATATTTCATAAATATATAAACATATAGGAATTATCTCTTATCAACATTTTTGCTTTAATCTTAAAATATATTCAATATTTTTAAACTTAACCATGACATCGGAAATTTGTAACATAAATAATCCCCGAAAACTCTTTGGCATATGACTTAGAAAGATCGCTCAGACCATCTGTGCTGAAGATCTGAATAAAGAAGAGATGCGCAAAATTGCAAATTCCTTTTCAGTTTTCTACCAACAACTTTTTTATTCGAAAAAAATACCTTAGAATTAGATATTTGAAACTTGATATAGCTATTTTGAAATTGTCAGAATTTTTAAGAATTTTTAACTTTGGGGCTCTAAGACACAATTCAACCAAACATGATGTGCTATCTTTTTATCTACATTTAAAAACTTAAAACACAATTCTAATTAAGTGATAATATTTTAAGAAAAAACATTTTAATCAGATTTGCTTGTGGATTCTACGATGATAGAAACATGGCTTGGAGATTTGTAATCTAGAACAAGAACTAGACTATCTATACCCAGAGAAATTTTATTGAAAAACAATTATATGTAATCCTCATATAAGTGAACAGCTTAAAAATCAATATACAATACTATAAGTTGAATATATTTTGAATTTTTCTAATTTTTTTCACAAATTAAAATAAAACTACTTTTTTATTTGATGCAATATGACCTGGAGTTTTAAAGTGTTCGTATGTGTTCGAATCTTGGCGATCAAAAATGTAATTTTTATTTAATAAATTTCAGAGAAACATTTTTAGTTAATTAAAAATATATTTGACAGTTATAAAATTTATACAATTTTTCTATTAAGATTTTTTTTAATTCAAATAGTTTAATAAAATTTAAAGATGTTTTTATTTTAATAATAAATATTTTCAGATTAAAGCAATATTGGAGGGACAATTTTTTATTTTTAGCATTTTATGTAAACAATAGTAATTGACATTTTTAAAAAATTTATTATATATTAATATATAAATATAACAATTTTGGATTCACCATTTTGTCTTTTCCTTTTTTTATCTGAAATCATCAAAAATTAACATAGCAAACCCCATAAATTAATGAGGTTTGAAGAATCCTTTTTTTTAGTTAAAAGGCTATAGCTTTCGAATTTATAAACGGTCACAAACGGTCGCAAGAATATAGATAGAAAACAACTCAGGGAATAAGCCGGTATTATTCGTATGAAAATATCCCTTGGAACTGCTTGTATCTAGGCTTTGCAATTCCTATTTTTGGAGAAAAATCATATATTTGACAAGTAAGATCACCATTTTATATAAAATTGTCTTATAATGCTACGACTTTTTATTTTATTTAAGCATTTTTTTCACCTCTTTTACCTGAGACTACTTCTGAGCACCTTTTTCAGCAATTGTGATTTATATTTATGACAAATAAACAATTTCAGCAAAAATATATTTTGACTATTACTATTAAGAAACGATAACCCGTAATAACATAAAATTTATTGGGCATAAAACCCAAAGTCCCTAGATTACACATCTGCATGAATTTTTTCCCTCTACCTGAATTGAACCTTTTGCCAAAAATCTAGCTTGTGGCGCAGTCTTAGTACTTGTATGTATATCAAAGATTTTTGATCACTCACTGTACTCTCTATATGTGTAAATTTTTAAAAAGTATTGAATTGAAATTAAAGAACGAAAACGAAGATGTTTTTGAAACATTTGGCATTATATAAATTTTAACATTTGCCATACACACTCATATATTTTTGTACCGTAAATATTATGGAAAACTTATTTATTTATATCTCACACTCGCAAAACAAATAAACAACTACAAATGCGTAAAAATTCACAACAAAATTTTCATACTGAATGCAGAGATGAAAACTAGACTTTTAAAAAGTGAAACTTCTGTTTACGTGCGCTTCCTTTTAGAAAAAACCTATACATTCCTGACAGGATACATGTATATATTTTTCTTTTTCTAAGTATGTTAATATAGTGGAGTGAGAATGAGTATTTGTAAAAAGAATAAGATGATGTTATGTGCATTCTTTGGAAAAACTCATATACCATATCATTTTATATCATAAACATTTACTATATTTTACAAGTGTCTCAGTATGAGTGTACATAAGTATATATAGTTAGATATGTGTACGAGGTCAGTTTGAGAATAATAATAGAGTATTTTTCTTTTTAAATTTAGGTTAGTTAAAGTCGGAAACGGAGTAATTATAGCAGATTAAGATCTAAGATCACGCTTTCGGACTAAATATTTATGAATAATCAAACTAAGTTCTGAATGATAGCGAAACTCAACAGAATCAAAAATTGTTAGAGAATGATCTTTTTTTTAGAAAATATGAATTAATTTAGTTTCGGAACCAGGTTGAGTACCATACGTAGATACTTACTACACCACACATAGTGACAATAGATTCATTTGCATAACCAGAAATATTCCACTCAAGTTGATTTTTTTTTTTTTGTCATCTAAAAATAATCTGATTCCCTTACAAAAAAATTATCGCAGATCAATGTAATATTAACCACTGATAGTGGAGTGGGATAACGAAGCATTTTTTTAATTATCCAATTCCTTATATCCGCATTATGACAGAAAAACATTTCTTTATTTCTTTTTTTATTTTTATAATTCTAAACGACTTTCACACTGCTCTGTACTAAATGTCTAAAGATATAAAAAATGTAGTAAAGTTTTTATTGTCTTTTTAGAAATATATATATATATATATATATATATATATATATATATATATATATATTTATATATATATATATATTTATATCATTCGTTTACTTCTCTGTTTTATTTTTTTGGTTATACCCTACCATAGTGGGGAGGGTGTTATGCAGTTGTGCGGATGTTTATAAAGCCAAAAATTATTTGTCTAACAAGCACCTTTAAGTATACCAAACGATTCAGAATCGCTTTTTAGTCCATTAAACGGCCCGTCTGGCCATCCACATAAACTTTATAATCACAATACAGGTCGAAGCTTTTAATATAATTTGAATAAATTGAAATTAGTTAATATCGGTACATTATTTCACCTGACACTAATACAAATCATATATGGTTTTGACGCTTATAAATCTTATAAATATTAGCATAACGCATGCGAAATAAAATTGCAATGAAATTAAATATGTTCTAATTTCTACAAAAATTAACATATATCTATATTATTTATTCAAAAGATAACTTATTATATTGGTTTTATATGTCCAACATCCGGATCTTTTTCGTTCACTTGTTATCAGGTTATTATACCCTATAAATTTTTATAGGAAATTCAAATTTGGTTGAAGGAATCTACAAATTCTCCTTTATTTAAATTGGTCCAATAATATAATTCCAATGAAAGTTTATCAGCGGACTAACAAAATTTCCAAAGAATTTTTAATTGTTGGTTTAAATTTCGATTTTATGACTTCTTGAAATTAGAATTTTTTAGGAATACTTTTTCAATATAATTAGAAATAAAAAAAAAATGTTTTATGTATAATTTTTCTATTAAAGAATGTACTATATATTTATTGGATTTATTGAAATTTACGCATACATATGTAGGTTTTTCGACTTTTTGTAAAGAAAACAAAAGCTTTACATTACATCGGATAGCATGCCTTGTTTACACCCATTTTTGAGTAATTCCATTTTAAATTTAAAAAATTTTAACCCTTGGTTACCGATTTAGATAAAATTTGTTGCATGTTTAGAAGAGGATAGATGTGCATGTAAAATGAATTTTCCTCAGTTTTATTTTAAGAACTGTGGCAACTCTATAGCTTTGAAAGTGGTTAAAATATTTATTTAAATGGCCACAACTTTTGTTATATAAAAATATCAAAACAATATTTTTTTTTTTGCAGTGGATTTGTCAAAGCTTATATTTTAAGATGCCATATAAAAATTTTGAAAATATTTTTATTAGCACATTTATTTGTAAGAATTTTCTTTAGTGACGTGTATCTAAAAAAGTAAATTTTTAATTTTTTTATATTTTTTTGGGTAGGAAGCCTTATCGGCTTTCAGAGAGGTCAAAATTTTTAAATTTAAAATGGAATTACTTTTTTGCAGCAATCTATTTCGAACTACATTCAAAGTTTTCTCGAACAGATACTCAATACATGTATGTGCGCTTAATTTCATTTGATCTCTAAAAAAATAATTCTTTACGAAAAATGAGTGAGGCATTTTTACTGATACTTGCTACTTCGCTATCCATATTGTATTGAAATAAAAAAGTTAAGTGTAAATAAAATTATTTATTTTATATCAATATTTTTCAGAAAATGCAACACCGCTTATTAATAATCTAATGATTATAACTAATCAAATACTGAAATTATAATCTGTAAACTAAAAAGATACTTTTCAAATATTTTTGACCAATTTTAGAATGTTATAAATCCTGATTAAATAAAAAAGCTGCGAAAATTCCTGAAAAATAAAATAAGCAGTATAGAAACCAGGGTTAAATACAAAGACAAAACCAAACTCTCTGCTAAAATTCTATAAAGAAGAAAAGGCGAATATCGATTATTTCTTCCAGTTTGACGATTTTTTTTTTGCATATTTTTTTACCGATTTCAAAAAGTCATAAAAGTTATAGTCCCTGATTTTAAATATCTAAAATAAAAAAAACAATAAAATGAGCTTATATTGAAAATACAAGTGAAGTAATCAAAATGTGCATTTGCTAAAAAATAAAATGGAACTGCAAAAGAACAAAAACAAGACGCTTTTAAAAAACCAACAAGGTAAGAACACAAGTTTTTCTAATTTGTTAAAAATATATTTATTCTTTATTTCACTTTTGGTTTCATTAAATTACAATTTTAATTTGGCATATGCTTCTATGAAGATTTGTTGCTAGTCACCTTCAATCATATACTGTCCAACTTCTTTCATTCAATTCTTTTTACATTCCAAAAACAAAGAAGAATCATAACTCTTAATGTAACTGTTTCGTTTTATGATCTTTGTTTTTACTTTAATTAATAAAGTAAAATAAGATCAAGTACCCAGTAGGAAATACACAACTAATGAGTGTTACCTTAACTGTTGCCCCTTTTAAAATCAAGACGTCTCGGCTTAAATCTAATTATTTTTATATTATAATAGTCTTCTGTTACCGTCAATACTCAACAGGAGCACAAAACATAGCTAATAACGATAAATGGTTAAAACAAGTATACTCAAATTTGATTTCTTCTTCGTTTTTTTTTTTTATAAAATTAAATTGGTTACTTACATATAATATTATTTCAAATATAATAATATTTTATAATTTACTGAATGTTCTTCATTTTTTTATGTCAAATTTAAGCTCTTTCAGTTTTACATTATACAATTCATGTTTTTATTATTTTTTATAGTAAGTGTTTAAGAATTTTATCTATATTTTCTATATATATTTTTGAATATCATGTTCAAATTTTGTTAGTTCTACAATTTAATTAATTTTTTTGTAATTAATTAATTATTATTATCATTATTATTATTACCACTATTATTATTACTATTATTTTATTTTTTTTATTTATTTTTTCGTTTTCAATATTATTAAACAAAATTTAACAATTTTCTTATCTAATGTTATCCTTATGAATTATTTTATTTTCAATTCTGACAGTAGTGCCTAAATCTTCTTCAATAATTTTTTCGACATAAATCTTATTAAATTTATTTCCTAAACGTTTATTTACTTTAATAAATACTTGGTCACCTGGATTAAATATTCTTCTCATTTTACTCTTATTGTGATATTGTAAGTCTAATCTCTGTTTTGATATTAATCTGTTTTTTATACGATTTATAAGTCCAGAGGAAAACGAGTTTATTACATCAATTGACCTCGATTTAATGGTAGAGTGGATTGTTCTATTATATTTAAAAGTTGCTGTAAGAACTAATTCTACTGTATCCAAAGAACTCTGTTTTAAATGAATACAACGGGTTATTTCAGTTAGGGTATTATGAAACCTTTCAACTTGCCTGTTTGAAGAGCTATGAAGTGGAGGTACTACAAATACAATTGCATCAAAACTATTTTGAAGAAAACTTTTGGTACTTTCCGAATTTAAAGACTTTTCATTGTCACAAATTACCGTCTTTATGTCCTTGAAAATGTTAAGCATCTCATATAAAGCAGGTTTTACATCAACTATACTACGTGATGGTATATATTTTACCATTGCAAATTTAAAAAAATTATCTATTGCAGTTAAAAAATATTTTTGATCTGTTATGTAGATGTCAATATGAATTATCTCTCTAGGAAACAATGGTATTGGTGTTTCACATATTTCGGTTTTCTTTGGATGCCTCAAATATTTGGATTCATGTCACACTCTATAGTTTTTTATAATGTCAATTAGTTTTTTCTTTATGTTCGGAAAATAATAGTCTTCCAAAATTTGGTTCAAGTTTTCCATTGCAGATTTGTGGACTCTATTGTGTTCATTCAACAAAATTTCATTTTGATCGTCTTCGTTTACAACATCGGTAACGAAGTTTTTTGTGTACAAAATTTTAACTGAACGAAAGTTTGTAACTATAAAGTGTTTAATTTGTCCTATAATAGATTGCTCACATTAGTAAATGAAATATAAAGACTTGTTCTATTTTTAAATGGAGTCTTAGTTTCAACTCTATAAACAGACCTTTCAGTAAGAATTATCTGATGTCGAAAACAATTTACAGGGTCTTTTACAGTTTTTATCACTTCTGTTTGGAATGACTCACTATGGGCAGTAGAGGAATTTGTGTCGATAGATGATGATTGCTGAGAGTTTTGTACCTCTGATGCTGTATCCGTTGAAGAGTTATCAATTGTATACCTTAGTGTTGGTATAATATTTTCTTCTGTCTCACTGGCTTTATCTGTTTTGGAGCTATTATTATCAAGCATATTAATAAACTGTCTGGACAAAGCGTCCGCAACTACATTCTCTTTTCCAGGTTTATAAAAAAATTTAGGAAAGTACTCTTCAATAGCAGCTTTCCACTTTGCAATATTTGGATTTGGATTTTTTTCAGATGTGGAGTATGTAAGGGGCTGATGGTCATTATAAATATTTAGGTTTTTTGTTCCATATAAATAATTTCTCAATTTTCTAATTGCCCATACAATTGTTAAAAGTTATCTTTCATTTGTAGCATATTTTGTTTCGGAAGATGACAAAGTTCGAGATATTATTGTTATTGGTCTCCCTTTTTGGGAAAGAACGGCCTATTGCATATGATGATGCATCTGTTTTAAGGTCAAATGGTTCATTATAATCTGGATGAAGTAAAAGAACATCCTCGGAAGCTAATATTTGTTTTAACTTTTCAAACGTTTCTACCTCAGACTCATTTAAAGATATACGGATGTTTTTTGATTTTCTGCTACTTACATTACCATTTTCACCCATTAAATAATTTATAAGAGGCTTTGCAATTTGCGAATAATCTTTTACAAATCGGCGGTAATAGCTGGGCAATCCTAAAAATGATATGAGGCTTGATAAGAAACAACAAATTAGAAAAATAAAAATAAAATCCCCCGCTTGCTTTTCTTCACCTCTTACTTATAAACATAAAACTTTCACCAATTTTTTGCAGGGAAAATCCCCAATATAAAGACTTTGATTTTTCTGGAAAATTTAAAAATCAATTTTAAATTTAAATTAATTTTAGCTAAAAAAACTGCTTAAACAATCAATAAATACGATAAGCAAAAGTTAATTGTCTTTTAGTTACAACTCAAATACAAACAATTTTAGAATGACATCGAATGATATAAACAATCCGTCTTCAAAAGGTCCTTTTTATGATTAAAAAACCTGCAACCTGTCAAAAGTCCTCAGAAATTAATTTAAAAAAGAATAAAATTTAAATGAGTAGATTTAAGTCCATTTTTTTCTTTTGTTTTTATAAAATTTGATTTTTAAGAAGTTCAAATTTTCATTGGTGAAATTGGCAAAAATGAATTTATTTAGATTTAGTTCTAGGAAAAACTTTTATAAATATTTTTTTTTTTTATAAAAAATAAAAAAAAATCACTTCAATTCGGTATAAAAATATTTGAATTATTCGTTATTCGAAAAAGACCATTTTTAAATTTTTCGAATAATTATTCGTAATAATTGTTCGAATAATTCAAACGAACATTATTCGAATGAATTCTGTAATATTTATATTTTCTTATGTTTCTTTCCTTTTGTAAAATATATATGTATTTTGCATTATTAAAAGATATACATATACATATGTACGTATATTTACATATCATATAAGCTATGTAAATTGTGCAATTGTCTCATTTTGTTGTAATAAATTTTAAATTCAATTTAGGCAAAGCAAAAACATATGAAACGTGGGTAAAGCTTTATATTGAGCAGATTTTAGCATATTATTTTTGGGAATTTAGCAAATGACATCGAGAATTTTCTGGCAAAACTGGGCAGGTCATAACTCGGTTGTTTATAGATCGACTTAGTTGATTAAAAAGCTAAAATTTTGGAAAAATCTTTGTGACCGATCTATATAAGAACGAAGTCCGTAGCTTATGCGAGGGCTCCAAAATGAACCCGTTCTAGCCGATATCTCGAATAATTATGGGTCGATTTTTAATTCCTTCGGTATAAAAGTTAAGAAAAATGCTTAAAAATTTTCTGTGAAAGAACAAAGTCCTTAGCTTATATAATGGCTTCAAAAAGTCGAAGATAACCTCTAAAGAAAGACTTTTTAAGACATCTTTGCCATTTTTGAATCGAGTATTCTGAATTTTAATAGAAAAACTCTCGAAAGGATTACCGACCGGACGGACATCGTCCTATCGACATCTTTTCTTTTAAGGATTCAGAAAATATAAACTTATATATAACCTTTCTCCAGGGGTTCTCACGAGATCTTACTCACGACCCTCTTCTGATATTGCAATGGCAGCTCGACCCACTAAAATTCACAGTGGGGCAGAATCGAAATTTTTTGGAAATAAACCTGTAACTTCTGATCGGCTGGTGGGACTTTAATGAAATTTGATATAAGCGTAGCCGAGGAGTGTACAATGTTAAGTTTGGAAGGGGGCACAACAAACCCCTCAGGGGCGGAGCTAAGGGGGCTCAAAGTTAGCAACCTCTGACATAAAAAATTTTTAATCACTTGCCAAATTTTTGTTTCTCGTCCGCTTTCAAATATTTTTACATATTGTTGTAGACCTTGATAAGACCTACAAAAAACATGCTTACATGTCCTATTTATCTCTCATAGTTTTCGAGTTATTTGGGTCTGAATTTTTAAGCACCATAATTTTGCATGTTCTTGGTCCAGTTTTTTTCATATATTTCCTAGAATTTCCGACCGATTTTATTAGTCCAAAAATAAATGATTTTTTATCTTAAATAAGATTTTCTATAGCAACATATAATAATTTTGCACTTTTCTGAAAGGTAAATTTTGATTAGTTTTTTTTTTTGGGAATTCAGGAAAAAACTACTCCTGATTGAAATTTGGTTAACGCGCTTATTTATATTAATAAGACCCACATTTCCTGCAAATTTCATTAAGATATCTTTATAAACAAATATGTTATTACAATTAAAAAATTTGTATTTTCTCCAAAAACCCCAAATTGGTCCTTTTGTTTGGTTTATTTCTAAATAGCGAAAGAAATTTTAAAAATATGTATTCCAAATTAAGCTTATCCTTTAGCGTATATAATTTCCAATCTTTTGCAAAAAGATTCAAATCAATGTCATGCCTCATTTCAGAAATATGCGCCGTTAAACTTTTATATTACCAATTTATTGTATATATGACTATATTTTTACAAACTTGTAACTTTTGCCTTTAGTTTTGCATGAATAATTACTTAGAAAATATTTTTATAAAAATAATTAATAAATATTTTTTATTTTTAATAGGGTTGTCACATTTCCCAAATTTAAGTAAATCTTTATCCTTTTCCAAGCATTCATTCATGTTAATGAATTTAAAATAACAAAAGAAACAAAAAATGTCTATCTTAACATAATCAATATTATTATTTTTGATATTTATCGTCTTCCTTAATAAATATTCTATTTATAATACGATTTTTTATTATTTATTTACATTAAATTTATATAGACAATTTTACTAATGTTTCAAACTTATACTACTTATTTTTTATAAAATAATCTGTTGTATCTGTATTTTAATAACATATTTGTTTATAAAGATATCGTAATGAAATTTGCAAGAAATATGGGTCTTATTAATATAAATAAGCGCGTTAACCAAATTTCAATCCGGGGTAGAGTTTTCCTGAATTCCTAAAAAAAAAAAAACTAATCAAAATTTCCAAAAATGGGATTTTTTACATTTTTCGCTTTAGAATCCACATTTTTCCGAAGTCCCGTAGATTTTGATTCAAAACTTTTGACAACATATTGAAGATTCTTAAAATATATTCCGCTTGTCGATTCGTGCTTTATGGTCTAAAATCAAAACTTTCATATAAAATGGGTCGAATTCGGGAGGGTGTGTACCATGACTAATTGAGTTATTGGGCTTTTTTTTATCTTAAAGTCATTTCTGTGAAGTTGCCTAAAGAAAATCTTATTTTAGATAAAAAAAAGTGTATAGATCCTTTTTGGGCTAAAAAAAAACATAAAAAGTCGTCTTTTTTGCAATTTTCAAATTCAAAATCGTTTATTTTTGGACTCGATTTTTTTTTATTCAATAGATAATTTTGTTCTTTAACTAGTTAAGAAAAAATCAAATAAAATCGGTCGGAAATACTAGGATATATATGAAAAAAACTGGACCATGGTGCTTAAAAATTCAAACGAAAATAACTCGAAAACTGTAAGAGATAAATAGGATATGTAAGCATGTCTTTTATAGGTCTTATCAGGGCCTACAACAATATATAAAAATATTTGAAATCGGACGAGAAACAAAAATTTGGCAAGTGATTAAAAACTTTTTATGTCAGAGGTAGCTAACTTTGAGCCCCTTAGCTCCGCCCCTGAGGGGTTTGTTGTGCCC
Organism: Protocalliphora azurea; assembly: GCA_932274085.1. Classification (NCBI taxonomy): domain Eukaryota; kingdom Metazoa; phylum Arthropoda; class Insecta; order Diptera; family Calliphoridae; genus Protocalliphora; species Protocalliphora azurea. Next base: position 106,686,357 of record OW026521.1, read on the forward strand.
CCTTTCCAAACTTAACATTTTACTCTCCTCTGCTACAGCTGTGTCAAATTTCATGAAAACCCAACTAGCCGATCAGAAGTTACAGATTCATTTCCAAAAAATTTCGATTCTGTCCCACTGTGCAATCTTGACTACTTTAAAAATCAAATAAAAATAAAATGTGAAGATAAAATAATTTAAAGATAATATTATAATTGCAATATTATTTTTGTTCTTCAAGAAATGTTTAATATTAAGAGACTTTTTCGGAGAATGCATATCAAATGTCATTCTCTGCGACTACGAAATATCGATTATTTGTTTTGATGGACAAAAGAGTGAGAAATAAAGTTTCAAATAAAAATGTATGTTAATGAAATTTGTTATAATACTTTAAGAGCTTCAGAGCTAACAAACGGATTAATTTTGCTATATTTCAACTAAAATACTTTAAAATGTGTTGACTCAAAATTAAATTTACCACATGGGTTACATTTTTTATATTGTGCCATTTTTATGTTGTGCCTTTTTAAAGTATAATACTTTTAATCGAAGCAAAACATGGGTTCCTTCATTGGTTTTTCTTACATCTACTGCTATTTGCTTCTTAAATAAACTCATTTTAGAAAAAAATATGTATCTTTACTTTTATCTTTAACTTGGAGATGTTTTTTTATAAAGATGCCTTTTCATTTTTTAAATGTTTTATACCTTCATTGCCGTCAACGATTCATGTACGATATGTCCACTGTTATCTAAGTTTTCTTAAAGACAATTTGAAGGAAATCCTCGTTGATATATAAGCGATTCTAAAGACAGGAAGAAAGACAATTTCATAAATGTTGTCTTAAATTAAAATTTTATGACGACAAGGTGACAGACAATATTATTAATATTGCCTTCTAATAAACTTTATTAACGAAGATTTCGGCGTCACGGTCTTCAATTTTGTCCGGTATTGGATATACTGGATATACTGTCAGAAAAGTATGAAAGTATGAATTCCTTGAATGTGCCATCCATAAACGAAATTAAACACGAGAAGGAAGACAATGCAGTATTCAATCAAATACTTTTCACGACGAAATGAGCGACAAAGTCTTTAATGTTGCTAATTTTTATGATGACAATGAATCTTATACTATGTTGATGAGAACATAAGGGGCAATATCTAAATATTTTCTTTAGTCGAACTAACGACAACGTTTTAAATGTTGTCTTCCAACAAACTATATTCATGACAAGTAAAGGGACAATGTTTTAAATATTGTCTTCCATATAATTCCGGTATTCAAGAACACCGGAATTACATATAAATACCGTTATGTAGATTAACGACATTTATAAAAAAAAAGACAAACTGGAACAAGAAATATTTATTTGAATACGCCAAATCAGAGCATTTAAACGTGAATATTTTAATCTTAAGGAAATAGAATGGAAATAGAAAATTGGTAAGCATAAGTTAATATCAAAGTTATTATTTTAGATATACATATTTTCAGATTGCACCAATAAGCGGTAATTTAAAACATCCTCGAGGATGTCTTAAAGACAGGAAAGTTTTTGGTTTGTTTGTGTATCAATCACGTCTAAACAGCTGAGCCGATTTTCGCGAAATTTTTCACAGAGAAGGCACTCGTGCCAGAGGCAGTTACAGGCTATGTTAAATCTGGATTTGACGTCACGCCCACACTTAAAATTTTTTTCAATTTTAAACGTAATTAATGAAACTATTTACATGAAATTTGACGCACAAGTAGTACTTGCAGTAGATAATATTATGGGTCTTGATATGTTGAACCGCTTATATTTTACTGCCACTTTTTCAAAACTCTAAAACGACTGAACCGATTTGCTTACAATATTCACAAAATCGTCCGTTATGTCCCTAAATTTCTATATGATATTTTATTTTTCGATCCTCCCACCCCTCTCCCTACAAAGCAGATATTCATTACGGCGTATTTAGATGCGCGTAACTATTATAGTAAGAGCCCTTAAACCACCATCCAATCATATCGCATTGAAGAAATTAACATTTAATAGATATTTCAAGGGGAGAGGTAGCCCCCATACAAAGCAAATATTAACTCAGTGAATGTTTTAAAATGTTGTAGAAATAATTTTCATATCAAATTTCGAATAGGGCGGATATAAAGTAAATATTAGTTATTGTATCAAATGGGGTATCGAAGCGCACCGGGAAAAGCTAATAATCTAATAAAACAGTGTCTTTTAAATGTAGATGCTGTTTTGCCCGAAATAATAGTTTTTATGATAAAAGTATGTTTCTGATTACATTTATTTTCTCAACTAACCATTTATTTGCCACAAAAGTTAACTTAACCTATTATTAACCTGTTATCAGAAAATATTACATTTATTACTAAAGGGCTAAATGAGTATATATATACATCAATAATATTGAATAAGACTTTTCCAATTACGCCCTAAAATATAAATTACAATGGAAAATATGCGAAATATTCAAACTTTAACAAAATAGTATTTTAAAAATTTAGAATGTTTTACGAAAATCTTAATTTCACGAGAATAAAAAAAATTTAGCTCATGTTATATTAATCGACATGTGTCTGTAATATGTTATAATTTTTTTGATCAAAAGTTGAAAAGGTATTTTAAAAATAGTCCAGCTCACGGAAGCTAAATAATTGAAGTAAAATATTTTGGGGGTTTAGTTTAAAACATATCAATCTTTAATTTTAGGAAGGTACATTTGAAACATTTTTTTTCCCTGCAAAACTTCAATCTACTTTAATATACACACAATATTGTAGGGTGTTATAGTCAAATTTGACCGACAAAAACTTGAAAAAAGCAAATTCACGAAAAATATTCTTTGATTTGTTTCTTTTTGTTAAATTAGATAACGCAGATAAAAACATGGTTACGGCATTGTCACTACAACCATAATATATTATCATTGTTAATTTTCATTAATTTTAATAATATTGTTTATGATAACAATGTTTTAGTTTCAGTTTTATAATTCAATGCTTACATTTAATTAAAATTTTAATATAGTTAACTACAAAAATTTTATGTTTTTGATCATTTTTACCAGAAACAAAATTTTTTTAATATAAAAAAATATCATTACTTCTACAATCATTAAATATTATAAATCTTTTTCATGATTTTCAACCATATTTTTTTCAAACCATAATAATATTTTTACCCCCATAACAATAAAATATTACAAATATGCTTTTTACATATATGGTTGAAAAATTCATAACTTGTTTGTTTTTGAATACATTTCGTTTTTAACGTTTGTTTACAACCTCCATTGTAATTCTAATTTAGTTTATACATGAATAAATTTAAGTAAACAAATTTTGGCCATATTTTGTGTAATACAAAGAATATGATATATTGATTAAATATTAAGTAATTTAGTTAATAAAAATAATTTTGTATTGTCTTGTACAATATATAATGAATTAAATAAATAATTAATGAAAATGTAATATTATATTTATAATAAATTTGAAACATCTTATCAGAAATTTATATATATAAATATACGTATTATAAAACCGAATTATAGTATAATAAAATCGAATCATAATATGAGGAAAAATCAAATCGTAATGTAATGAAACCGAATCATAACATGATGACCATTTAAGATTATAATTTTCATAATCATTATTATTATTATTATTATATAATTATATTATCATTGTTATTATTATTATTATTATTATTATTATTATTATTATTATTATTATTATTATTATTATTTATGACCACGAACAATTTTACAGTAACAATATAGTCCAATCATAATATGTTGCTCTTAGATTATGGTCACCGCAACTATATTTTTTCTCTGCGTGATAATAGAAATACTTATAATTGTAATAGATTAAGTGTTTAAAAATACAAATTTTTGGAATGACGCCTAAGCTATTTAAAAATGAACAAATAAGTGGCAGGGGTAAAGATTATCTCCTCAGGAATTGTCTTATATCACCTTCGATTAATAAAGATTTTCCATTCAATTCATTATCAAATTATAATATTGGAACATATTTAAAAGAGTAAACTCTCTCTACACTTTCATATATAATAATGTAAATGCATGTGGAATATTACACTTTTTATAATAATCACTTTTCAGCTTTTAACAAAATATTAAGCACACAAAACTATTTGATTGAATTTTATTTAATTAATATGTGCAATCATGCGTTCATATTTCTCTTTCGCCCACATACCTTTTACCAGTTAAGTACATACGAAATAATTAAGTTCAATGTAAATTTCTTTTGAAACTCAGTTTTAAATTCATTTCAATTAAATTTGCACTAAATACCATTTTCGCGCTATGATTTTTTATTAAAAACTTGCAAATGAAAAATAAATTCAGTTTTTTTATTTTATTTTTACGAACACATTTAATATGAAATTGTTTATTTTTCCGTTAAATTTTAAAGTCTTCATAAAATTTAATTGAATTGTATTGTATTCGTGAAAATAAAAATTTAAAACATCCTAATATAGACAGAATAATCAACCATATTGAGTGATATGTTGAATTTATTTTAACAAGAATATGTTTTATTTAAAATGAGTTTTTGTTTTATTTACTAAATTGTTTAACTTCGAGTTATGGTCTTTAATAAAATATTAAATGGCTTTTCAAACCAAAATGTTTTTATTTTAAAATAATTGACAATTTTTAATGAAGTATTAAAAGTTGAACAAATGATTTTATGCTAATCGTCGTACTATGATACTATGATATAATGGACGAAGTAGCAGAGAGTTATAAATGGAAATAAAAACTCTTGAAAAAAATTCATGAAATTAAATAGTTAAATGATTTGTGAAGTCATTTTTAAACAGGATTTTAAAAAGTTAAACATCCACATAGATAAGAAGTTCAGTTATGTTGTTGATGCTCTAAGAAAATATTCATACAAAGGATTTTGTTAGAAGTACATTGTTATGTAAAGGAACATTAAACTCATGATTGCAATCAGTATTGCCAAAACCTGAGTAGGAAAAAGTGCTAGAACGTACAAAGAAAAATGCTAGAAATTGCAAAAAATACTAAGAACAAAAACAGTTTCTATTTGTGAAAAAAGATGTATAATACTTAGTTTCATGGTTAAAGCTAAAAGAACTTTAAAGAAAATAGTAAAAAAAAATTAAAACATTCTGAAATTGATTCTTTAGAAATTAAACAAAATTTATGAGTGGTTTATTCAAAATTAAAATTTAATCATAAGTTATCAAAGTATGTGTTATCTGAATTATACTCTTAAACGTATTCCAAATAATATATATATTAATATTTTGACGAACTAAATTCTGGCTAATTATTGCAGACCCCAATTCGGATTAACAAATTATCCGGATTATCGAGGCTTTTCTTCTAGTCCAATTTTGTTAAAAAAAAGTTTTGAAATATATATTTTATTTAATATGAGAAAAACTTAGAGAATCAAGTTCAAATTGGATATATAGTAATGTATTTTAGGTTAGGTTAAAAAGGGCGGCGTCTTCACGCCTCCATCTAGAGACCATTCGGTCCATTGTGATTCCTTTATAAATAACAGAGAAGGATAATAGACGTAGAAAGAGAAAAAATAAATATAAGATATACAAAAAAATAAAAGTGTGGAACCTATGACCCATCAATCAACATTGGAATGGACATGCAGTCCATTCTAATCCTCCAAGCATGATTCGATCTACCTATAGTCCATTCCCTTATGGCCATGAAATATAACCCAATTGGAATCCTAACCGATACCTCCACAAAAGACCTGTCCAACTCCGAGCCCTTACGAGCTATCTTACCAGCTATTTCATTGCCGAGAATATTTCAATGACCAGTAACCCAACAAAGTCTTATTCTGTAGGCATCCATTAGCATCCTAAATTTCTTCCTACACTCTAGCACTAATCTGGACCTGACACAGTAACTTGTCATTGCCATCAGTGCTGCCTGACTATCCACATAGATAGTTACCTCAGTGTCCTTCTCAATATTCTCCTCCAGTAATCCTAAGGCCTTATAAATGCCTAGCATTTCTACCTGGAAAACGCTGCAACTATTTGATAATCTAAAAGATCGTTTGATATCTCTTCCCATGAAGTAAACAGCCGTCCCTGTGCCTACTTCCATCTTCGAGCCATCTGTGAAGATAGCACACCCTCCATGGAGTGTCTCCGTTTCAATAACGGGAATAACCTCGAAGTCAATTATAGTACCGACATAATCCGTTTGGGCGTCCGAGGATAATGTTTGACTATACAACTTGACTTCACTAAGTATGCTAGCATGCCCCGCTGTGAAGGTCCCTATTAATCCCAATTCCTTCAGTCTAAATATGCCCCGCACATCCATTCCTCTCACGAATTCCTCAATTGGAAGAAGGTGAAGAATGATGTCCAGTGTTGCCTAAGGTTTACTTCTCGCGGTATCCGTAATGTCAATTGAAGCACATCTCTGAACTTTAGAAAGAAGGTTCCTATACGTCCCTTTTCCCGTCGCCTCAAACTATACCGAACATCCATAAGTGAGTATGGGTCTCACAACCAAAGTGGCCCTTTCTTGAGATTTCTTCTCCAAGACAATTTGCTGTCCAAGTAAATGCCCAAGTACTTTGCCTCCATTGACAAACTGAGTTCCGTCCCATTCAAAACTGGTAGACTACCTTATACCTCCTGTTAAACAGAACTAGTTCAGCCTTTTCAGGGTTGACTCCTAATCCATTACTATTTGACCACTGGGAAAGTTCTCGCGGACCAGATTGCATGACCTCGCCTCTATCCTAATGTTGTTAAAGGCCCCTTCTATGTCGAGGTGTATTCCTTGTGCAGCAGACCCCTTTCAATAAAACTCACCACATCAAAACTACCCTTAAGATAGGCATGTTGAGCGTCGCTGCTGCCCTGAGTTCCCATACTCCTCCTCAGATACAGATTAATCAGTCTTTCTATAGTCTTGAGTAGAAAAGGTCGATTTATAGTCCTTGGGATTCGAGTGTGTCGTCTTATCCGCTTTGGATATGAAAATTACCCTTATCTCTCTCCACTCCCTTGAAATATATTTAACTTTAAGACATACCCTAAATGCCTTCACGAGTAGTGAGATGATTCTATTATTGACATTCTGTAACTTGGCCGGAAAAATGCCATCTGGGCCCGGAGAATTATATGGCGCAAATGCTTTCCATATAGCTGTCCCAGTCAGTCTGACTCCTTTAACTTGGCTCTATTGAACTAACTAACTGTAGATCCTAAGTTCACTGGTCCACGATTTCGGCTACCTCCTTTTGTCGGGATAAATCACCAGGCAACTGAGCTCAAAGCTACTCTTAAGTACTTCCGTGAAATTATTCACGATTTCCTCGATACCCTCAGCTGAATTTCTCCAGCCCTCAGTACCCTTAAATCCTTATCAATTAACTCACCTGTCACAATCTGTCCTTCTGGAATTCCTATAAGTCCTTCGGTTTCACAAAGTCAAAACTGGAGGATATCATGCTATGATCCGAAAAGAAATAATCCATAGCTACCCTCCTGTCCATGGTTCGATAGTGGGATCATTACCCCTACTACTGATATAAAGATTATAACTAGCTACAAATTCAAATACTATCTCACCCCTCTTGTTGATGTCCCTGCTTTCCCATTGGTAGTGGTGAGCATTCGCATCACATCGAAGAACCAGGTACACTCTTCTCCTCTTGCAGTGCTTCGCCAAATACTACAGAGCGATGTCCGGTGGATTGACCGCCTCATATGGCATGTACTCGGATGTCAGTATAATCTTTCTGCCTCCAGTGGCTTCCCATTGGACAACTGTAAGGTCCCCGTTGCTAGAAGAATGAAGAAGATTAATATTCCTGTCATTCCTAGCTAATATACATGTTCGTACCTTCTCAAACGTGGACGGTATGAACAGGTTACACCCCGTGGTCCATAACCACATACCCTGGTGTTGTTAAACCAGGGTTCCTGGATAAGGGCCACGTCCAATTTGGAGTCAATGAGGAGCTTTGTCAATTCTGTTGAGGGTTTACCCGATCTAGCATACCTAAATCTAATAACCTCAAAGCCAAAATTGACAACTCCCCCCAGTGCCTCCAACTTGACAAAAACCCCTGATCCATTGACCTGTAACAAGACTTTCATTCTGATTTTCCAATACATGTGTTCAATCTGTCGCCATTGCTCAACGCTGTTCCTCCCATCTGGATCAACTTTGTCAGCAATGATTCCTTTTCCTTTTTCGATGTTGAGGGCTATTCGCTTCCTGACCCAGTTCTTTTAATAACGTCCTTGTGGCGGCCCTTAGCAGAACTGAAACGTATGAGAGAAGCCTTCTTAGCTATTGAGGTTTGCTGGTCACCCCCTTTTGGAGACCCTTGGAAGAGCCGTGCGGGATTTGACCAACAGCGCTGGAAGAAGAAGATCGCATGCCAGAGATCTTAGCCACCCCACCAGTAGTGCCCTTATGGTTTCCACTGGTAGAGCTGGTCGGCCTCTGACCTACTGCCTTCTTGCTTATTGATGGCTGATCATATCCAGGTCTAGCATTCTGACAATCTTTTGCGAGTTGCCAGTTTTGCCGACCGGTGCATGAACAGCCACACCATCGGTAGTCTTTGGCATCCCAGTTCTTACCTGCTGGTCCAGAATGGTTGCGGGTTTGGCTGGTTCGCCACTACCCTTATTTTCCGCTCCGGCACGGATCGTTGAGGATGTTGACTTTCCTCCTGTGCTCACATGAGACATCTTTGGAGTGCTGTCCACATCCTCAGCCAATCCTTCAGAATAAGACATTCCCAGAGAGTCACATACAGGCCCATAGATCCGTTCGAAACTTTTAACGTTCTTGCTGTGCTTTTTGATAAGTACTTATCCTTACCTGCAAGTGGTATTGAGCTTCTCTTAGCTATCCTATGCAAATAGATAAGGGAATCTGTTGCGAAATTTTCGGTCATTGCTGACTTTACCATTTGAAATGCTAAAGTATAGAAAAATTTAAGATTGTCGTAAAGTAAATCTCACAATTTCCAAAAAACGACGAAAATCCCAATTTTGCCCATAAAGTCCACGTTTATTGTAGGTCTAAAAAGAGCTATTGGCAAACTCTTTGGAGTATATTAGAGTTTTCGAAACTGGCTTTAGTTTGTAGAACCATCATTTGCAATTTTAGAACACACAGGTTAAATTCAAAATCTTTATATAAAATAGGTCAAATTTGGGAGGGTGTTTGAATTTGTTTTTTTACTTTTATAGTCATCATTGTAATAACTTCTTAAAGAAAATTTATTTTAAAGAAAAAATATTGTAGACTCTTTTCCAGAAAAAATAATAATAATGAAATAAAAATCATAATTTTGCAATATTCAATTTCAAAATCGGTTATTTTTAGACCCTAAAGGGATATCGACTTCAACTTTTTTTATTCGATACATAATTTTGATTTAAATAAATAGCACATTTAAGCATGTTTTACTGAGGTCTTATCGAGAGCTTTAAGAAGAAATAAAAATATTTTAACTCGGATAAGAGACAATAATTTAGCAATAGGTGAAAATATTTCTATGTTAGAGGTTTAAGCCCTAATAGCTCCTCTTCTGAAGGGTATGTGGGGCCCGCCTTCTTTTATGTAAATCCAACCCGCCGATTAGAAGTTATAGATTTATTTCCAAAAAAATTCGAATCTGCCCCGCTGTGTAATGTGATTTAATTTTTTTTATTATTTTGTGTTTTGTGCGGTTTTTTTGTTGTAGCTGTGGTTTTGATTTAAAAAAAAGTCTTTCATAATATTAATCACATCAAAAAAATCCCATAACTTGATAAAAACGAGGGAAAATTGCATTTGTGATACATAAATTTTTGTTGAAAAAAATATTTGTTTGTCTCTATCTTACAATTTGTTTAGTTTGTCATACAAAGAATAAGAGTATATTTACTGTTCACTCGTTTATGTATTTCATCTGTTTCTGTGTATATTAGTTAAGTATAGTTATCATTTCATACATAAAACCACACATTTGACCATTATATCCTATTATTTTAACCATATAAATTCACATGGTTTTAGTTAGTATTTTTTTTATCATCGCACAACATTCTGACTTTTACTGGTTAAATTATGAAGTTCCTTTAATCCTTTGTTTTTTTCGTTTTTTTCAGTTGGTTTATAAAGATAATAAATAAATTGTAAGTAAAATACATAAAATAGTATAAATGAACAATTTAAATAATTGAAGATACAAATAATTACTGCATAGAAGTCCTACTTTAAATAAATATGGATGGAATATAATGAATAAAAATCTTTAGTTTTCTATTACGTGCAGACTTTTTCATGGGCATGACTTATATAATCCCATTAATAGGGCGATCAAAAAAGTATTTTTAAATAATTTAGAAACTATTGAGCAAACAAGATAAGTTGTATGTAATTTCACTCGTCTTCTTTAGGTGTTTTATTCATCCAAATAGGACAAACAAGTTATACTCGTATTGCTGCCTTACTATGCACATAAAAAATCTAAATATATTCTTATTAACCTCATTTTACTCCATAAAAATTTCATATTTTTTAAGGAATAAACCATTTTCGTCCACACTATCATAGCTCTGACTGTATTCCAGTCTAACGAAACATAAGGATGCCAAAGTAAAGATCAAAATTTGTGTGATAAATGATCATGTTTGACATACGTATGTATTATTTGATTTTGATATATATTCTATTCGCTGGCTTACTCGAATTTTGTAAAAATTAATTTCTAAATTGAAAAAAGTATGTATAACTGAATGATATGTATATGGGCTAACATCAAAAATTTTTGATTTTGGGCCCTCAACAAAAAATTAAATTTTATTGAATATAAAGTGATTCGAATGGATGTAGAATCAGGATTAATCATTTCATGCAGGGCGATTTTAAATTTAACATATAAATATTTTTACAAACTAGAAGTTTATGTATAAGTCTAGTAAAAATTATGCGCAATAAAAAAAAAAAACCTACCTAGCTATTCACACAAAATTTATTATATTTTCAATGCTTGAAGGTATTGGTGTAGCATATTTTAGGATTTCCTAGAAAAATTTAAAAAAGTTTCTTTGTACTAAAAATCGCGGTTTTTAAAAATGGAGTTCGAATCCAAGCTTTTTCTCCATATATTATACGCAAATCTATGTTATTAGATGCTAGGAAATGCTATTTCATATTGTGATCCTCTTAAACTCAAGTAATTTTTTTTTTTTTTTTTGGTTCATAAAATTTTTATCTATCAAAATTTGTTGATACTTTTCAGTTAAGCATTTCAAACACCACCCAATTATGCCATTTATGGTCACATTCGTGCTGTCCATGCGATGTGCCTTTGCTAAATGTGTCCGACAAAAGTATATCGTATTCAACTATTAACGACATTTGACTTAAATTTATGGTCCCCATCAATTATACTTATCTATCGCCGTTCTTATATCTATATATCCCAGTTTTAATTTGAAAAAACAAAAATTGCAATTTTTATGTAATTCTCAAAAAAATCTATGCAAAAAAAGTCTATGTAAAATAATAAAAAACTAAGTTCACGCAGTAATCCATGCTATTCTATTAGAAACTGTAAACGAACATAGCGAAAAACTAACTTTTTTTTTAAATGTTCGCTCTTATTTTCCAAGCCTTAGTGCATTGACTATTTCAGGCAATTCAACAAGATATATCGCAAAAAACATATAATTATAACAAGTGTCTATCCCTGTTTCAAAATTTTTTTATTTCGTTGAAGGGCGCACAGATTCCGCCCAAAAAATCAAAAAATTTAAAAAATTAAAAAAAAACTGTGATTAAAATTTTACTACCTTGCATGTAACTATTGAAAGTCTGTAAAAAGAATTTATATGCAAAGTTTATATAAGATTGCATGAGATCAAAAAGTATAAAAGCGCGAAGAAAAAGTGTAGAAGAATGGAAAAAAGTTAATTAATTTTAAACCCTTTTTCTAAGTTTTTGAACTTTGAACAACAATCTTGATTATAAAATGAAACCTATGGTGCTAATATTTTACTCTCTATTAGTTCGAAGTCTTGTAAGTTCACATCTGTAACCCGTTCGTTTAAATAGTATCAACACAAAACTTATTAAAGATTGAAATGAGTTTCAGCATGGTTTAAAAAAATGGTAATGGTCCCATATGTGTAGTATATGTATTTTGAAGTAAGTCTTCCAGAAATTCTAATTTCACATGAGAGAGACCAAGAGGGAATAAGAAAAAGAACAAACTTGGCTGTTCTGTTCGTTTTGTTTTTCATATAGTCGTTCAAGCCCGACCATATGATACCCCACACCATTGTGCATGTCCATCCAAATTCGTGTAGGGGTCTTATATTAGACATGTAGACAATTGTGGACCGATACTTTTACCAAGTGTAAAATAAAATATACGAATACAGAATATTACGTTAATACTAACATTTATTGAACTTATGCACTTCCCGAAATTGGGCTTATACACTTATACACTTAGTAAAAGTATTGGTCCACAATTCTCTACATGTCTAATATAAGACCCCTACACGAATTTTGATGGACATGCACAATGGTGTGGGGTATCATATATGGTCGGGCTTGACCGACAATATATTTCTTACTTATCTTTGTTTTGAAATACGAAAATGAAAAACAAAACGAATTTGGAAGTACAGACAAGTTTGTTCTCTTTCATATTCCCTCTTGGTTTCTCTCAGGCGAAATCAGAATTTCTGGAAGAAAAATTGCCTTGTGTGAACTTACTTCAAAAAAATTCAATAATTTCAAAAAAATTAGAGTTATTGCAAATGAAACAACTTCTAAAATGTATTTTCAGACCACCACCTTAAAGTATAGCATTCGACTCAGAATCAATTTTTGAGTCGATTTAATGACGTCCGTCCATCTGGTCGGATGGCAGACAGGCCGTCGATGTAAAGCTTGTCTGCAAAGCACATGTCGCAATTTTAAAAATAATTTGATGAAGTATGGTACATATGATTTTTTTTATAACAAATTACACACGCCAAGGAACTGTATATACTTTTTAAACTTGGACTTCATACTGATTACAAAAATAACAAAAAGTTGGAATTCTTATGTGTAGTTTTCTTGTATTTCGCTTTTGTGCATATATATATGCACAAAATAAATAATAATGCAAAAAAGTTATTTTTTGCATTATTATTTGCATAAAAACTTTCTTTTTCGTGACTTTCGTGAATGATGTGCAGTGAGAAGGTCTCGTTGCATTCCCCAACAGTAGTCAGCCATCATATGCCGATCCCACCTCTTTCATAGTTTTCAGATCGTGATGAAACCGCTCCCCTTGCTCATCGCTACAAGATCCAAGATTATCTGGGAAATTTGATAGTCATGTTGCATCCCAAGTTTCTAAAGTTGTCTAGCATGTCGTTAACATTTTCGCGGTAGTTGCTTGACTTGTAATTTTCAAGAAAGTTTTTAATAACTTCAACAAAAGAAGTCCAAGCAGACCGTTCCAAATCATTCATTGAATTTAGGAAACTGGAATCTTTAACTAATCTTTTTATTTGTGGACCATCAAAAACTCCCGATTTTATCTTCTCAAAGCTTAGTCCTGTAAATTTTGTAGTTATATAAGAGAAGCACTGGCCATTTTTATCCAGGGCTTTATCTATAAAGGGGCGCCATTCATTTGGCTAGTATTCGGAAAGACCCATTGCCAGAATAAGGCCTTGCATATCAGAACAAAATATAATATAGTCTTCCGAATGTAAAAATTGTAATAAGTCTTAGTAAATTGTAGTATATCACTTTTGTATGTGATGCCAATAAGTTTCTTTCTTATAGTCTAAAAGCCAATACCTCTACAGATTCCTTAGGTAATTCAAGATCTCTTACCACTTCATTTAATTCTTCTTGTTTAAATGGTTTGGAGTTTGTAGAAGGTATTTCTTCAAAATCACTATCGCTACTCATTTTGTCAAGGATTTCTTCAAACAAGGGTTCATTTTTAGAGCATAATTTTGGAACAGGTATTTCCTGGGAATGTGGATTAATTCCACGTAATTTAATACAGCAAAAGTAGCAGTCATCTAAGTGATTTTTGATTTTGTTTTTGTTATTTCCACTACATAGGCACTCAAAATTTCATACGACGTCTTTGACCATTCATACACTGTCTTAAATGTTCACAGCACATTTTAAAAACCATTTGAGGAATCCACGGCTTATTTTTATTCTCAATTTTCAAATTAAAATAAGAAATATAAGCACTTTTAGTAAAATCCGTTATAGGTTTTCTAAACTTTTTAATGGTGCACAGTGGGGCAGAATCGAAATTTTTTGGAAATAAATCTGTAACTTCTGATCGGCCGGTTGGATTTTCATGAAATTTGGTATAGGCGTAGCAGAGGATGTTTGGAAGGGGGGCACAACAATCCTCCCAGTGGCGGAGCTAAGGAGGCTCAAAGTTAGGTACCTCTGACATAAAAAATTTTTAATCGCTTTCAAAATTTTTGTTTGTCGTCCGATTTCAAATATATCTATATATTGTTGTAGGCCCTGATAAGATCTATAAAAAATTTTCGACCGATTTTATTAGCTTTTTTCTTAACTAGTTAAAGAACAAAATTATCTATTGAATAAAAAATTTGAAGTCGATATCTTTACCGAATCCACAAAATAAGTAGTATAAGTTTAAAATATTAAAAAAATTGTCTACATAAATTTACTGTAAATAAGTAATAAAAAATCGTATTAGAAAAAGAATATTTATTAAGGAAGATGATAAATACCAAAAATAATAATATCGATTAAGTTAAAATAGACATTTTTTGTTTATTTTGTTATTTTTAATTCATTAATAGAAATATATGAATGCTTAGAAAAGGATAAAGATTTACTTAAATTTGGGAAATGTGGCAACCCTATTAAAAATAAAAAATATTTATTAATTATTTTTATAAAAATATTTTGTGTATAGATATTAGTAAAAGTATATAGAAATATTAATAATTTTCTAAGTAATTATTCATACAAAACTAAGGTGAAAGTTACAAGTTTGTAAAAATATAGTCATATATACAATAAATTGGAAATATAAAAGTTTAAAGGCACATCTTTCTGAAATGAGGCATGAAATTATATCTGAAATTATATGTGCTAAGGGATAAGCTTAATTTGGAAAACATATTTTTAAAATTTCTTTCGCTATTTAGAAATAAACCAAACAAAAGGCCCAATTTGGGGTTTTTGGAGGAAATAATAAAATTTTTAATTGTAATAACATATTTGTTTATAAAGATATCTTAATGAAATTCGCAGGAAATGTGGATCTTATTAATATAAATAAAAGCGCGTTAACGAAATTTCAATCAGGGATAGGGTTTTCCTGAATTCCCAAATAAACTAATGAAAGTTCCCAAAAATGGGATTTTTTACATTTTTGGCTATAGAACCCACATCTTTCCGAAGTCCCGTAGATTTTGATTTAAGACTTTTAAAAACATATCTTAGATTTTTAAATTATTTTCCGCTTGTCGATTCGTGCTTTGAGATTTGAGAAAATATGGTCTAAAATAAAACTTTCATATAAAATGGGTCGAATTCGGGAGGGTGTGTACCATGACCAATTGAGTCATTGGGCTTGTTTTTTATCTTAAAGTCATCTCTGTGAAGTTACCTTTCAGAAAGGTACAAAATTATTATTTTAGATAAAAAAAAAGTGTGTAGATCCTTTTTGGGCTAAAAAAAACATAAAAAGTCGTCTTTTTTGCAATTTTCAAATTCAAAATCGTTTATTTTTGGACGCGGTAAAGATATCGACTTCAATTTTTTTATTCAATAGATAATTTTGTTATTTAACTAGTTAAGAAAAAAATCGGTCGGAAATACTAGGATATATATGAAAAAAACTGGACCAAGAACATGCAAAATTGTGGTGCTTAAAAACTCAAACAAAAATAAGCATGTCTTTTATAGGTCTTATCAGGGCCTACAACAATATATAAAAATATTTGAAATCGGACGAGAAACAAAAATTCTGCAAGCGATTAAAAATTTTTTAACTTTGAGCCCCTTAGCTCCGCCCCTGAGGGGTTTGTTGTGCCCCCTTCCAACCTTAACATTTTACATTCCTCTGCTACAGCTATATCAAATTTCATGAAAATCCAACCAGCCGATCAGAAGTTACAGATTCATTTCCAAAAAATTTCGATTCTGCCCCACTGTGCGGTGTAGTCACCACAAATGTAGCAAAACACGTTTGGATCATTGAGATAACTTCTTACGACGACGACATGTTATTAAAATGAATTTATTAAACAAAATTACCGATAGGGTTTCAAGCCTGCCCGGAATTATTAAGTTAAACAGCTACTATTAAAAATTGACATTATATCCAAAACTACACGTAGGAAAAAAAATTTTTCACATTTTTAGTATTACCAGTACCAGCATGTTACAGTACTCTTAACGGTTTCTCGGCACCATTTACCTTTTTTTTATTTGTTGACTTGTGTTATTTAACATATTTTTTCGCAGTTTTTGTATTAACCACTACTGAATCATGATTTGGGACAAATAAAGTTCGGAATGAACTATGGCTTATATGGTCTGTTTTATATAATCACTTAACTTTAAGCTTTATCTTAAAGTTTTATTATTTCTCCTAGCCCCCATAAAAATGTTCTCCCGCAATAGATTTTTAACACTCATAAATGCTTTAAAAATAGGAATTTTAAAGAAATTTGGTGTAAATAAGTTTTACATAAGCATAAATCCATTTTCCAAATTTCGTGAAAATCGGTCTATAGCCCCTATATGAACTCCTCCGCAAATCATCTTAACGCGCATAACTACCACATAAATGTTAGTATTATGTTAATATTTAATATAACTAGAGATTTATTAATATAAGTAGAGACTACAGTAAAAAATTTTGCGTAGATCGGCCCTTAATTGACCACAGCTGCCGGGAATTAGCATAAATGTATAAATGTTAAAATGAACATAGTAGTATGTACATATATGTTTTATAGAAATATACATTCCACGTAATATAAGTATCGGTGTACAATAATACATACGTCCCCTCCTCAAATTTCGATGCACATATACAATGGTGTAGGATATCATATGGTCGGGCTTGACCGACTATATTTTCTGATTTTTTTTTTTTTTTTTTTTTTTTTTTAATATAAAGTTATTAATAATGTTTAAATTGTAATTTTTATAAAACTGTCAGATTTATATGCTTGCAACCCAAACTGTCAGACAACAGTTTGTTTGTTATCAGCCGCTTACTTGTACTTACAAACTGTTAACAAGTATAATTATTATTGTATTTGTTGTTGAAAGAAATAAGATAGTATGTTTATAAGAATAGTACTTAAACTTTGCAACCAAACACTTATTTTTATACTTCTGAATATATTTTAAATCGTTGAAACCCTGTCAACATAATTTTGAAAATTTCACGCAGAGAATTTAACATTTAAAATAACAGCAAAGACAACTACAACAGATGAATATAAACACATATAAGGATAAGAATGTAAGCCTTTCATTCAACAGGCCTTTTTTAAAACATTGACTTTCCGTTCTAAAAAATGTAATTAACAAGACGTTTTTATTTTTTATAAACGAGCCTCCCTTCTTACAGAAATTGATAAAAATCGTTCACAATATTAACATACTAAAGTAACTCATTTTCAAGTTTTAAAACTGGAGATGGTTGTCTTGTTAGAGATGGTTGTCTTAACTATCTGTAGGGAGTGTGCACAAAAAAAATTGATGCACACCTTAAGGCGTATAGCTTGTACTATTACCGTTAACTAATTTATATTTTTCATTATTTTCA
Organism: Protocalliphora azurea; assembly: GCA_932274085.1. NCBI lineage: Eukaryota > Metazoa > Arthropoda > Insecta > Diptera > Calliphoridae > Protocalliphora > Protocalliphora azurea. The sequence goes on from OW026521.1 coordinate 106,704,230, forward strand.
CTAAAACGGAACTGAACAAAACTTATACAAACTCCCGCATTAAATAATTACTAGGAATGCGAAATGTAGTTTCTAGGGTGTTTACAAAATAATAAGAAGTTCATGGTCACCGTAGTGTACTAGTAAACTCTTTAGTTAAGCAGAAATTGCATTTTGTTTTTCTGGCGATGAAAAGCTCGTAATGGTAAACTTTTTACATAAGAAATGTATCAGATATAGATAAATACCTATGCAAATATGTATATGAATATTTTTGTATCCAAAAGAAGGCCATTTAGAAAGTCCATTTACAAATTAATTTCCCGCTACGTATGTAAGAAATCAACACAAAATTACAGCGTTTGCAAAAAAACTTTATCTGTCATATTAAAAAATAATAATAACAGCAAACAGAAAAATGTATACTTCGAAGATGTCAAAAGAAACTACCTACTCAAAATACATATGTTTTCACAACACATCCAAAATAAGTACAAACATAAAAATTAGGATAGCCCATAATTATATAATTAAATTTATATACAATAATATTTTTTTGTCCGTGAAAATTAGACGAAAAAAAGCTTCGTCTTGGTGTCTTATATATGCTGTTAAAAGTCACCGATAGTCACGTATGTACTACGCGAGTTACTTACTATTCGCGGTTAAACGTTTAAAACAGAATCAGAAAATAGAAAATTAATGAACTTTATTAAAAATTAATTAGTTTTCTAAAAAATAAATTTATACAAATAATATTTTCCTGACTTTTTTCATATCAAGGGCTTAATTTTCAATATAGCGTAAAATCCCTAGATACATTCTCTAATTACGATATTAATATTTTATATTTAAGCTATTCCAAAACTTTGCAGAAATAAAGATTTTAAGTCAATCTCAAATTATATGGAAATCTACAATTAATATTCATAAAAGGTAATGTTAGATTAATGTTAATCGGTGATATAAAAAATACATAATTAATCTTAATATGGGACTATATAAACAAACTCTATTCATTTCTATATATATATATATATATATATACATATATATATATAAAATACCAACAACTGCACTTAACCAAAAAAGAGTATTAAATACGGAAAAAGGGGTGTAGAATTGAAGAAAAGTAGGTTAAAAATCAGCCAACAAAATCATTAGTCAATTCAACGGAAATGTTAGTTAATTTTTCGTAAGTTAGTTAAATTGACGAAAAATCGTCAATATGACTAAATGAATTTATTAATTAAAAGGTGATTGATTTGACAAATTTTTAGTCAAGTTGAATAAAATATTATGTAAACTAACTAAATTTTTTCTTCATATTGAAGAATTTTTATACAATTTAACTATTGAGTTTTATTCCATTTAACAAAATTTTGTCAATTTTAAAATATTTTAAACCCCGGTAGGTGGTATTAATTTTATATATTATTGCTTTGTTTTATTCAACCAATACAAAATATATCTTGTGGTTTTATACATATTGTTTTATTGGCTATTTACTATCTTTAAAATAAAAGAAATAAGAAATACTAAAAACTTTAATAATATTTATTGTATAAAAAGTATATTTAACATTACAAAAAAGTTAACAATATAAATATATCTAAATAATTAGTATAAAACACTATAAAAATTATTATTTTAATTAAACTTAGTTTAAACATCTAGAAAACTTAAGTAACGGAGGTTCTGTTTATAAATGATCATGTGAAGAAGACACAAATAAACGACAATCCGAAATATTTGAATAGAAGAAGTATTAAAAATAAGGAATTCCGTCATTTAATAATTAATGACATATTGCTTTCAGATATGTTTACCACTTTTTTATTATTATTATTATTATTATTATTTCCTTAGTATTTACGAATTTGCTTGTATAATACCTAGGTGGTTGGAATAAGGTTACTTAATTGTATTTTTAGAATAATTTTTTTTTCCCAATTTTTAATTTATATTTTTACGTTTCTAACTATATTTTAAAAAATAAATAAAAAAAAAAAAACAATAAAAGTCCAATCATTTCCCCTTCATTCACAATAGTAACTTGTACTTTTAGTACACTTCATTAAATTATTTTTGAAAACAGTTACGAACACTATATACATATATATATTTCAATCGAATTTAGGGAATTTAGGCTGGTCGGCTGGTAAACCTTGTGAAGAAAGTACAGGTCTCAATTTTGAAGATATTTTGATCAAATTTGGCACGAATAATAATTTTGGCGCAAAGACGAAGCCTATTGAAATTGGTTATGATCGATACATTATTTCATCTAACCCCCATGCAAATATCTTCCCGAAATAGTAGATAACGATCATAAATCATTTAAATATTGCATTTTTATACCCTACACCACCATAGGAGGTTGGGGTATTATGCCTTTATGATAATGTTTGTAACGTATAGAAAAAGTTATCCAATACCCACCTACTAATCGACTCAGAATCACATTTTAAATCGATCTAACGATGTCCGTCCGTCTGGCTGGCTGGCTCGCTAGGCGGCTGGCTGTCTATGTAAACCTTGTGCACAAAGTACGGGTTGCAATTTTAAAATTAATTAAATGAAATTTATCACGTAGGACTTTTATGGTACAAGGACGAAGCCTATTGAAATTGGTTGTGACCGGTCCATTATTTCACATAGCCCCCGTAAAAGAGTTTAAACGCTCAAAAATGCCTTAAAAATAAGAATATTTTAATAAAATTCGGTGCAAAAAAGTTCTGTACAAGTATCAATCTTTATACCAAATTTTAAGAAGATTGGTCAACAATTGACCATAGCTCCCATATAAACCCCTCTTCCGAAAATCACTTTAACGTGCATAAATCCCATACGAATGTTAGCATCAAGTTAATATTCGACACAAATAAGTTTTGTATAAGTAAAAACAACATTTCCAAATTTTAAGAGAATTGGTCCATAATTTACCACAGCTCCCATAGAAGCCCACTTCCAGGAATCGCCCCAAAGTGCATAAAATTATATAGATGTTAGTATCAACGCATTATTCTGTATTTGTATATTTTATTTCGGATTTAGTAAAATTGGCCACAGGTAAGTCCCCTTCCGAATTTTTATGCTCGTACACAATGGTGTAGGGTATCATATACTGGCTTTATTTGCTTTAAGCATATAAACAATAATAATTGAAAAAGGAGAATACAAAATAATTGTAAAAAGCTATATCGTAAACCATTCGTCTTACTTAATAATATATATAGGGAAAAATAAGTTACAGATTCCACGGTGGGACGCTGAAGAGTGCTGATGAAGGTAGTGGCGGACCAGAAAATGCATTCCATTCTGATGAGTGTCCAATAAAACTTTTACACTGTATTCTTCTACGATTATTCAACGAACGTAAGTCGAAGGTGTAAAAAATTCTATAAAAAATATTTTTGAAATAAATTTTTTAGTTGATTTGAAGAAAATTTTTTGATTTAAAGAAAAATTGTATTGATTTAAAGAAAAAAGCTGTTAATTTTTTCAACAGTGTTATCTACGAGATTTGGTTGAGTGTAAAGTTAATCTCGAATTATACAAAACCAACGATTAAATTTAATCTGGAAATACATAAATTCCACAAACAAAGTTAATCTGAAAAAAACTATTTACGACTAATTTGTCTGAAACTACTTAAGTACATAAATACTTATGATTGGAGATATTAGGACTATATGATTCGCAAGTAAATGTACACTGAAAATCTAAAAATTTTGTAAGACATGCAGGGGAGGTAGTCAAAAAAAAACATATTTGTTATGGGATCAGTAGGAGTATCTAATTAAAATTAAAACTTTAATGTAATTTAAGAACTTCAATAATAAACGGTGTCCTCCTAATGTACAACCATAAGTTCACATACGAGGAATATAAAACAATTTTTTTCAAAGAAAACAAAGACAAAAGTAATAAATTGAAACTGAAAATTATATAAAAAACTTACAAGTTTGTGCTTTTTTAATTTTTGCTTTTCTTGTCTTACATTTCAGAAAATATTAGTTAAACATTAAAAATGATTTTATTTTCCAAACTTTTCGTCATAAAACAAAAACAAACAAAAAAATGCTGCAAAGGGGAAATTTGTATTTGATATAACTAACACATGACAGTGGATCGTAAAAATGGTAAAATTTTTAATATCGCGCTGATAGAAAATGCGTAGACACCAAAAGTTTGAAAATAATAAAAGTCCAATTTCGAATTTTTAGTTTTTCAAACTTTTGATATCTACGCTTTTGCTGTCAGTGCGATTTTAAAAAATTTTACCATTTTTGATATCTACGGCCATGTGTTAATTATATCAAATATAAATTTCTCCTCTACACTTCCTACATATAGTTTTTTTTTTTTTTTTGATTTTATGAGGGTTAATTGAAAAATTCTTGATCTTTAAAAATTTGAAGACTTCTAGGGCTATGTGTGATAGGTTTTTTTTGTTTTTTTTTTTGTAAAATTTTTTCGAAACTTTACTTCTTTTAAATATCGATAATGGTATTAACGATTAAAAATTTAAAAAAAGATAAGAATTTTTAATTCCGATAACAATTCGTATCGAAAATTCAATAGATCTATAGATTAAGTCTTTTAAAAATATCGGAAAATCGAAGGTCCAAACAAATGCTAAGTACCGATCATTATAATTAAATAATTTTATTTTCAATTAAAGGGAAACAGCTAAAAGCAATTGAAAAAGGTGTATTACCGTTAAACTATTTTTATCTAAAAAAGTTTCCATTAATTAGTTAGTATTATATAAAAGTTTCGCTTCTCTACATCAAATTTTCATACATGCATCTACGTGATAAAATACAATACTAACACTCGATCCTAATTATTGTATATTTTATATAAAAAATGTAAAAAAATGTTAAATAAAAAATAAAAATTGTTTGAAAATTTGCAAAAAATTGAATATTATTTTTTATTGATTTTAATAATTTTTAATAATAATTGAATTTCTTAAAAATTTTCAAATATTCAAATTTATAAATAATAAAAATATTCTAATAGGAAAAAAATTAAATTTTTTTTCAATAAAATACTTACGAATTTGAATATTTGATTTTATTAATTTAGTGATAGGTTCTGATTTCAATAAAAAATATAATTGGTTTTATGAATTTAGTAATAGAATATGAAATTTAATTTATGCTGTGTATAGTTCATCAACAACATAAATAGGTCAATTTTAATTGATATTTGTATATGCTTTTTGGTACATGAGGATACTATTTGAGACTTTCCTGATCTGTATTATAAGACCGGGACTTGGTTCTTGCGGGATGGTTTTTTGAATAAACTATGTTTCCAGCAATTTTCTTCTCATATTCTTAGAAGAAGAAGTACTTTTTTTACCCTGAATGTTTTAAAATTGCTTCCAAGTGCTGCCTATTAATTTAAAGTAAAATTATCTAACTATATGGATCAATTTCTATTCTTAGTATTTGTTCGGATCTTCGATTTTACCCGTACTTTTAAAGTACTTGATCTGTAGATATCATTATTGTGATTTAATAAAAGTAAAGTTTCGATAACATTATATAATTTATATACATTATATAATTTTTTAAGAATTTTAAAATATATATTTTTTTAATATGATTTGATTGCTATATATCCAATTTTGGCTGTTGATTTGTTGAACTGTTGACATAAATAAGTTTTGTACATATTATTATAAAGGTTTTTCTTTAATATGAAACTAAAATCAGACATTTTTCATGTATACATATTTTAGAATTTATTTGCATTTAAATAACTACACCTTGTTAAGTTTTTACGTTTTTCAAAACGTCATTTTTTTGGACCAGAAAGGGAAATGAGTCTAAAAGTTTATGGTTTAAGAAGTACTTCGAATAACCAATATCTGTAGTGGATTTCATTGAAATCTAAGATGTCAAATCCAAAAATGACTGTTGTCTGTCCGTTTTGATATGGAATAACTCATAGGCTTCACTTTAGTACACGGTATCAAAAATTTGCTTGTTTTGTTTTTGGTCTCAAAAAATTAAAAACAGGTTTGGGATGGAATTGATAAATAGCCACAAAATTTAGGAAAAGTCGTAGCATCTGATGGACAATACTTTGAATAAAATATATTGTACCTTTATCTTGAAAATAACATTAATATTTCATTAAAAAAATCGATGGGAATTAATGAATTCACCCAATAGCTTTTCATTTAATTACCCAATAAAAATTCTAGCTTCTATAAAAGCATTGCAGGTAAATAAACCATTATTGACTTACTTCAAAAAACGTGGTTATATATAGATGCACTAAAGTAAAGGTACGTTCAGATTAGTCAAATATTTGACCAAAATAACGCAACAACTATATAAAATATTTCCTAATTTCTTTTTATTAATGGGAAACGATTTTAACTTTTTTTTTTAAGCTGTTTTCTCTTACAAAACATTTGCAAAATCGAACAATTACAAACAATATTTTTATAAAAGTAGTGGTCACGCAATTTTGATCAAATATGTGAACATAGCTTAAGGCAATAAATATGAACATAGCTTAAGGCAATAAATGGTAAATTTTAAGCAAGTGAATTCTGACAAAAAAAAAAAAAAAAAAAAAAAAAACATGCTTACAAGCTAGCTTCTGACATATATTTATTTTTTTACCTCTTAAGAATTCGAAAAAAAAAAACGTTTTACTTCAAAAATTTTATGCTTCCACGCGGAAACTCACTTTTTTAAATTCATGTCTTCCGTAAGGGAGAGGATAAGCGATAAATCGCAGAGTTTTTTGAAATAAGGCAGAAAGGACTTATTTAAATGCAATACTTCGATAAAAGCTTCAAGGTATGGCGGTGTATTCAGTTTTTTATTTGATATTTAACAAATCCTAATATTGACTGTAAGCTTTTTTAATTTGAAGTATAGCGATAAAAAAGTAATAATAAAACGAGCAAAAGGGTTTAAATCGCCCACTATAACACCCACCTCTAATATAAGCTGAAATTTTAAATTAGGGTGGTACAAAAAGTTTCAGATGGTGCACGCAGAGAAAAAATATAATCTAAGAGCAACATATCATGATTGCATTATATTGTTTCTGTAAAAATTTTCATGGACATAAATAATCAATGTGAAAATTATAATCATAAAACGGTCATAATGTTATGATTCGCTTTTATTACATTATGATCTGATTTTCGCATATTATGATTCGATTTTTTTATACTATGAAACGATTTTATCGTACGTATTATATATAAAAAAATCATCAAAATTTCTAATAGCATGTTACAAATTTATCTTATTATGATCAAATATTATTTGTTCATTAATTAATTATTTGATTAATTATATACTATACAAGACAGTATAAAGATTTTGTTAAACTAAATTAAATCAATATTTCATTTTCTTTGAATCACACAATATATAACCAAACTTTTTCTACTTATATTAATTCATGTGTAATTCCCATACAATGAAGGTGGAAAACAAACTTTAAAATCAAAATATATATTTAAAAACAAATAAGTTATGAATTTTTCAAAAGTATATATATTTGTAACATTTTATTTTTGTGGGAATAATAATATTAATGTGTTTGAAAACAAAACATGGTTTAATAACATGGAAAAAGACTTATAGTATTCAGTGGTTGTAAATTTAATGATATTTTTTATATTAATAAAACATAAATGTTTTGTGGTCAAAAAATTTTGATTGGATGTAAACATTGAATGATTAAGCTTAAATAAAAACATTGTTATATTAAACACAGTATTATTAAAATTAATGAAAATTAATAATGAAAACATAATATGGTTGTAGTGACAACATTTTGATTTCTTTTTTATGGCTGTTTCAAAACTCCGATTTCAAACTTTTAAAAATTTTGTGAAAAAAAAATTCAAAAACGTTCGAATAAAATTATGAAGGTTTATAGACAATACTACAGCAAGTAAAAGTAAAAAAGAATTGTTTCAATACCTTGTATGACCGTATTTAATTTGAATTTTTCGGATTTTAGTTATAGTTAATTTTTTTTAACTGATTCAAAATTATTATACAATAAGATGAACAGTATCTCAGAAAATGTATTCAAGTTTTTATGTAAATTAGACAAGGATTACCTTTAAAAAAAGAAGTGCAAATGTCAAATTTTTAAATATTGGAAATTTTTACAGGAAACATCACAAAAAATTATTTTTTTATTTTTTAATTTTTATTTTTTTTTTTTTTTTTTTGTACTGGATTTGGATGCTTTATTATTAATATTAATTAATAAAATTTAAGAACAGATGCGTTTAAAAAATGCTGACCCCAAGCATTTTTATCTCCAGTTGAGAGATAAATTTGCCTTTTTTACTGCCAGTATCAACGAAGATCTTTCAGTTATATTTCCATAAAATTTTATGGAAATCCACATAAAAAATAAACAAGTTTTCTTTACGTTTTCCTTGAAACTTTCAAATATTCCAAGCTTTGACTTTTGACCAATTTTCCTAAAATCTTCAGAATGTATTTTTTTTTTTTTTTTTTTTTTGGAACAGATCCCAAAAATACATTCTGAATATTTTATTTATTCTATAATAATTCTGATTAGTCTCAATATCAAAACTAAAGAAAACGCAAAAAATGACTTTTTGCTGAAATCCGCAAAATTCAAATTAGTGATACAAGATATTGACCTAATTCTTTTTTCCTTTCATTTCCCGTAGTGTTGTCTATAAACTTGCATAGCTTTAATCGAACTTTTTTTTTGTAAAATTTGTTAAACTAAATAAAAACTTGAAATTCCAGTTTTGAAACAGTCTTAAAAAAATCAACATTTTTTAACCAAACATAGGAAGGGGTTTGAATTATCCTGAATAAACAAGAACATATTTTTCGGTAATTATGGTTCAAATTTAAATATAAATGTCATTTTATTTAAACATTTCTCAAAAAAATTAAAAAATTGTTTGTTTACTACTTACACAAGTGGTCTAAAACACATTAATGGTCTGTTGAATTTGTTATAACTTAAACATTTTTTAACCAATTTAATCTTTTTATGTCGTTTTTCATGCAGAAATAATTATGTATAAATTACGACTCTTTAACATTTTGTTATAAAGCAAAGTATTTAATAGCTACGGTTTTCTAAAAGTTGTGAAAAATACATATTTTTGCCCATGTAAACGCACCATACAAATTTCAGGTTCTATACTGCAAGGGTTAATGACATCCGATTTCGCTAATATTTCACACAATACCTTTTTACAACCTAATTAACGATTCTGAGTGAGTTACGGTCAAAATTCGGTAAATTTTAGTGCAGTCAAATTATTAACTTTAATGTAACATTCTTACTAAATTTCACTAAGTAAAAATTTTTATAAAAGAATTAGAACACAGGTCAACAAAATCACAAAAAAAATTTTATCGCGAATAATTCTGCAAAATTGATATTCCTTGGGCTCAATATAGAGTAGAAAGTTAAATGAAACTTTTTCATTGTGTCAGATTTTCAACCCATTGACGACCAAAGTAAATATGCTTCCCTGTGGATTTTTTATGTGATATTTAATATTTATTCACTCACGTTTTATTGACAAGAATTGGTGCTAAAAATTAGTATAAGTCCAGTCTCCAACTTGACACACATTGCCCCTAAAAGAAAATATGAGAGCAATAAGCCATAAACACTGTTGCATTTTCACCAAGAATAGCTGTTATTGGGAGATTATATCTAGGCAAATGGAATCTTACTACGCTGACAGAATATTGCTGGTTCTTAGTACGATAAAAAATTAAAAGTACTACTTTGTTCATCCTAATAAAAAAAGAATATATGTAAAAAATTTTAATAAAGTTGAAAATAAAACATGATATCTCTTAAAATTGCGACGTGATAGAAATATTTCATTTCACTTTCTGCACTATACTATATATAGTCAAAGAAACAATAACTACGTAGAATTATTCACGTTAATTTTTTTTACACTTGTTTGACTTTGGTATTCACACATTTCTGCCAGTCCGATTTTAAATATTTCATAATTTTTGAGATCAAATACAAATTTCCCTTCCACAACCACTTTTATAGGTTATGTACGGCAAATAAGAGGTTTTACTTGTATTACATTTTTTGGTAGCACCATTTTTTGTTTATAAAACATGAGTAACTAGTTTGCTCTACCTATTACCTATAAAATTATATAATCTTGGAATCACCAGAAACAATATATTTTTCACGATACTTTTTTAGTGCTGATCTATGTTATTATCAATTCATGAAATTTTAGTGAATAAAATAACTTTTTATTATATCATCTATTGGTAAAATTTCATTTACTTTTTTAAATCTCTTTTGATCTGCTCGCAAAGAATTTAAAGCTAATATAATTCGTTTTTTTTTAACCAAAAAGTATGCATTATTATGAAAAATATGACAAAATATCGCCCTCCTATGTATGAAATATGACATCAAGCTTTATGTGTACTTATGTGAAACTTATTTCTATCAAATTGCATATCTATTCTGATATTTTATACTGTAATTTGTATTCAAAAAAAAAAAAAAAAAAACTTAAACACATTTTTTTTATTTTATTAATGCTACAATACAGTTAAAATTATATTATAATCTAAGTAACAAAGCAGAGTAACGTAGACTATTAGCCCGTTGCAATGAAACAGACCAGAGACTTTGGCGGGAATCGAACACACAACACCCTCGTTGAAATACTAACTCACTAACAGCTAGCTACTGGGGACCAAAAAATAAATTGTGAACCGTTCTATATGAAATTTGATAGCGAGAAAAGCGTTAAAAAGCCAATTCCGGGAAAATATTTATTTCAGGGATAAAAAAAAATAATGGTCTGATTTCAACCGGTTTGATACACAATAATAAAAAACGAAACTAATGTAATTTATACGAATGGAAGCACGGACATAATTTAATCGACTCTCAAAATATTTCCAAGCCAATTGTGGACAAACATCGCCACCTGAGAAAAATGTAGGGTATAAAAGTATTTTTATACAACATATTCTACATATATTCTGACTTTTTGTCATAATAAAATTATAGTATTTTAAATAAAAATTAATTAAAATTGTGTCGTGCTTTGCTGCGTTGTTTTTTTTTTTAGTTACAAAATTTTATTATGCTCTTAATTTATATGCAACATTAAACACGAATTTAATACAGACATTTATATATGTTCATTATTGATTATAATGATTTATTATTTTAATTATAGTTATAAACAGAGCTAAAAAACCATATTTATGATATTTAAATACACACACTAGAGTATCCAAAACCGGTTAACCGGTTTCCTGTTTATTACAAACGTTTTCGGGTTTTTTTTAATATTCGGTTTTATTTCAAACCGGTTTTTATAGGCGATTAACCGGTTTTCTTAAAACGGTATTTTATATAACTTTTTATGTTCAAAAAAAGGGGGAAAAAATAAAAATTACAAGACTAAAAATAAGAAGTTTCAGAGGATTTGCCAAATACAATAAAAATGACAGATAGCTTATTTAACTTGGACAATTCTTTTTAAATAGTTGAAATAAATAGAACTATTGGGTGCACAAGAAAAAACTTGTGCCTTAAAGTTTTTCCTTAATAACATTCGATTGATACATATACATAGACATACATTACAAATAAAATAGATTCATCATTATTAGTCATGATGTTGTATATCTTTGGTACATATTCAATGAACCAAATTATCCAAAACTTCGATCAATTAAAAAGTACTGGGCCTGAATCAAAAATATTTAAAGGATATTAAATGCTTAAAACTGCACATATTACAGTAAAAATGTTTCCGAATACACAGTAAAAGTTTTGCAGAAAAGCTTACAAGTTTTATTAAAATCTAATGAGAAATAAATCATTGTGTAAAATTTAAAACTTTCTTTTATGAAAACATAAACCATCTATTGATATAATTTTTATAACCAAAATTTTATACACTAAATTTTTTTTTTTTTTTTGCTTCAGTGTTGCTATTTTAGCACTTTCAGTGCTATACTTAACATTTTGAAATTTTATAAAAATATTCTAAATGCTTTTAGCACATTTCTTAAGTATTTTTTTAACTCAATAAAATATTAATTTTTTGAAAGAATTTTTTTTAGTAAATGGTTATGCACTATTTTTACTTTATTGCCCAATATTGCAAAAATTCTGAAGAAAAATTATTTATAAATTGTCATTTGAACTCAATTTTACAAGAAACAAGGGCAACGGAAATTTAGTATTACAGTTTGCTGTTGTAAAACAATTTAACATAATTTTTGAGCGATTTAGCAATTTTTTCAATTATATCTTCTGGCAACACTGTCGTGAACACTTCTAAATATTTCAATCGCAAAATAAATTTTATTTTCAGTCGAAAAGACATGCATATATTAAAAAAAAACTAAATACTAAAGAAATGTAATTAAATGAAATAAAAACACCAAAAATACAAAAATAATAATTTTTTAAAAGTTACAACTTCAATAAAAAAATTTCATTTTGAAATTCTGCAAAACAAAATTTATTATTTTATTATATGCACGTATAATTTTAGTCCTTTGTTTAAAAAATGCAAAAAAATAATATTTTTTGATAAAAAAAAAAAAATCTAAATGATTGAAAACCGCTTTTTTCAAGAGCCCAAAACCGGACAATCGGATTTTTCTAAAATGAGATCTTCCGGTTAAACCGAAAACCGGTTTTCAAAAAAAAATTGGTTTTTTAACTACTCTAATATATAAGTATGTTGTAGTTTTTAAGCATATCATTGTATCAATGTACTATACAATTTTATAGCGCTTTTAAATAAAGTTTTATTAACAGAAAAGTTAATAGTAAATTGAGAGAAATATATGCTGAAAATAAAATATTTTATCCTTTATTCTAGTTCAACTGATGAGGAAAACATTTTTTTAATGGTATTATAAAATGAGTTGGATTTTCATTTTAGCTGTTTATTTTGTTTTTCTATATTTAAAAAACTAATAGATAGAAAACAATTAATACGTACATATAAATATATATATATATATATATATATATATACATATATATATACATAAAATTCTCGTGTCACGGTGTTTGTAATTGAACTCCTCCGAAACGGCTTGACCGATTCTTAGCTAATCAATATCTTATTAACTAATCAACCGATTTTCTTGAAATTTGGCAGGCAAATAGTGTAACATCTGGAAGGAACTATAGCATATAATTTTCATTATTTGGGGCGTAAAATAGATCAAAAAGGGTAAAAGCTTCCCTCCTTATATCTTCTAATCCACCTAATTTTCTTGAAATTTCGCTGGCAAATAGTATAACATCTCGAAGAAACTATAGTCTATAATTTTTGTTTAGGACGTGAAATAGGGCAAGAAGGGTAAAAGCTCCCCCTCCTTATATCTTCTTAACTAATCAACCAGTTTTCTTAAAATTTAGCGTGCAGACATTGTAACATCTGGAAGGGACTTAAAGATATAAATTTTTTGGAAATTCCAAAATTTAGGGCGTAAAATAGGAATTTGAACCCACCACGGCTGTGCAATGGTACACGATTGATCACTAAAAAAATTTATGAAAAACGTTATCGAAGTCACCATTTTGAATGGTAAATTTCGAGATGAAAATGTTTTGCTGCCATGAACTCCGATGATTGCCACAGACGTTCCAATTGAATTCAAACACGTTCAATTTCCTGACAATGAATAAGTCGCAAGGCCAAACGATGTCTGTTTGCGGTTTAGATTTGGCCACACCATGTTTTTCACACAGACAATTATATATGGCATGTTCGGCAAGCCATCGAGCTTATTTGTGTTGGCTGAAGATGGACTTAAAAAAATGTCGTAAACGCAACTGCTCTTCGTAATGAATATTGATTATTTTTGTTTGATTTTCATACTTCAGGATAAAAAATTCGTCACTTGTTTATGTTTAACTTTTGAATGTGTAACAAACAGAAATAAAGAAATAAATGGTTACTGTTTTTTTTCAGTCGCCGATCATGTTATAAAGCGCTTCATTCCTCTTTCTGATGTAGATCCCATCCCCACGCACTTACAATACATTCCTTATTTTTTAATTCAAAACCAGCTAATATATATATATATATATATATATATATATATATATTATATGCAAATCAGTATGAATACACACTGTTGTTGTAGGTCAGTTGCATATGTTTCACTTCATTTATTACAATTTAATTTAAAATAAAACCAAATTTTTTGCTTTCAGAGCTTTTTTAACGTTTGTTGCAATTTATTCTAATACAGTGCTTAAACTTTTAGACAATTAGCAGACATACAACTTTATATCCATAAGTGTATAGTATATAAGTTTTAAGTTTTTTTTTTTGTTTTTTTTTTTTTTAATAAAATTTTCACTAAAATTATATCTCTTACATTAAATAGATTCAAAGCTTTATTGCATAAAACACAGGCATCTTTCATCAGCTGGGTGTATTTATATTTATCAAAATACATTAATTACACTGATAAAAATGCATGTGTTATATGTAAATTTTAAAATAGACGAAAATAATAAAATTTCTAGTATTATAATCTTGGTAAAGACAAGTTTCCCTTTTTGAACAACATGTACTTGACCCGGTTGACTGGCAGAGAACCGATGTTTATTTATTTATTTGAATGGTTGACTGGTCTTCCACACAAGGGTCAACTAATGTAGAAAAAATATATTTTTCCTTGAATTTTAATAACATTTTTTCTAAGTGTTAAAAATCTTGCATTCTATCTGTTATGATCTGAACTCGTATAATTTAGTGTGTTCAAAAAACCGACTTTTTCAGAAAACCGGTTTGGGAGTTATTATTAAAAAAAAAACTGTTTTAAATAAAGTTTTACTTTAAAAAATCGGTTTTTATTTAAAATAAAGATATTTTTAAAATGCTTATTATTTTTACTAAAGGAATTAGACTCATAGAACATACTGCTATTCCGCAACTAGAGGATCATACTCAAAATTTGTGTTTTTTAACTGAGTTATAATAAAATTCTTCTGACCCATTAAATTCATTTTATTTTGTTTGGGTCAACGATTTCTTGTGATAGACGTCTAAACTTAAATTGACTTTTTACCTAGATTTTGTTAATAAAAATTAGTTTCGAATCACTTTAAAAATACGTAAATCACAAATTAATATTTTAAACTAGTGGAAGTTCTATATTTGGCTATGCCGAATCTTTTATGCCCTTCATAAAATCTATATTTCATAAATATATATAAACATATTGGAATTATCCTTTATCAAAATTTTTGCTTTAATCTGGAAATATACTTAATATTTGTAAACTGATGTTAACCATGACATCGGAAATTTGTTAGACAAAGAGTCCCCGAAAACTCCTTGGGCATATGGCTTAGGAAGATTACTAAGAACATCTGCTTTGAAAAGTTTAATAACCCGCCAAAAAACTTTTTGGTTTTCAGTACTCAATAGTATAATAGCGCAGTAACGTTGTAATCATATCGATGAGTTGGCTAGAGCGCTGGATTAACAACCAGAAGATTGTTGGTTCAACCCCATTCCGATGCTGTTAGTTTTTCATAACAAAATGTATAAAAAATATATTTTATACTAAAGATTTTTTGTCACATAGAAAATTAAGTTAGTTAGTCATTAAAAACGAACGGTTAATTTCTGTCCAATTCAAATCTCACTGAGGGCAAAATTTTTTATTTTTTATTTTTTTTTTCGTTTGGGTACATATTTTTGAGTATCCCTAGAGTCAAAAAATAACTACATGAACTTGTGGACAACTCGAACAAAAATAACTAGTTATTGAGGCAAAAAATAAGTAGTTTATTTTTGCTTCCAATTATACCTGCTAGCTTACCAGGAAAGCAAAGTTTTTGCTGGGAAAGTAGAGACATGCAAAATTTTAAATTCCTTTTCAATTTTCTATTAACAATATTTTGGAAAAAGATGACTTAAAATTAGATATTTTAAACTTGAATTAGCTATTTTAAAATTTTCAGAATTTTTAAGAATTTGTTTTGTGTCATGTTTGGTGGACACAATTCTACCAAACATGATAAGCCATCTTAATATCTGCATTTAAAAACATAAAACACAATTACAGTGAAATGATAATATTTTAGAAAAAAATATACTCAGATTTACTTGTCAAATTTATTTTTTCACAAAAGTTATGCCCGTATTAAAACAAAATTCAAATCGGTTCGACGAAGATAAGAACCGCGGCTTGAAGATTTTTAATCTAGGACACTTCCACTATACTATCTGTACCCATGGAAATTTTGTTGAAAAATAAATTATATGTACTCCTAATATATGTGAACAGTATAAGAAGAAATAAGTCTTTAAAATGAAAAAACAAATATCTTTTTTCTGGCCTTATTTTTGGGTATTTAGCCTTTTTGACCTTTTTTAAATTTAAATTTAGCATCTTTTTTCTCACTTCCTGGCATCTCTGGTCTAGAACACTTCCACTAGACTATTTTATCTCACAACTTTTCAAAAGAAAACGAGAAAGAAAGACCAATGTGTGCGAGCATAAAAATTCGGAAAAGAGACAAACACAGAATAATGCGTTGATACCAACATCTAGATGATTTTATGCACTTTAGGGAGATTCCTGGAAGTGGGTTCATATGGGAGCTATGCTAAATTATGGACCGATTCTCAAAAAATTTGACAATGTTGTTTCTACTTACATAAAATTTATTTGTGTCGAATACTAACTTGATACTAACATTCATATGATATTTATGCACGTTAAAGTGATTTTCGGAGAATTATGAACCGATCTTCACAGAATTTGGTACAAGGATTGATACTGATACAAAATTTCTTTGCAACGAATTTCATTAAGATATTCTTATTTTTAAGGTATTTTTGAGTGTTTAAACTCTATTCCAGCGGACGTTTGTATGGGGACTTCTCATTTGCATCATAAAAGTCCCACGTCCAAATTTCATTGAATTATCTTTAAAATTGTGACCCGTACTTTGTGCAAAGGGTTTACATGGACACCCAACCAACCAGGCGGACTGACGGACATCGCTAGCTCGATTTAAAAAGGTGATTATGAGTCGTATACTGTAAGGTGGCACAAACGCATAATACCCCAACCAACTATGGTGGTGTATAAACATTTTATATTTGAGCAAAAAAAAAAATTGGAAAATTTTTTGAGGCTGTTATAGAAAATCGTTTATAACTCCGCCATTCCTAAATAATTTCGCTGAATTTCAATACCAAGACTTTAAAGACTATATGCCACATATGTGTTGAAAGAGAAATATATTCATTGGAATATGACTTCAAAAAATTCAACATACAGACGAACAGACTTCCAGACTGATAGGTAGACAGGCAGATATATATTCTCAAAAGGTAACGAATATTCTTCAATTTGAGGCTCTGTATATATATTTAAAGACTTTCGTATAAGATAACAAATTTATATTTTTTGCTGCAAAAGCAAAAAACATTGTAAAAATGGAAAAGGCCTTAACCACAATTTTCAATTTTTTGCTTTAAAATTTAACGACTGTTTCGTTTATTAAGTTGCTGTTGCGGTCTATTGACTTTTGTTAATATTGATGTCATTTCTGAAGATATGAATATGAAATTTTTTGTGTAGATGTAGTTTGCGTCAATACTTTACAACACGAGGGCGGATCAATAAGTCCGTAACTTTTCTAACTTCCCTCGTAGTTATATGAAATGCAACACTATTCCCATCAAGTACCACCTGTTAATAGACTACTTTCAAATTTAGAGTAAGTGTCGTCATTTACTTACTTACTACGAGTTAAGTTTGAAAAGTCACGGACTTAGTGATCTGACTTCGTACAATAAAAATGGTATAAAAAAAAACTAAACTTAAATCTTTATCAGAACAAATGTGAATGTGAAAATAAAGTGTTTAGAATGAGAAATATTTTTCGTAAAACAAGAGAATTGTTTTTTTAAAAATAAAATGTATATGAAAACTCGTACAAATTTAATTTTCAAACAATTTTATTGTTGTACTGAATCAGGCTCTAAATAAGGTTCCCTGAGCAAATATAATAAAAGTGAAATGTGGGATTTTAACAAAAAAATAAAAAAAGAATATTTTATAAAAAAAAACCGGTTAACTGACAGAAAAAAGTCGGCTTGTCAATTTATTCGAAAACAAACATTATTCGAAATTCTAATATTCGAAGATTATAGAATACACTAGTACAACTGTTGCACATGTTGGTTACTTTATTTATAAATGTAGTTCATATTCTTAAGTAGCAAATATACAAAAACACACAAACACACTTTGGAAATAAAAAGTTTGTCTGGTTTTTATCATTTGCTATAATTTGCAGAAAAATGGGATTTGCGATTAAGTAGAAAATAAAAAAGAAGAAATAGCAAGCACTATACTATTTCTAACAAGATTCATGAAATAAGTATTTATACCATTTACCGCTTGTAATTGTCATTTCTGTATAGATGAAAATCGAAATAATATTGATAAAATTAGAAATAAAAATGGAGAGCAATTTTTTGAAAAAAAATTACTAAACTAATTCCCTCACTAGCACAGTATGAAACCAAAAAATTAATAAATTAACATTCGGAATTAGAATAGAATTTGTTACTAGTACCCATTGCTCTTTAAAATATTATTAAGATTTAGTTCTCAAAAATTTAGAAATTTTAAAAGATATATAGTAAACAAATTTTTAAGGAAATGGTGTATGAGAAGCAGATCCCTTGTGTAGCAAACATTTTCTTAAAAGCATTAAAAGACAATTGTTGGTTACACAATGCATATTAAACTGATGAATTTTTTATAAAACGGAAATTGTTATAAAAATAAAACAGTATATATATATATATATATATATATATATATATAAATGAATCTGTGTTTGCTTATTTATTTGTTTCTTGGTTTGTATGGGCTTTATAGATAGATACAATAAAGTAAAATAGGCTACTTTATTTCAATTATCGCATACCTAAAAAACTATAGGGGAAATCTTAAGATTTTTTTGGAGATAATTTCTTATAAAGATTGACAACTGAGATGACTATAGGACGGACAGGTCTAGGGTTATAGGTAGTCCCCATACAAAGTAATCTTAATTATTGCATATCTATAGAACCGTAGAAGTGAAAGTCATAAGATTTTGCAAGAATAATTTCTTATCAGGGTTCCTATTTATGATGAAAATAGGGCGCACAAGTCTACGGGGAGTGTTACCCATAGCCACCATAATAAACAATTATTAATAGAATATCTATAGAACTATTATAGATAAAGTCTTAAGATTTTGTAGGAATGATTTTTTTTTTTTTATAATTTCCATAAGTGAGATGAAACTAGGGCGGTTAGTGTCTTAAGGGTAGCAAATTAAATATTAGTTATCGCATCAATAGGGATGGCGAAGCACACCGGGTTAAGCTCGTTTATAATAAATTAAAATATTGCAAAATTAAATAAATAACTAATTTAATAAATAACTGTAATTTAATAAGACAAACTATGGACAATTCATAAAGTTAAATAAAATAAATCAAATAAAGTTTATGTTCTTTAGGTGACATTAAAAGGACAGCTAATTTACAAACTTATACAGAATATAAGATGAACATGTTTGAATTTGTTCTTGTAATCAATATGCAATAAAATATCTCTGGAATTTTTATAGCAAAACCAAAAAATCGATTTTATAAGTAAAACAGTTCTAATCATTCATATAGATTTGTATGTGAAAAACTTAAAAATCGATTTTATAGTTAAACTAAGGTAAATGGTTCGAAAATAATGAAAATAATTATAGAATTGAATTTTAATTTATTGAATTTAAATTATCTCCTGTTTAGTATTATTTATCGTAACGAAAAATTAGTTATATTGGTTTGAATTCTAACGTTATAAATTGCATTAGTAATAAATATTGTAAATCAAGTAGTACTCTTTTTCATTAACCTTTGTTGCATCCCTGACTTCAATAATAGATACATGTTAACTCAAGAAACGTTGAATGCCCTTATTACAAACTGTTTCACAATAATTAAATTGCTGACACAAATGCAGACAGGTCAATAGAATTCCAAGTAACCAATATTGCAAAATAACAACAGCGTGTCATTTTGATTTAAGTTGCATGATTAAAAATAAAGTTTAGTTTTTTTGTAACTCGTAAAAGAAAAACATTAAAAAATAAAGAACGCTTCAGACAGTAGTCTGAAGCAAAATTTAAAAAAAAAAAAACTAAAAATAAAATTTTAGTATAATTTACATACTAATCAGGGATGGAAACTTAAAATACTTTTCGGTATCAAAAAAATTCTTAATGGTATTTTTTCTTCTCCCTCAGAGTACTGAAGTTCAAATTTCTTATAGTTTTTTTTATTTAATACAAAACTCCAAAATTGTAATTTGCATATCTCAAATGAAGTATTAAATATAATATCAAATCATTAAATGATTTTATACAGATTAAATATTATAGTAAAATATTACGATCTTTTTAAATGTGGCCCTATTCTTGAATTAAAAAATAATATATTATCTGATATCCTTGAAATTTAAATAATTCTTCACTTTTACTGAAATACTGAACATAAAAGAATGAGTAATTTGT
Source organism: Protocalliphora azurea (assembly GCA_932274085.1). NCBI lineage: Eukaryota > Metazoa > Arthropoda > Insecta > Diptera > Calliphoridae > Protocalliphora > Protocalliphora azurea. The sequence continues at coordinate 106,724,849 of OW026521.1, forward strand.
AGTAGTGATTATTTTTAAGAAAAAAAAAATAATAATAATAAAAATAACAATAATTATATTATATTATTATACTCTTGAACCCCAGCATTTAGTCAAGGGATAGTGGTCGTCACAAATTCATAATTACTTTCGAACACCAAGTGTAAATCTGAATCGAAGGTATTTATAAAAAAAAAAAAAATACATTAAATATGTTTCCATTTGAAAATTAAATATTAAATATCTCTAAAATAAATTTTAATTTAAAAAGATTTTTTTAATTTAATTCTAAAACAGCCAACTAATCGTTTGAGAGCATCAAATGACTCCAAGGAGTACTTCGGTAATTTTTAATGTTAAATTGTATTAAAAAAAGTACAATCGTATCAACATTTCAATCCCTGTTACTAATTATGAAGAGTTTGTATCAAGGCGAATTCAACAGGTGACCTCACTTAATCAGCTTATTTTTTGGGTACTTAAAACTGTCAAACTTCATATAAGCACAATTTTTGCTTATCCGCTGAAGTATCAAACTCCATGTACAAAAAAATTATTCAATTCGCCCTATTATTGTTTTTATAGAACTGCTGCCACCTGTTTCATTTCGGTTTGTACCTTCGATTTTTTTACGAACAAAAATTTTTAGTAAAGAAGACAAATCGGTAAAATAACGGATTAACATCTACCGTTCATGTTTGAAACAACATGAATTTCGTTAGTAATTGCTAAAAAATATTTTCTTTTTATCCTTAAAAATATTTGAAGCTAATATATTGCATCAGAAAATTATAAAATTTCAATCAATTTATAAAATGAACATTATTGGGGAGTTGGATTTGAAAACGTATGCGGTACTAATGGCAAACTATAATAAAATTGTTATCTTAAGTGTAAAAAATTACAAATTATGCTCTTTAGTGTAATATGAGTAACATCATGCTCTTAAGTATAAAATATCCAAAAATATGAAATTTAATTTAATAATATATGCTCTGAAGTAAGAATTTTCATGAATTATAACTAAATCCATTCATAAGTTATAACTAAACACTATCAAAAATCTAACTTAGAATGAGGGATAAAGACGTTTCTGTATAACTACTAGAGGATCATATTGTATTATTTTGGTCTTATTTCGTCAAATGTTTATGGGCCATTATAAAAAAAAAATAAATGAATAAATAATTTTTTTTTTTTTTTTTTGATTCTTGGGGTTAAAAAAAAATGTATCTTTTTGATATAAAACAACTCAAATGCATGTAGAATCTGTTCGTGTTAATCGTTTCGAGAAAGATCCGCGAAAGTTATGGCGGTTTTAAGTTGAACATAAAAAAATCTAACTTAGAGTCTATTTATAATTCTGGAAAAAATAAAACGCAATACCAAAATCTACTGAATTATTCAAATAAAGATTATGGTATTTTCAATGTTTGATGGTATTCGTGTAACATATTTCAGTGTTTCCGAGCAAAATTTTAAAAATTAAAAAAATGGTGTTTGCATCTATGTTTCTTATTCATATGTTATACGAAAATATATTTTATACAAGTTTATTACAAAGAAATGCTACATAATATTGTTACGCTTTTTTTACCCAAGTAATTTTTTTTTTTTTTTTGGTCCATACAATTTTTATGTTTCGAAATTTTATGATTTTTGATTCTGCATTTCCCTTATGCATGAAAAACACTTACTAATTATACCAAATATATTTAATTTCGCGCTGGCCATGCGATTTGCCCTACATAATGTCTACACTAGACAATTTTTTATCAAGACAAACGTCAAAATTAAAGCGAATTTATGGAAAGTAGCAGCAGTTGTATAAAAACAACCATAAGGTGAATTCAATAATACTTTCATATATGCATTTTGACAGCTGTAACAACCAAAAAGTCAGCTATTTTCAAGTATAATCACAACGTTAACAAAATATTTCAACAAAACTGTCACTTTCAATTATCAACAACATTTGACTTAAATTCATGGTCCCGATCAATTATATATATCGTTCTTATACCTATATATCAAAGATTTGTACATATCGCAATTTTCTATATGAAAATATAAAAAAAGTGCAATTTCTGCGTAATTTTTAGAAAGTCCATAACATAGTGAAACTACGAATGTGCCTCGTGAAAAACTGTTAAAAAAAATTGGCTATTGTTTTCCAAATATACGAGATATAGCACAAAATATGCAAATATACAACAAGCTTTAATCCCTGTTTCAAAATTTATAATCCTTTGAAAGGCACAGAAACCGCGCACAGTGGGGTCAAACGCAAATTTTTTGGTAATAAATCTGAATCTCCTGAACTACTGGTCGGATCAAATTGAAATGTATGGAAGAGTTGTAGAGGAGGACCTAAGCTTTCAGAAAAATCATCTTGTAGTCACCCTGTGATAACACGAGATAAGCTACAGGGTGTCAAAGTTGACTACCTCGAGTATGTAAAAGTTAAAAAAAATCGTAACTTGTACAAATGAAGTCCGATTTTAAAGATTTTTATATTTCTGGAAAGTACTTGGCAAGATAAAGAAAAAATAAGCTTACTCATCTAAGTTATCTCTTACAGTTAAAAAGATATTTACGCTTGAATTTTGAATTTTTGATTTTTTGGCTCAACTTTCTTTCGTTTTTCGGAAATAAGTCCGGAGATATATGAGGCAAAAATTTTTTAAAAATATTCTGTAATTTGCTACATATTTCAAAATAATATGCTGAAAGAATATTTGGATTATCTCAATTCGTCTAGACGTGAAAAATATTCAAAGTCAGCACTCTGAAATTGGCATGAAAAATGGCTATTTTTTTACAAAAATATAGTACAATTCATTCACTTTTTTCTCAAAGTTCCGTTAATAAAAAAATTTTTTCCTTATTAATTTCAAAAGATAAGGCTTCATAAATGGTTAATAAAGAAATTTTGAATTGATTTAAGTTTGCACCCTACATCCAGCATTGGCCGAAAATTGTCAATGTTAAAAAATAGTTTCATTTTTATCGATTAATAAAAAAAATGTCACGCGAGCTTTTTTAAATTTGGTACCCATATTTTTTATAGAAATAGATTTAGAATGATTTAACACTAAACTGGTTCCCGCCCGGCCAAAAACGAATGCAGGAGTGGAGATTTTATGTTAAAAGTCAGTTTTTTTAACGACTATTTTTAAAAGCATATTAAAAGCATATTAGCATAATATTTTTAATATTATTTCTTATGTAATGTATAAAACACAAATCAAGCTTTCATTCCTAAAAAAATCAATAAAATAGCTCCAATAACCTATTTTTGGTAATTTTTCAAAAATAAATTTTTTTTCCAAAAATAGCTGAAAATCCAAAAAAATTTAATTTTTTTAATACAACTCCACTAATTTTGCAAATACTTTAAAAATGTTAAAAGAATGTAAAAATAGACTTATTTGCCAATTCAACGATATATAAAATGTTGATATACGTCATTTAATAATAGTAATATAATGGCCTCAAAACTACCAAGTCACGTCAAAAGTTGCAAAATTCACTATTTTGTTCCGTATTTCAATATGTGTGTATACGTAACACTCAACTGCATTGCTTATTTTTGTTACGAGATAATAATATTTATTAATGAATTTATTTAAAGTGTTCATAATTTTTTTCTACTGAAAAGGTTTTTAAAATTACCTAGTACATAAATAAGTATATTTTCCTCCGTTTTTTATTAAATTTTTTTAAGTTTTTAAATAATTTACCTAGCTTCTTAATTAATGTATTATAACAAAAATGATTTTTTTTACAATCGCATAGGTACATTTTTTGACGTACCTGTTTAACACTACAGGTCATAAAAATAAACTGAATAAAATTTGGGGTTTTGAGCAAAAATTTAAATTTTTTAATTCATTTTTGCCTGTCACCATTTACCTGATATAAATATTCTTTTTCTATATATAAGTATCCTTATAAATATGCAGATTTATTAGTAAATTTGCCATTATAGAGATTACATTAAAACACTTTTCTATTTGCAAAGTAATCTGGGATAATCTATCTGATATTATAAATCGTCCAGAAAAAATAAGAAAACTCATTGATACAGTAGTATCTTTTGGTTTAACTCTTACTGCAGAAGACAGTTTAAAGCTCGAAAATTTTTATAAATCATACGAAAAAAGGATGCAAGCTTCAGATTGGTCAATACCAAAGTTCAAGAAGAAAAATGAAGAGTGGTTGGAGGGAGAAATACCAATTTTCATCGGAAAGCAGAAAAAGGGTCGACCAAAAAGAAGTTACGATGAAGTTCAGCTAAGAACAAAGAGGACCAAACAGGAATCTATTCTAAATTCACATACGAATGCCGAAATAAAAGATACATTTAAAGCTTTAGTAACACGTACGCAACCAAAGGAAGTAGAAAAAGTTATAGATGTGTTACCAACAGCTTCTTCCAATCGATTACATCGGATAATCGAAAGCATAGTGACACCGAAATCAACATCGTCCTTTACCTCTGAAGATGCTTTAGCTCTAATATTAAATTTAGGATTATCAAGAAACCAATACGAGATTTTGAGGAAATCTGTTAGCGAAAAAGGATATGATATCTTTCCCAGTAGCAAATCAGTGAGAGAAGCGAAAAGTAATATTTTACAGCCTATGGAGCACCCGGTTAATGCTTCTGTTAAAAGTGCTAAAGTTAATATATTGCAATTACTTGAAAATACTGCCTCTAGAATTATATCTACCTTCAGCAATGATAACATTGAAAAATGCAAAGACTCTGAACATATTTTAATATTCAAATGGGGCTGCGATTGAACATCAGGATTTTCGGAATACAAACAACTGGATGGAAGTAATTCTGGAAATAATTATTCCTCGCTGTTTATAGCGTCTCTGGTACCACTTCGAATGCGCTTAAATAAGCCTTCCTCATCGACAAGAAATGACTCGCTTTTTGATGATATATGGATAAATTTAACTCCAGGTTCCAAATTTTTGTGCCGTTCAATCCTTTTTGATTACACAAAAGAAACCACGGTTACAATAAACAGCATTGTTAACCAATTGGAAGAAGAAATTAAAGCATTGCCCCCAATATATGTAAAAGTATCAAACAGAACTATTAAAGTTACATTTCAACAACAATTAACGATGATTGATGGAAAAGTTGCAAACGCTATAACAGATACAACATCTACATGGAAATGTAATATATGTGGAAAAATAAGTTCACAATTTCAGGATAATTCTGAAGTCCTTGTTAATAAAAATTCTTTAAAATTTTGAATATCAACACTCCACGCAAGGATAAGATTTTTGGAGTTCTGCTTACATCTTGCATATGATATGAAGTACAGATATATTCCCGGGCAGGAAAATGCTACAGTAAAAAACAATTTGGAACTTCACGAATTACGAAAAGAGGAGAAGAAAAGAATTCAATTAGAATTCAAAGAACAACTCGGATTAATAATTGATAAACCTCTACATGGCTATGGAAGCTCAAATGATAGAAATACAGCAAGACGTTTCTTTGAAAATCCGGAACTCACATCTTCAATCACAAGCATTGACTTAAATATTTTGAAGCGTTTTAAGATTATATTGGCAGCCATTAATAGCAAAAAACAAATTAATGCGGACAAATTTAAAATTTTTGCTTACGAAACTAAAGAACTACTTAACATTACATACCCCTGGAAATCAATGACTCCAACAATTCACAAAGTATTGGCTCATGGTAAAGAAATAATAGAAAATAGTATTTTGCCATTGGAAGAGCTAACAGAGGAAGTACAGTAAGCCCGAAATAAAGATGTTAAACATTTCCGACTCTTCAATACCCGAAAATGTTCGAAAATAGCGCAAAATATGGACTTAATGGAATATTTATTAATATCATCAGATCCAGTTATATATTCTATAAGAACACGATGGCTACCAAAAATCACTCTTGAAATAGAAAAAAAGGATTCCGAAGCTAAGGAAGTTAAAAATTTGCTAACGTTTGATGTTTCTGATTATTTTCAAGAAAATATCTAATAATACCTTCGATAATATATTCTTAATAAAATAAATATATGGGATATATGTATAATAAGTATGTAAATCTGTAAAACAAATTAAATAAACATTACTCAAATAAAGAATTTACTACTTTATAATAACAAATATATACCTACATAATACATTAGAAAACTAAAATGTTACGTATACACACATATGGAAATACGGAACAAAATAGTGAATTTTGCAACTTTTGACGTGACTTGGTAGTTTTGAGGCCATTATATTACTATTACTAAATGACCTATATCAACATTTTATATATCGTTGAATTTGTAAATAAGTCTATTTTTATATTCTTTTAACATTTTTAAAGTATTTGCAAAATTAGTGGAATTGTATTAAAAAAATTAAATTTTTTTGGATTTTCAGCTATTTTTTTAAAAAAAATTTATTTTTGAAAAATTACCAAAAATAGGTTATTGGAGCTATTTTATTGATTTTTTTAGGAATGAAAGCTTGATTTGTGTTTTATACATTACATAAGAAATAATATTAAAAATATTATACTAATATGCTTTTAATATGCTTTTAAAAATAGTCGTTAAAAAACTGACTTTTAACATAAAAATAGCCATTTTTCATGCCAATTTCAGAGTGCTGACTTTGAATATTTTTCACGTCTAGACGAATTGAGATAATCCAAAAATTCTTTCAGCATATTATTTTGAAATATGTAGCAAATTGCAGAATATTTTTAAAAAATTTTTGCCTCATATATCTCCGGACTTATTCCCGAAAAACGAAAGAAAGTCGAGCCAAAAAATCAAAAATTCAAAATTCAAGCGTAAATATCTTTTTAACTGTAAGAGATAACTTAGATGATTAAGCTTATTTTTTCTTTATCTTGCCAAGCACTTTCCAGAAATATAAAAATCTTTAAAATCGGACTTCATTTGTACAAGTTACGATTTTTTTTAACTTTTACATACTCGAGGTAGTCAACTTTGACACCCTGTAGCTTATCTCGTGTTATCACAGGGTGACTACAAGATGATTTTTCTGAAAGCTTAGGTCCTCCTCTACAACTCTTCCATACATTTCAATTTGATCCGACCAGTAGTTCAGGAGATTCAGATTTATTACCAAACAATTTGCGTTTGACCCCACTGTGCCGCGCCCCAAAAAAAAAAAAAAATAAAAAATAAAAAAAAAATAAAAAAATAAATTTAAACAATCTTGATATCAAAATTCGACTACCCCCATGTAACTTCCAAAAGTCTGCACGATAACAAAGAAGTTCAAAAATTTATCCCCAAAGTTTTATTAGTCTATATAGGATCTATATATGATCAAAATATAACCGCGCGATCATAAAGTGTTAAAGAAGGGAAACAGTTAAGTAATTTCAAGAACATTTTCTGAAATTTTGAATTTGAACAATAATCATGATACATAATGAAACATATGATGCTCAAATTTTTCACCTTATTAGTCTTAAGTTTTGTGAGCTCAGAGAAGTTAAAAATAGCTGGTAAGGGACCTTATATATGAATTTTTTACATTTAAATTAATACGTAATTTTTTTGTGAAAAATTACAAATTTTCGGACATATTTTTATATAATTCGATATTTTATACGGTAAAATGCGTCTCTTAAAGACCTTTCTTACAATACCAAGTGTTAACATCCCTTTGGTAGATATATGAACAAAATCCAAAAATCCCGAAACGGGACCTTTTCTCTTTTGACATCTTGCAAACAAATATATAATATAGCTATATATAATATATAATATAGCTATATATATATATATATATATATATATATATATATATATATATATATATATATATATATAGCTATTGCCAAAAGGAAAAAACTACAGCCACATCGAAAAATATAGCAAAGAAAAAGAAAAAAACTATAGCCATATCAAAAAAAAAAAAAAGAAATATCGCTGAAAATAAAAGAACTATACCTAAAAATGAAAAACTACCGCTATATCGAAAAATATCGCTAGAACGAAAAAACTATTGTCATATGAAAGAAATATCGCTAAAAAGAAAAATCTATCGCTAAAAAAGAAAAACTATCGCCATATCGAAAAAATATAGGTAAAAAGATAAAACTATCGGCATATCGAAAACAATGTAAATATTGAATGATAAAACTAAAATAAAAAAATTTTTATCATAAACACAATATTATTTAAATTAAAGAAAATGAAAATTAATAATGAGAACATAATATTATTGTAGTGACAATGTCGTAACCATGTTTTTTCTCTGCGTGCAAAAATGTGTGTAACATCAAAAGTAACATAATACTCATTTACAGAAAAGTTACAATTGTGTTAGATATTAGTTAAGCTTACTGCATGAAAACGATCACTTACTTTAATACTGCTGGGGAGCTTTAATTTACAACTATTTTAAGAATTTTAAACAATAAAGCAAGATTTTAAATTTCCTGCGAAAAATAAAAGTGAATCAAATAATGCATATGAATAAAATATTTCCTGTTTAGAATGATTAAAATTTGAAATAAATAAATCGAAATTGCTTAACGTGAGATTTTCATATATGACGATGTTGCAAAAACAAAGAAAATAAATAAATAAATAAAAATATTTCAATATATTTACATGCATTGAAACAAAATTGTGAACTAATTTAAAACCACACATTACAAAACAAAATAATTAATTAGTTTTATAATACACATGTAAATGAATAGAAGTGATTTAGAAAAATGTGCAACAAAATATTTATACTTCTTTTAATATTAACGGAAAAAAAATGAATATAAAAGTCAACAGAAAATAGATTTTTGGACAAATAATATAGATGAAATTTTTTTACATTTTCGTTATAACAAAATAACACATGAATTGGAAATGACACAAGGAAAGAGAATACAAAATTTAAAGAGCCTAGTATAAATTCTTCTATTAAATCAGATAATAAATCTTATGACTTAAAAAAAACCTTTTGAAAAATTAAACGGTTCTAATGAGAAAATAAAGTTGGAACAAATGTGACTGAAAATAATTCAACTACGGGAACAGAAAAAAGGTTAATATCTTTTACTTTTACTGATCTTGGAGAAAGACCAAAAGATAGATTTATTGTAGTATCGTCAACATCTAAAAAAAAAACACCTGAAAGACTTTTTAAAACAATTCATAAAATGGTAGCAATCGTTGACAAAACTTTAGAAACCGTAATTGAAAATTTAGATATATCTAAAATACCCATTAAGACATTGGATATAAATAAAATACGTGAGAAATCTGTATCCTCAATTAGCGAAAACTTTGATGACTCTATAACTGCGGTTAAAGATGGTTTTATTGATTAAAATCAGGAAGGATTAAATTATCCACACAAAAGGGAGTTTTGTATAGACCACATGCGTCTACAATTGTTCAAATATTCCCCATATAGCATACGGTCATAGTTGAGTAAGGAGCACAAAGAATTAATTAATCAATCTTATGTTTATACAAAAAAAATCTTTCTTTCCAGTCCTTCTCTCCCAAATGTTCTCACAGCGCCAAATTAGTAGACATATATAAGCTTCAACTACTCATTCTTCATCAGCATAATATACTACGCAACAATTTGGCAGGATACTTAACACAATTCGAACCAGCTGTTCGTATGGGTTCAACACAATGGCACAACGAATTGGCAGCATATGCACAATTGAATGCCATTACTTGCGGGAATGAACATGATTTATGTCAAAATACCAACGATTTCAAATGCAGTGGGCCAAATTTAGCTGTTCCTTATTGGTCGGGACGCAAAAAGGATTTATCTGTAATTATCACACAATTGATCTCCGATTGGTACTTGGAAAATGTAAATACAGAACAATCGGATTTAGAAAAAATTTCTATACTCTTGGGTTTGAATAATAGTAATAATTTTACATTTTACGAATATAATCGATGAACGAAATACTTACTCTCATTGTTTGTGCTGCAGATTCAGATAAAAAGGCAAGATTTAATACGAGGGCGGATCAATAAGTCCGTGACTTTTCGAACTTCCCTTGTAGTTATATGAAATACAACACTATCTCCATCAAGTACCACCTGTTAATAGACTACTGTCAAATTTTGAGTAAGTGTCGTCATTTTGCGTAAAAAATAGGATTTTTCGAGGTCCTTAAAATAGGCATTTGTTTGGTCAATAATTTCATCGTTGGAGCTTAATGTCTTTCCACCGAGCCACTTCTTTAGGTTTGGAAATAGAAAGTAGTCACTAGGGGCTAAATCCGGAGAATATGGCGGATGAGATACCAATTCGTAGCTCAATTTATAGAGTTTTGCCATTGAAACTGAACACGTGTGCACCCGTGCATTATCTTGATGAAAAAGAACTTTTTTCTTGGCCATATGGGGTCGTTTTCTTTTTAAATTCTCATTAAATCGGTCTAATAAATTGGCATAATATTCGACGTTTATTGTTCTTCCCTTTTGAAGGTAATCGATGTGGATTATCCCGCGTGCATCCCAAAAAACTGTTGCCATCACCTTATTGGCCGACAAACTTACCTTGGCCTTCTTCTGAGCAGGTTCACTTGGAGAAACCCATTGTGTAGACTGCTGCTTGGTCTCCCGAGTACAGTAATGGATCCATGTTTCATCCAGAATTACAAAACGCCGCAAAAACTCATTCGGATTTCGGTTAAACAACTTCAAGTAATCCTTTGAAGTTGTCACACGTTTACGTTTATGGTCAATTGAGAGTAAACGCTGCATCCATCCTGCAGACAACTTTCTTAAACCCAGCTGATAATTTAAAATCGAAACCACTCTGCCATATGAAATGCCTATGGCATTTACAATCTCACGCACTTTTACTCTTCGGTCGGCCAACACCATATCGTGGATTTTTCGAAATTTTCGGGTGTACTGACCTCAATTGGCCGTCCAGAGCGTTCAGCGTCATTTGTACTTATGCGACGCACAACCTTTTACCATTAAAATCGATGGTGCAGAGTCTCCATGGTATTTATCGAGCTTTTCCTTGGTTTGATTGACAACTTCTTTTTGCAAAAAATAATGTTTAATGAGCATTCGAAATTCATGAAAAGCTGTTAAACGCAAAGTAAATAACGACACTTGCTCAAAATTTGACAGTAGTCTATTAACACGTGGTACTTGATGGGAATAGTGTTGCATTTCATATAACTACGAGAGAAGTTCGAGAAGACACGGACTTATTGATCCGCCCTCGTATAATATATTTTAATTGCAATTATGCTCGCAATAATATTTTAAATCTTCCGATTTATGAAAAAGGTCCCACAGCTAGTAAGTGTTTGTAATCATACACCTCATTTACTGAACATAAATTTTGATATATTGGATTAATGCCTGTCAACCACTTGGTAGCAACATGTGTGATGAACTGAACGAATACAAATACACTCTTATTGGGACAAAATGTTGAAAAATTATTGTCATTCGCTATGATGCGCACTGATAAGCATACAAATTTCTTGGGCAAAATTATAAATTTAAGTCTTGCCGATTAACTGAAAATTATAAAACTTAACATGTTAAAAAACCGACGTGATATATTGGAAACAGATAACATATTTCACAATAGTTGGAAAATATTCAAATAAAAATATATTTTCAAACTAACTAGCAAATTCATTTTCAATATACTACACTTAGGACACTTAACACAATTCGAACCAGTTGTTCGTATGGGTTCAACACAACGGTACAACGAATTCGCAGCATATGCACAATTGAATGCCATTACTTGCGGAAATGAACATGATTTATGTCACAATACCAACGATTTAAAATGGAGTGGGCAAAATTTAGCAGTTCATTATTGGTCAGGACGCAAAAAGGATTTGGTACTTGGTACTTGGAATATGTAAATACAGAACAATCGGATTTATAAAAATTTTCTAGACTCTTGTGTTTGAATAATAGTAAAATTTTACATTTTACGAATATAATTAATGAACGAAATACTCTCATTGGTTGTGCTGCAGATTCAGATAAAAAGGCAAGGTTTAGTATAATCTATTTTACTTGCAATTATGCTCGTAATAATATTTTAAATCTCCCGATTTATGGAAAAGGTCCCACAGCTAGTAAGTGTTTGTAATCATGCACTTCATTTACTGAACGTAAATTATGATATATTGGATTAATGCCTGTCAAACACTTGGTAGCAACATGTGTGATGAACTGAAAGAATACAAATACACTCTTATTGGGACAAAATGTTGAAAAATTATTGTCATTCGCTATGATGCGTACTGATAAGCATACAAATTTCTTGGGCAAAATCACTTTATATATTATAAATTTAAGTGTTGCCGATTAGCTGAAAATTATAAAAGTTGACATGTTAAAAATCCGACGTGATATATTGAAAACAGATAATATATTTCACAATAGTTGGAAAATATTTAAATAAAAATATATTTTCAAAATAACTAGCAAATTCATTTATATGAGTAAAATTCACAGACTTACGAATATTTGTTTTGTTTCGATTCCATCCTAAATTTTTTCTCTGTTTCAAGGCCAGTTTATGACATTATAAAGTTTAATTGTAAGTAAAATATTTTATTTCCGTATTAATGTGCTTTGAACAGTTAAAATGTATTTTTTTTTTTTCATCCCAGATTCAGCACCTTTACCAAGAAAGCGATTGCATATATTTATTAAAATATGTACCAGAATTTTCAAATAAGCTGCTTCTGTTTCACACCTAGTACGTCTTTTTACATTAAACTGCTGTTTTAATCTTAATTTCTTTTTACGAATCCTGAAGAAAAAAAGCTATTAATATTGCACATATTTATTTATTTGCGCGCTATTGTAAAAAAGTTTTATGTTTTCAATATATTTACCGATTTTTAAAGTAAAGCATTTATGATTTTTGGTAAATCGGTAGGTAACACTTATATTTCGAGCGACTATTTAATCCAATAACAATATAAAAATACTCGCTCTATTGGTCCAAAATATCACGCTACACCTTGCATTTATTGCTAATATTTGTATAAGTAAAAAAATTCAGATTTTGGTCTTAAAATAGTAAGCATATTTGGCAAAACGTATTGATTTATAAAAACTACAAATCTTGGTCTACGAAATAAAATAAAAAAAAAAACATTTCTAACAGACTAGGTCCACACTAAAACGAGGGCCTTTTTTAAAAAAGTATATGTATACATTTTTATTTTAATTGCTTATAACATCACAGGTCATATTAGGCTAAAAAATTATATGTCAAAAATTTCTAATTTTTATCCTTAATAAAAAAGCGTACATAGTTTTTTTCGCAAAATATTAAATTAGAGAGTTATACCGCAACAAAGATTATAGTTACTTTTAATACCGTTTTTAGGACAAAAGTCAGTTCAAATTTTTGTACACACATTATTTTCGTAGCTCCATTTACCAGAAACTACCGGTGAAACAAGAGAAATCAACAAGTTTGTAAATCCAATACATTTCATGGGTGGTCAATTGTACCTACATATTTGTAACATTTGTAAATATATTAGTGCAACTTTTACGGCTTATAATTTCTAACTGAACGGATTTTAATAATTTATTTATATAATTCATCAATTCAAAAAAATTTTTTCTATGCTTAGAACTCCAATTTGAAAAGAAATCCTTTTTCATACTACCAATGTTGACCTATGTAATTGTTAGGAAGTGGCTTTATTAAAGCAAAGGAGATTTACACTTTTAGTTTTAAAATAAATTTAAAATTCATTTTAATAATGAAAAATTCGAGTAAAATGAATACTCTAATATATACTTATAAATAATTGTAAAATATAATATATAAAGAAAATTATACATTGTAATCATACACATTGTAATCATACATTTACTGAACATAAATTCTGACATATTGGATTAACGAATGTCAAACACTTACTAGCAGTGGGACCTTTTTCATAAATCGGAAGATTTAAAATATTATTGCGAGCATAATTGCACGTAAAATAGATTATACTAAATCTTGCCTTTTAATCTGCAACTGTAGCACAACGAATGAGAGTATTTCGTTCATTAATTATATTCGTAAAATGTGAAATTATACTATTATTCAAACCCAAGACTCTAGTAAATTTTTCTAAATGCGATTGTTCTGTATTTACATTTTCCGAATGCCAATCGGGTATCATTTGTGTGATAGTTACAGATAAATCCGTTTTGCATCCTGACCAATAATTTGGGACAAGTTTCAATCGTTATGGCAAGTTTCAACGTTTAAACCATCATTAGCAGTTCATTCATAGAAATGTTATTTCTATTTTACAGCACCTTCTATAAAATAGATTATATATATATATATATATATATCATTTTTTAGGAAACTCTATTTTTGTTGGAATAAAAGCAAAAAGTTCCATCAAGTTCCAATTTAAAAATACGATTGATATATAGAAGAACATCCATGAAATAATATTTGAGATTATTGGCAGCGATGTTTTGAAATACATATTAGAAAAACTGTATGATACCAAATATTAGCAATTTGCTAAGCCATTACTTTAAGGTAATGGCTAAAAATTTTTTACGCAATTAGTACATTAAAATATGTATGATTAGATTCTGCTACACCTACTTTTTATACTATTCCAAAAACACTATACGTTTTGGCCTACTGGTAAGTAAACTTACCGCCTCAGATCTACAGACCTAAAGCCTACTGTGTGCAGTAGAGTTAAAAAAAAATTAGCTCACTTATTCGGGTACCGTGCAATAATGGGTTAAATGATAACTTTATTTCGCTTTCTGCAATTAGTACATTAAAATAAGTATGATTAGATCCTGCTTGAAGTATTTCTTTTTCAATAAAATTTATTAAAATGTATCCAAATTTCAAAAAAAAAAAATGTATTGTAATGGCAGTGTTTCTAGCCACCCATTTTTTATGAGAATGTCAGTCCAATATCTTCAAAACTGGATTTTTCTCATTCTAAAGCTACCAAATGTGTGCTGTGGTTGGTTGATCACATTTACTGAACATATGAATGACAAATGTGCAAGTAAGAAGCAAACAAATTAATAAAACCTAAATATTATAATTTAAAAGATTTTAAACTAAATATTTTGGTCTCTAATAAATATTTATTAGAACGCTTTCACTTTGATCTTATTTCCAATACTATTCCAAAAACGCTATACGTTTCAGCTCACTGGTAAGTAAACTTACCACCTCAAATCTTTAGACCAAAACCCTACTGTATGCAAAGTTTCAACAAAATCACTAATTCGGGTACCGTGTAATAATGAGTTAAAAAGTAACTTTATTTTGCTTTTTAATCCATTTGAAAATCTGAAATTGAATTTAAATTTAAGGAGATACGAGATGATTAGCACAGGTACGCATTTTCTCTAATTGGTATTTGAGAAAAAAATGTATCTAATAATCAGCTACGAAAAAAAAATATTTCAAAGTCAATGAAATTATTATTATCATCTGAAAAAGTACGTATACAAATTCTACTACTTTGTGCAGTAGTTCCAAAACACTTTTTTTTAAATAATTTTTTAAATAATTTTTTAATTTGAGAACCGTTTTAAATTTCTCAACAAAATTTCACATGGCCAGAGGCGAAGTGCTTTCATATTGATTGGAAGGAGCACAGATTTCTAGCGGTTCAGAGGGTAGTGAGTAGACCTCCAAAGTTGGTTTATGATTTGACAGAAAAAATTTTTGCAAGATAATTCTAAATAATATTGTTAGAAAACTCATATAAATATAATCGATTCGAGTAAAAGTTATATTAATTTAAAGTTTGAACTTAAAAAAAAAATCATATTTTTTGTTTTTTTTTTCAAACAAAAAAGAATAGCAATATTTTTTTACTTTTCTTTATTTTTTTGTTCTGGCCTATAAAATTTTTTTTTAATGCCTTCAAAAGGAATCTTAGTGTAGATGCGTGAAAAGCACAGCCTTATACAAACTTTGTCAACTTTTCACAATTTTTTTTTTTATATTTATTTGTAAAATTCTCAAATCGCAAAGCTGGGATAAAAGAAAAATCATGTTAATTGAATACCTTCGTAGTTTGGGTAAATACTCAAAAAGTATTTTCTGACGGACGCCTTTTATAAAGACAGACAGACAATTTTAATGATAGGAGTCAATTTTTAAAGCAATTTCTTCCGGGTTGGGATATTCCAGGATGATTTAAAAGTAGACCTATCTATATTGTGTCAAAATTTCATTTGATTATCTTTATTCGTTTAAATTTTATTTATGTCAAAATTTTAACATTATTTCTCAAAAATATATCTAAAATTTAAATTTAAAGTTTTTCAGGTTATGGTCTGAAGAAATTTGACAGCATTTAATACAGTTTAACTAATTATGACTCTACATGTCCTAACGTTTCCTATGATTCCAAATATTTTCATAAAATCTTTATACTATATCAAAATAAAAATATAAAAAAAATGTGGAAAATTGGCAAAGTTTGAATAGGGCTTGTGGGGAGATCGTTAACCCGAGCGTTTTCGGGTTTACTTTGCACGCATCTACATGAATATTCCTTTTGAAAACTATTAAAAACTATATTGGCCGGAACAAAAAAAAAAAAAAAAAATTATACGAGTAAAAAAATATTGCCATCTTTTTAAAAACAAAAAAAAATATGATATTGATGTAAGAATCATATCTTACATCAACAATATTTAGAATTTTGTAAGGAATCCGATGCATACTTAAAAAAATAATTGACAAGTTAAAAAAACGAGGCTACAATGAGTGAAACATTTATTTCTACCTAATTATATCTTAAACTAAAGCATATTTTTTGTAGAGACTTTTTTTCTGTCCAATCATAAATGAATTTTAGGCGATTTTTTTAAAAATTACATACCCGAGATGACCAATTTTGGAAGTATACCCCCTGACTCGCAATTAATCTGTGCTCCTCCACATCAACTCGAAAACACTTTGCTTTGCACACATCTGCATTAAGATTCCTTTTGAACACATTAAAAAAAATATATAGATCACAACAAGAAATAAAAATATATAAGTGAAAAAATAATGCCATCTTTTTTGAAAAAAAAACTAAAAATCAGTAAAAAATTTATTTCGACATAAATATCTCTTAAACTAAAAGAGATAACCTACATATATAATCGTATTTTTTATAGAGATTTATATGGACTATCTATTTTAGCATTTTTTTCTGTCCACATAACCGAGATGATCAACTTTGGTGGTCTGCCCACTCTCCCCCTTTTTCACTAGGAATCTGTGGTCCTCTAAATTAACTCAAAAACACCTAGCCTCTGCCCAGGTGAAATTTTATTGAGAGATTTATAACGGTTTACAAGTGGCAGAATTATTTAGAAAAAAAAAGCATTTTGGACCACTGTGTTTTGCCAGACAAACATTGACTGTTAATATTAAATGAGGAAGTACGCTAAAATTTATTTAAGCTTTACAAAACCATCCGATAATGAAGATTATATTTTATTAATTTTATTTGGAATAAGAAACAAATCAGAATAGAGGGTGCACGTTAAGAGCTGTAAATTTTATAATAAAGTAAAGAACATAGAATAATTTCTATGCAACTGTCCCGAGAAGGTTGTGAACTGTGTAATCTTCCCCAAATTATTTCTCACTATGGGGCATAATTAAAATATTTTGTAAATAAATTTCTAATTTCTGATTTGTTTTAGAATACTTTACACACACTATCGATTTAAAACACAGAAAATATAAATTATTTGCAGACAACTAAAATAAAAAATAGTAATAAAACATTTTAAATGTATTCTTCTATAAAGTAATTTGAAGTACCCATTTTACAAAGTAAAGGTAATTGATAAGAAAGTTTTAGAAAATCTCCAGCAAATTCGGGGTATATGTTACTCGTATTATCTAATGCGTAAAATATAATACCGTATACTTTAGCAAATAAAACAATCTTTATCTCTAATTAGTTGTTTGATAAAGTACAAGTATCAATATGCACAATAACTTAAGACAACAATTTATTTATAGAAAAGAAAAAAAAAATAATAATAATAATAATAAACCAGTGTCAATTAACTATTCGTAACGTATATCTGAAAATAGATTATTTAATTGCGGCCACCTACGATCATACAAAAATATGGAGTGGTCCCAAAATGGAATCCATGTATATGTGGAACATCATTCGGTTGGAAAAATTCGGCATGGATAAATGAGAAATTATCCTAATAAAGTAATACAGGTAAATTATAAATTTTGAAATAAAAGTAAATATTTAACTCTGCTTCATTATTTATTTCGCTAAAGATCATTGATATGAGGCTTTAACTTGGGCCATTTTAAGAGAATGGGTTTACGTTTTGACGATGTTGTGGTAACAGCAGCACGTAATACTACTTCATGCCTGTTGCAGTAGCTTGTTTCCTAAATATGTTTCCTAAACAGTACCTTGTTTCCTTATATGATTCGCATTCAAAGTAATTTAACTCAAATATTAGAATTAGTAACCCACTGTTTTGGTGTAACTAAACTAGAAATTATATTCTGTAATGGTTCAGACCTCTAATTTATACCATAAGTGTAAACACTCGTATGAAAGGTGTTGCATCAGTTTTGGATTTGTTGGAGCCTACAAAAACTAAATTATTTTATCAGTAAGCGTTATTAAAAAACTATTTATAACATTTTTGCTTGGATTGCTTAATTTATTCAATTTTAGACCAGAAGAACTTTCTTTGGGTTTTGATCAAACTATCGCTATACTTTGTTCATCTGGAACTACTAGATTACCAAAAGCTGTTACTATATCCTAAAATAAGCTAATGTTCGAAAATTTGTAAGTTTCATTTTAATTAAACACATACACATTACTTATAAAACGATTCTTTATGCAGTATTCTAACCGGTATGAATATGATATTCAGTTGTTACAGAAACCTTTTACCCCTGAATATTTTATAAAACTTAAGCGAAAATGTAAAATAATAAAAGCTAATTTAGTTCCAAGTCATGTGGTAGCATTGACCCAATTCCTCCAGGTTACCACAAAAAAATGGAAAATATTAGAACCTTGCAATGTGGTGGTGACTATATTACTACCAAAACTTTGGAAAAAGCCCAAATAGTATTATCTAGCGCTATTATATGGTTTCGTTATGGTTTCACTGAAGTTGGTGGCGTTTCAGTATGTTTTGGTTTAGAATGTGGCAAAGTGGGTAAACTTGTACCAAACGTACATTTAAGGATGCAAGATGAACAGGGTAATAACTTAAGACACAATAAAGTGGGTGAAATTCAGGTCCACTATCCCCTACACTGGCCTGGCTACTATGGAAATCGGATTGAAATCCAACGCATGAGAGTATCTTCAGATTGATTTCACAGCGCCTATTTGGGTTATTTGGATTAAGATAATTTTCTCTATGTAGTCGATCGTAAAAAAGAAATTTGAAAATATTTTTCCGAATGCTATTGGCCGGCCCAGTGAAATTGAAAATTGTAAACGAGAGCTACACGATGTTGTTGATTACTGTTTTGTTTGCATTTTTGATGAGTACTATGTAATATTTAGCTGTGAGCAGTGTTGCCAGTTTTAATTTTTATTTTGTTTTTAGTCTTAAAATTTTCGTTTTAACTTCTAGCTTTTTTTAGCCTTTTTTTAATTCTTTAAATTGCCTTAAAATTTCAACAAAGAAGATAATAATTTTTTATATGCTTTTACTAATTTTATTTTTACAGATTCATCAATTTAATAATTTTTTGTATCAATTCGCACAAAAAATCAAGATTATTTATATCTTACAAATATTTTCGCTTGCGACGCTTCATTCTCCAAATATAACCCAAAATTGTATAGGAATTTTGTGGATGATTTTTCATGGATCATTTTGCTGACAGCCGTCTGTGTTTTATTTATAATTTTACAGTATTTTAACAAAATATCAAAAACCAATGCGAACAAAAACAAAATAATTAAAAATATTTTTTTAAATAAAAAAATATTAACTTTTTTCTGGCCTTATTAGGTCATTTAGCCTTTTCTGACCTTTTTAAAGTCCAAATCAGCTTCTTTTTTCTCACCTCCTGACAAAACTGGTTATGCGAACATAGAGCATTAAGGGAAGAAGATGTGGTAGAACATGTAAAAAAATCATTTACAGGCTAAACAAAAGTAATTGAATAATGGTGTCATATTTCAATGGTAAAATAGTTAAGAGGGAAGATAAAGAAATATTTTCGAAATTAAAGAAATTAAATGGAAAATAATAAATTATACACGTAGAGGAAAAAAAATGGTTATAGCACTATCGCTACAGTAATGTCATGTTCTCATTGATATTTTCATTAATTTTAATAATACTGTGTTTATGATAGCAATGTTTTTGTTTCGGTTTTATCATTCAATGTTATATTCAATATTTTACCAGAAAAAAAAGTTTATTAATATAAAAAATATCATTACTTCTACAACCATTAAATATGATCAATCTTTTTCCTTGTTCCTAAACCATATTTTGTTTTCAAACCATATTAATATGATTATTTCCAAAACAATAAAACGTTACAAATAAATATGCTTTTTAGAAATATGGTTGAAAAATTTACAACTTGTTTGTTTTTGAATATATTTGGTTTATAAAGCTTGTTTTCCACCTTTATTAAAATTCTCATTTAGTTTGTACATGAATAAATATAAGTAGATAAGGTTTTTGCGTTATTTGGTGTGATTCCAGTAATACAAAATATGGATTAGCTACTATTAAAGGGTTTAGTTAATATAAAATATTATATAATGGTACAAATAAATAAATTTAATTAGTATACAAATAATATGTAATTAATTTTTTATTATTAACAAACACTTTTATCTATTATTTTGAAACAAGTATAATAGGTTCAATAAACTATTTATAAAAATAATCATTTTAAATTAATATGATTTATTTTTATATATAATAAGATGAAATAATAACACTGTGCGACAAATGGTATGGGTCAGTGATCGGGAAGGGTTCAAACTACCGGGGAAAGTTATATCGGTAAAAAAGACCCGGCGTTTCGCTGGGTCAAGTCTATGAATCGAGATATATCGATTTGAAGTTAGTAATTATCATATAGGGGAAATTGTGACCTTTGATGGTCTTTTTTTTTGACATAACTCGAGAACCACCAGTCCGATTTTGCTGAAACAAATTTAAAAAAATTAGGAATTACAATTTCTTTAATCTGTTCATACATCGTTTCGCTACATAAGTAACAATTTCGCAGTTATAAATAAATGTATGAAAAAAAAAACTATTTTTTGCCTAAAAAATTGAATTTTTTTATTTTTAATTCACAAAAAATCCAAAACGGTAAAAAAAGTGTCAAGTCCTATTACTTTCACTTAAAGCCACATAACCTTTAAACAAAATGAGACATAGATTATGAAAATCGATGGACGCATTTCGCTTTTATTCACAAGAATATTGATTTTATGTTTCAATGAATTTGGATAATATTTATTATATATTACTTATTATAATTATTAACACGTAAAATTAAAAATTATTACAGGTAATTATTAGGTTATTACATAGGTACATAGGTTATAAAAATCGATGAACGCAAAACTTATTTTCGTTTGTTTGCGCCCTTTACTTTCTTACGTGGTGGTTCGCCCACTTGTTTAGAGTCTTTATCGGATGAGGATCTGTCTTCATCTGGAAAAAATCAATTGTTTTTAATCAGTCAGTTAACTTCATTTTTGTGACTTACCCTCGGAGAAAACTCCCATTGTATATTCTTCTTCTTTATCCTCATTGTCGGGATCGTACGTCTTTTGCGACCACCAACAAATTTCAGCCATCAAGCCTTTTGCCTTTATGTCGCGTTTCCATTGGCATTGCCACTTGATGGAAGTGCTCGCCATGTTCATCCGACTCTGAGGCTAGCTACATGCTGAAGTATTCGAGATGGTGATGCAATAAGTGAATTTTGAGGGACATATTCGCTCCAATTTTCTGGAAGTAGTGCAACATCTCGGTCACAAGAGCGGGGTAATTGTGTGCTCGCGTACTTCCCAAAAAATATCGTATGACTTTCTTCACTGCCCTCCACGCAAAGTAATCATTACCGTCAAAATCACCTTAAATTCCTTTGATTCCATGAGTTTTCGTATATCCGGCCCATTCAGAACACCTTCCTTCAATTTTGCTTCGCTGATTCGTGCGAAAATATCTTCCAAACAATCAAGAATTTTCAGTTACTTCACAATGGCCTTGATGAAATTTTTTACGATTCCCAGTTTGATATGGAGAGGGGGCATGAGGACGTTCTCCATTGGCACCAGTGGATCATTTACGCAGTTGTGTCCTTTCTCCGTTGGATCTCGAGCAAGCCACTCATGCGTTTCGTATTGGTTTCCTTTAAATCGGGTATCCCAAAGACAAAAGAAACACATGTTTCTCGTGTAGTCTCCTTTTTCATGGAATCGTATGTTTCGCTCATGTCTGTGCAGTAGCCAATGGGAATGCTTGGTTTTTTATTATATTTATGTAGCAAAACGACTTTCAGGCTTGATTTCGAAGAATCGATGAACATTCGCCAATCAGCTGCGACAGCGATGGGTCAACTCTATGAGACCTAGCGAAACGCCGGGACACGTATAGCTTCTTTTTTACCGATATAACATTTCCCATTGGTTTCATTCCATCCCGATTTTGACTGTCGCATAGTGTAATATAATAAAATGAAATCACAATCTTATAGAAAGGGATAATAATGTAATAAGATCGTAGAATAATATTAAAAACTCGAAATATAACATGAAAAAACGAACCATAATATCGGACACAATATGATAAAATGGAATCATAACAATTATTATTTATAATTATATATATTTTTAGTTGTGATCATTTGTTTCAATATTAATACGTTGCTCTTAGACTATGGTCACTGCAACTATATTTTTTTTTCTGCGTAGCTAGTTTCGATAATAAATTTATTCTATAAATTTAAATTAAATATAGATTTAATGAACTCGTCTACAATTTCTTTCTATATTCTCTACGATGGGACTCACAATGGACCTCTAGGTCTCCGAGTAGATGCACAAGCGCTCTTCTGAGTAGTGTGCAACCCTTCTCTACCTACCTAGATTTATTGAAAAGTATATTCAACCCAGGAAAAAAATTTATTATTTCTATTAAGTTTGTCGTTGCGACTAATAATTGTTCTCGAAATTATTACTTCAAGAACGTTATACATTAATCATTGATTTCTGTTCGAAATTGTAATACTCAGAACCAGTTTAATAGTCAATAATCAATTAAAATTTATTTAAATCTATTAAAATTTATTTAAGAGTTCATTCGGGAACAAGTAATTTATTTAGAGAAATAATGTGGAAGTAATAGAGAACTAGTTCTCTTTAAAACCAATTTAAAATCCCAATATGGGTCAAATCTATGAGATTCAGATTTGGTTGTGGCACCACTAGTTGTTTAGTTATTCGAAATGGTTCTAAAACTAATTATTTTATAACATATTCATTAATTTATTCAATTTACAATAAAAAAAATCGAATAATATTTGTCAAATTTACAACTTCCTTATTGTGTTTGTTAAAATTTTATCTGAAAAAATAAAAATAAAATTTTACACTTGCCAACAAATATTTTATATGTTAATGTATAAAAATGATATTATATTGCTTTTTATCGAAAAGTAATTTTTTCAAGAAATTTGTTTTAGTGAACATCTTTGGTGAAAAATTGCTGAAAATATGAAGTTAGATTTTTTGTAAAAATTGCATTTTTAGGTAAATAATCGGATTCCTCTTTTTTATCGGTATTCTGCTGAATAATTTGGTATATTTTAATAATAATTAAAATATTTTATTTTAAAGATGAAAATAAATAAATATTAAACCATTTTCCACACCATTTTTATTAATTTTTCTAATAATTAAAATTTTACAAAAATTTTATCCTACTAAATATCTGGATACTAAATTTTAAAGTAGCACAGTTTTGATTATATAGAAGATATTTGTATACAATTAAAAATAACATGAGCTATACAATAAAATTTATTTGAAAAAATGAGAGTTCATAGTATTTATGATTTTTCGAATTAAACTGAAATTAAAAAAAGAAAATGGGTTTCGAATAAACTATAAATATTTTATCTGTAACAAAACCTTTCTTAGTTAATACATTCCAATGAAATTTTCAGCTATTTTGGCAGATTTTGGTGAAATGAATCCCACAATTCCAAAAAAAAGGCAAATATACCAAAAATGGGTTTTTTAAATCTTGCCTATAAAGTCCACATTTGTTTCAAGACTCGAAAAGGGCGATGATAAACTGTTTACAATACATTAGAATTTCCGAAATTGCATTCTGTTTGTAGATTAATGCTTTAAGATTTTGGAATATATCGACTAAAAATCAAAATTTCGATATAGGATCTATATGTAGATTAACTAAGTGATTCAATTCTGAAATCATCTCCGTGAAGATACCTTTTAGAAAAGTATAAAACCGTTATATGTTCTTAAAACAATTTTATTTTAGAGGAAAAATAGTCCAGACAATCATAATTTTAAAATTCAAAACCATTTATTTTTGGACTTAAAAAAGACGACTTCCATTTTTGTTCTTCAATAAATAATTTTGTTCTTTAACTGGTTATAGAAAAATCTAGCTAAATTGGTTACAATTATTTGTTCTGTGGAAAAACCCGCACCAAAATGAAGTAAAATTAAGACAGTTGAAATTTCAAATGCTACGCCTATGTGAAATTTTATGTAAATCCAATTAGGCAATTAGAAGTTGCAGATTTACATATATGTATATGTAACAGTTCCATTTCAGGGTTCAAAAAAGTTATATAGTAGTGTGCTCCACTTTACCCCATTTTTCCCAACATTTTTTTTTTTTTTTTTTTTTTAAATGGTAAGATTGTGTAAATCGATCTGGAAGTCAAGCGAGATTATATATATATATATACTGTTTGACAGCTTTAACAACCAAAAATAATAATCAGCTGTTATAGATAATTAAGATAAACTACAATAAAACTCTTTCATTTAAATTCAAACAAACAGACGTTATAAACTGGAATTATCTAATACGTTACTACCAGAAAATTTTGATACGTTACAAACTAGAAAGTTTTAAGTTTTAAACTTATAAAACTAATTTTCGTCCAAATATTTATATATAGAACGATTTAGCATTTAACATACATATATTTATATAGATCGATTGAGCACTCAACCGGTTTCCTATAGTGAATTTATACCTAACAAGGGTTAAAATACTACATTTTCGCACTCAACTCTACAAATTTATCTGCCGTCCCTTAAGTACTGTAATACCCAATTACATTGTAAAATAATTAAATGAAAACTTATTAGATAATAGTTTTTTAATATCGTAAAATACATGTGCATATACTTTTAGATTAGATTAAAAAGTTTAATATTTCATATAAACAATTAAAACGACTCATTCGTTAACAAAATTTTAAATTATTTACAATCAAAAGATTGAACAGAAAACATTAAAAGTAATTTACATCCTACGAGTACACCAAAACAAAAATGTTTGATTTTACGGTAACTTACGATGAAATAGAGAAAATTTGGTATGGTGCTGATAAAAATCAAATGTTTAATGAAAATGTTTCCGTTGGCGAAATTGCGCTCTTTATGATGCGTAGCAAAAATTCTCAAGAAATCTGTCAAATTAGTGATTCAGAAAATACAACTTTAACGTATGGCCAAGCTTTAACTGCTGCAATACGCTTGGCACAGCATTTTAGAATGTTAAAGTTAACGGTAGATGATGTGATTGGTATATTGGCGCCCAATACCACCTACGTAATGCCAGTTGTTATGGCTGCCTGGTTTAATGGAAATGCATTTCATGCTGTTAATCATGTTTTGGAAAAAGGTGATTGAGTGAATTTAAATTGATTATGTATGTGTTTGTTTTAATATAATTTTCGAGTATACTTTTAATATATAGATGTGGTTAAACATCTGTTTGATATTACAAAACCAAAAATTATATTCTGTGATGGTTCGCACTACGAAAAAGTTAAAGAAGCCACAAAGAAATTTAAACCGACAATTTATACTATAAAAAATCATTTGTGTGGGGTAAAGAAAATTGAAGATTTATTGGAACCTACCACAACGGAACAACTTTATCAGTAAGTATTGTAAAATAAATAAACAATTTATAGTCAGGCGTGAAGTTAAAAATTCACCAATCGATTTTATTAAAAAAATAAAAAATGCGCCTTCAAAATTTTATACACTGGAATTTGAAAATTTAATTAATTTACTTTATTTAAAGTATAATTTAGTTCCACAAGGATTAATAATTATTTTATTAAAAATATAACTTTATTTCGCAATAATTTTTAACAATACTTCAGAACTTAAACTTCCCGATTAATTAACTATCCGTTCAAGAGTGTAACCAAAATTGTCATTTCCATTGTTTGCTGATACCTAGAAAACTGTTGATCACGTTACATTAACATATTGCAATTTGATACTTTTCCAACAAATATTTTATTTTGTAATTAGACCGCATACGCGTGCAAAAGTCGTGGGAATGTTGAAATAGCTAATTATGCTGACTCTGCTGAAGTTCGTTCACTCGCAGTGTCAGGGCCGTTGTGAAGTGGAGTGTGGAGTGTCTGTGAAATCTTCTATCGGCAGGTTAATTCGTCTTGTTATCTCATACTATAACATTCCGAAGCAAATGCCTATTATTGCTGCAGTGTCAATGTAGCCGTCATGTGACAGATATTTTTTTATTTAATCAATATTGTGCAAGTTGTTATGGGCTAATTAGTAATTAGTTATGGGCTAAAAATGTACCTTACCACTTTATTAAAACATAATTTAAGCCTTAATAAATTTAAACGTGATGTGCAGCCAAAAATGTCCAAACCATACAAAAATAACGACATACATAATGCTAAACCTACCCGTCTTCTAATAAAAATTGGCAAATAATAACTTATATTATAAAGTCTTCTTGAAGTCAAAGTCACCTTAGATACAACGTACTCTATGTGATGGTTAAAGCTTAATTTGTTATTAATGTGAAAACCAAGGCATTTGTGATTGTTAACTGATTGAATTTCTGTACCATCCAAAAAAATGTGCAAACTTGGGTTTATGTTAAAGCTACCAGAAAAATCATTATCTTTATCTTGGATGGATTAAAATTTGCTTCTAGATCTTCATAAGTAGAAGTGACTAATAATTGTATGTCATCTGCGTAAGTATAACATCTAAAAATAGAAAACTCATTAAATTCACATTTAACAAAAATACTAGGGGCCCCAAAATATAACCTTGAGTTACATCTTGAACAACTACCATCATTCTACAAATTGTTTACGATTTGTTATAAAAGAATATATAAGGTTACACGATAATGAACTAAAATTAAATTGTTCAACCAGTTTGTATGCTAACAATTCATGATTAAGTGTATCACATTCCTTATGAAAATCAAAAAATATCATTACACTCAACAGATGTTTATCGATTTTTGCCACATTTGAGCTTGACTACAATTAGGAAAGAAATTTATGCACGATCTGCGTCATACCGTAGCTATTATAGATTTAACCTTATTTCGGCACATACAATAATGTCGTATTGTATTCTCTGTTCTGATCTCTCGCATTACTCGGATGCTATGTCTCTATTATAAAAATCATTGCATGATTTGAGTTTAAGGTTGGAAACTGAAATTGACATTTTCGATTTACTTTTTCAATACCAGAAACCAAAAATAAAAATCAATCAAGGATGTTGTCATTCTCACATCGCAATAATGAGTTATGAACAATAGAAAGTGAGGACCTATTACAAAAATCTTGAATTTAATTATGCCTGAAAAAAACATCAACATTAAAATCTCCCATAATTATAACATTATTTCGAGTGGTTAAGTTAATTATCTCATCTTCGCATATATTGAAATTGCAATTCAACACCTGAAGTAATTTCTACAAATATACATTCAAAGATATCTTTATCCATTCTTTCATATAACAACACGAGTTTCAAATCGATCCGAAACGTACAAACAGACACCGCTACACCTTCGAAACACCCTGTCTCTACGAAAAAATGTTAGACCCGTTCATTGCTAGCGAATTATCATTAACAAGAATGATAACTTGTCCAAAAATATCTATCATTTAATACATTTATAAAATATTGTTGCACTTGCACAAAGAGAAATTTTACCCCAATAATATAAAAATACATATTAAACTCAACTTTCGAATATCTAAACATTTTAAATACATATTTTTTTGATTGATTAACAATGAAATACTGTGCGAAAAAAGCATATAAAATTATGTTCACATTATTTAAATATTTTACTTAAAATACTAATCATGTAATACCTATTTACATAATTTATTTGGTAAGATTTTTTTTAATGTTTGTTCATTAATAACAGATTATAACATATGTATGTATAAAATTTTATTACAATTTTACGATTAATGGAAAAGAAAAAAAACAATTCATAATTTATTTCATAAATAAGTAACTACATTAAAGAAGCATACCTATTCCATAACTTATAAAGTTACGAATACTAATATTACAGATAAGTTAATGCACACACCACAATTGAACAATATTTCTCTTCTACTACAATTTTTCTGCAGAAATAATGTTTAATTTTTGGAATTGTATCGTATATTGTAGCTGAATTGCAGAAATAAGTTAGAAAGATATTTAAGTAAAAATAAAGAGCGAAAGAAAAATAACCAAACAAACAGACTTCTGCAATAGACGTGCATTTTTTAAAATTACCTTTTTCGTTTTGATCAATCTTTCTCATTCCAATTTAACATTTCAATTAAACCAAACCGCTCAAGCTGTTTTTTTTTAGTTACTTATATTATTATTAGAAAAGGAATATAATACTGCAAATTAATGAAAAAAAGATAAAAAAATAAATGAAATTAATCCAAAAGGATTAAATGAAATATTGATCATGAAATATAAAAGAACTAATAATAGTACTAATTTCACAAACTTTAAGACTTATTTAATTAGTAATATAAAAAATGTTTGCAAATATTGTTAGTTATTGATTTGAATCTGCTCATCATTCTGCTGATTTGGTAAAGCGTTGATGTAATCAGTAATCTTCAGAAGATTAAACATTTTTCTTTGCTCCATCATAAAAGGTAATTTTAGCTTCAAGTATGTCCTTGTTGAAAAATTTTTATTTCTTAATTTTATTATCTTTAAGTGTCGTTTATATAGACCCTTGTATCGTTATTTAGTGTCATAGTCATAGTCCTATATGAATTTTTATTGAATTGTGTTGATCACCCTCTTTACCTCTTATATTCATATATTTACCTTTAATGTACGACATTTAAAATAGTTGTTAATAAATCTCTTTTAAATGCACAATTAAACTTAACCAACATTTCTTTTTTCCACGTATAACCGTATACATATTTATATCATTATGCTGCAGATTACATCAATATATATATATATATATATATATATATATATATATATATATATATATATATACATATATACATACACACACACACGTATATATATATATATATATATATATATATATATTAGTGATCTCCAGGAGTCTCAAGTTAGCAACCGGGGGGGGGGGGGGGGGCGTTTTTATATTTTAATTATTTATTTTTTTTTTCCATTTTCAGTAAGCGTTTTTATATTGTATTATAAAGGACACCACTGCTCGGATGCCAGTTAAAAATTCAACAATCGATTTAAAATTTTAAATACAAAGATTTAAACTTTTACAACAAATTTAATTTACTTTATTTAAAATATAATTTAGTTCCACAAGGATTAAAAATTACTTTATTAAAAATATAACTTTATTTCGCAATCATTTCTCCTCAATAAACCAGAACTTAAATTTCCCGATTAATTAACTATCCGGCCGAAGAGCGTAACCTCCTCGAAATCTATTGATCACGTTGCATTAACATATTCAGGTATCCAGACGCTTAATTAACAAAAATATATTTATTGCAATTTAATACTTTTCCAACAAATATTTTATTTCGTAATTAGGCCGGAAACGCGTGCAGAAGTCGTTGGATAATATTTTAATTTTATAATATTTTTTATTATTAAATATTTCTAACATTTTTGGAGTGATAAAAAAAAAAATATTAATGAGCATTATGTCGGGACTGCACATATTATAATAAATTCAGGATTTGTTAGGCCAGACTGTTGCCAAAAAAACTCATTTTTAAATATAAACCTCCACTTTTGTGCCCAAAATTCTTGAATAGGAAATTAAATATAAAATTTACAAAATTTTATAAAAGGAAAATTTGCTATAAAATATTAATATTCCCAATAAATATCTAGTAAATTTTATGAAAATTCCTAATAAAAAGAACATTTTTCGAAAATTCCTAATGAAAAAAATTATCGAAAGTTCCTAACAAAAAAAAAATTGTCGAAAATATCTAACAAAAAGAAAATTTATCAAAAATTTTCTATAAAAAGAAAATTGATTAAAAATTTCCTATCAAAAGGAAATTCACCAAAAATTTCCTATAAGAAAAATTTTGTTAATAATTTAGAATTTAGAAAAAATATATATAGGAAAATATATAAAAAATATATAAAAGGAAATTTATCAAAAATGTATCAAGAATATCCTATAGGAAGAAAATTATAGAAAATTTTCTATAGAAAGAAATTTATCAAACATTTTCTGAGGAAATTTATTAAAAATCTATCGTAAATTTCGTATAAAAAGGAAATTTATCGTAAATTTTCTATAAAAAGGAAATTCATCGCAAATGTCCCATAAAAAGAAAATTTATCATATATTTCCTACAAAAAATATCGACAATTTTCTATTAAGAAAAGAAAACATACCGAAAATGTCCTATGAAAAAAAATTTATTGGAAAATATCTATAAAAATCATATAAAAATTCTCTTTTGATTTTGTATATTATTGTCTCTTTCAGAGCTCAACCTTTACAGTATGGTCCAAATCAAACTATGGCAATTTGTTGTTCCTCTGGTACTACCGGTCTACCTAAAGGCGTTTGTTTATCAAATCGCATTTGTTCCAATGAACTTAGGTAATTAATAGTAATATCCATATAATATATTTCCTATAAACTATAATTTGCCCTTGCAAATTTTTAGTTTTACAAATGGTTCAAGCACAATCTTTTCCTTTGCCGAAATAGATTGGAGAACAGGACTTCACAGTTTGGTCAGCAATATACTTGTTGGGGGAGTACGCATTATAACAACAAAACACTTTTCACCACAATATATGCTAGAAATAATACAGAAATATAAGGTGAATTTTCTTTTAACATGTCCATCACAAATGGTTCAAGTTTCCCTTATGCCCAACTATACTCAAAGAACTATGTCAAGCATACATCTAATATTTATGACTGGTTCAGCTTGTTCTGAAGCTACATTAAAACGTATACGTTCAGTTCTTACTACGGGGTACTTGGTAAATGTCTACGGTACAACGGAATCAGGTGGGGTATCAGCTAATTTTACTCACTATAAACCCCAATCAGTAGGCAAAATAGGATATAATATACAACTGAAAATTGTGGATCAGTTTATTGGAGAACGTTTGGGTCCCAATGAGTTGGGTGAAATTTGTCTTATGTCTAATAGTAAATGGTTAGGCTATTACAATAATCCAGAGGCTACAAAACAAATTGTCGATTCTGAAGGTTTTACACACACTGGTGACTTGGGTTATATCGACGAAGAACATTATCTCTATTTAGTGGAACGTTGTAAGGATGTTATGAAATTTGAGTATTTCCATTATTCACCACATGAAATTGAAGAGATTGTCATGACAATACCTGGGGTAGTGGATGTTTGTGTTTTTGGCGTTTTTGATGAGGAGAAGAATGATATACCAGCAGCAGCTGTGGTCAAGCATGCGGAGAGTAAACTCACAGAAAAAGATATTGTGGAGTTTGTGGAGAGTAAAACACAGGCACGTTATAAAAGATTACACTATGGTGTATACTTTCTGAATGAGATTCCATATAATAAAAATGGTAAAGTGCAGAGACACTTGGTAAAGGATATTTGCTTAGCTAAGATAAAAATATAGATTAGAATGTTAGTAAAAGCTTTAAATATAAAAATGGAAATTAAGTTATTACAAATAATTAAAACATTAATAAAATCGGTTGAAAAAAAACGTTGGCAAACGTTTAACATATTTGGTTCTAAAAAGTCCTAAAAACATAAAGGAGTATACGAGCTACACTACTGTTGTCATTTATAT
Source organism: Protocalliphora azurea (assembly GCA_932274085.1). Taxonomy (NCBI): domain Eukaryota; kingdom Metazoa; phylum Arthropoda; class Insecta; order Diptera; family Calliphoridae; genus Protocalliphora; species Protocalliphora azurea. The sequence continues at coordinate 106,757,202 of OW026521.1, forward strand.
AAGCCGCTGATCTAATTAAAAATTACAGATTTATTTCCAAAATATTTTTATTCTGTGCATTTGGATAATTTTGCACTTTAAATAAAAGCAAAGGAAGAGGGAAGGGGAAGAAAACAAGGGCCTTGCATTATTTCTAATTATGATAATTTTCATCTTTAAAATTTTATTGTTTTGGGAAAAAATGGATGTAAAGTCCAAAAAATAAGAATAAAAAATGAATAATTGAATTTGTGTCTTAAATACAACAACCCAACTTGGAGTATTTGTGGCTGTCAAGAGCACATGACGTAAAGAAAATTTATGAAAATTTTAAATGTTTTTGTTTATACCAAAACAAAAAATCAGCTGGGTTAAAATATAAATCATAGCACCGAAAGATCGATTTATAATCTATTATAATATGTATTTAATTTAGCTTTAAACAATTTAATTTTGCTTTTTCAGAAAATAATTCTCAGGCTTAATTCTTTAAACTTAACATTGCAATGAATCAATTCTCTAGAGAATTAATTCCTTTCGGAATGAAAATTGAATTTGAATGATTCAATTTTTCTTTAACAAAATGAATAAAAATTTGTTGAATTTCCAATAAAATAAAATTCAATTGAATGATATATTTTTTTTCTTTCATTCCCTTCTACTACAAATTGCATGACATTTTTTCTTAATTCTATTTATATGGACAAGAACACAAAAATTTTAAAATCAATGAAATCTAGTTTATGTTATAATAATTTCAAATATATTTTTGTTTTTGGCAAAATGGTTTATAACATAGTATTAGCTACACTATAAGAAATAAGATTGCAAAGTTTTGTGATCCATGGTCTTTATCATCATTAGCTACAGTTCCTCAAAGTTTAAAAATTAGAAAAATGTGATTGAAACGAACCAGGTTTTCTTATATTTTTTTTTTTATTTTTTCACACTAGTTTAAATTTTTGGTATTAAATTTTACATATAGGTAGTCCTTATAATCCTCTACAAAAAATTTACTTACCCGTGTCCGTTATCTCTTATACTTTAAGAGATATTTAGGTCCAAGTAAATTTTACCTTCATTTTTGGTCTATTTTTTTTTTGCGGGGCCTTAATTTGCGCCCCAAAATTTCTTGAAAACATCCACTAGATTTCTTAGAATATTCTAAATAATATTGCTGCAAGAATCATATAAATATATCTATCTTATAAAAAGTTACATTATTCTGAAGTTTAACATTAAGCAAATTTCATATTTTTGGGGTTATTTTCCAAAAGGGTGGTAATATGATTTCACTACTATGCGATGCATACTGGTCAGAAATCCAATTTTTTGGCAAAAATTCCAAAATAAAAATGTAAGAATTTGTAAAAGGTGAATATATTTTATAAATTATAACAGACCAAGTAATCAAGAACATATATTAAAAGACATAATGTGGCAACGTTGACAGTCTGACAAGGCATTCAAATTGGTATTTTAATATTATTTTTAACATTTTTATTTAAATGCAATTGGAATTATAAAATCTGCATCTCCTTACCGGAAAAATATATAACAATGTTGTATAATGCAATTACAGTCTAGGAGATGTGTTTTAATAATTTTATTTTAAATTTTATATAAGTCGTGTATTTGTCATTATTTTTGAGTTTTGTCGTCATATGATAACCTAATACTTTGAAGGAGGAAAAGTTATGTTTATGTAAAAATATTTCTAAATAATCATCTAGGTGAAAAAAAGAAGATACCGCCAAATACTATTACTAAATAAATCTTGAAATAATGTAATGAAGAAATCTATGACATCTTGCAATGCATGCATGCACATAAATCTTAAAACCATAAAGCACGAAAACTGAAACGCTCACATAAAATATCCATTTTTTGCTAAAAGACAGACAAATTTCTTCAATATTTTTTTTTAACAACTTTTCAACAACTGAAAGAATTGCGACTGAAAAATAAAAGTATTGCATTAATTTTTTTCAGATAATCTCAATGTGATATCATCAATTTGTTGCGGAAGTGATAATCACCTTACTGAAAAAGAGGCGATATTATGAGGATAAAAATAATAAAAAAAATTTAAATTTTATATATTTTTTGTTTTTTATTGCCTAATTTTCTTTAAATTTATAAAAATGCAATATTAGAAATATATTGCTTTGATGATTTTCGTCCAAATAATAAAAAGAAGATATTGCCTAAATTTCTTCCAGGAGGATATCTTCCAAATGTTTGCAGAAAAGATGCAATTTGATGCCATATATTTATAAATTTTCCTTCATTTGTGGCGTATCCCATTAATGTGCCCACGTGAAGGATAGAGTTTGGTCTCTCCAAATCTTAAATTTTTTTTAAAAAAAGTACAGTTTTTCACCAGGTATGCTATCAGGATTACTTTCAGAAAATCGGCTTTCTACCCATTAAAATATTTAATTTCAAAAATTTTGAAAACTTTTTGAAAAATTAGCAAAATTTTCAGATTTTACTTCAGCATTTCTGAATGCCAAAAAATGTCTTAGAAATAGATAAAGCACATTGGGAGATTGCCATAATAAATCACTTTTGGCGCAAAACGATATACTTTTATCTAAACGCATTTTACTTGGGCACATCCAAAACCCGAGATAAAAACTGTCGTAATGAGACTCAACAGCAAGTTACGAAGTTTGTGGAATAAAATATTCTTTAAAACAGATTATGGAATGATCTAAAAAGTTTCTGGATATTTTTCTATAGTTTGATCCAAAAATAGTTTTCAAAATAAAAAATTTCTCATATATCGTAAGGAACTTAAAAAGGATGCTGAAATTTCATCAAATAGCATCCTAAAAACATCATAAAGTAAAAATTCTAAAAGGAGATTTTTGATTAGCAAGTTAGCTCTAAATCAAAATTAGAATCTCAAAAAACTACAACCAAATGCCTGAAATATAAAAAACCTGTCGTAATCAAGTAAAAACAAGTGATATATTCGGCTGTTTATACCCTTCGAAAAATTTATATTACATAAATATACAAATTTATAACTTATATTATAATTTTTGTTAAATTTACAAATATCGTGAATTTTTTAAATGATATTTATAACAGAAAACAATTAAAGTAATCTTAGAGAATGGATTCATATTTATATTATCACTTCTAAAAATTTAATATTTGTAAATATGTGTTAACCATTTGTTTTTATAAAAATGAAAATTATTTGACAGCATCTGTCAAGTATTTCAAAAATGTATACTTCTATTTTGCTTAAAAGTAAAAGAAAAGCTTCTTCAAAACTCTTCCTAAAGAGATCGCATAAAACCCGGTCTCTAAAGGAAAAATCTGCTAAACATGCTGCACCTACATAATGAAATAATGTTCTTAATTATGAAAAATTATCTCGCGTAATCAGATTTACTTGTCAAACGTATTATTATTTTTTTTAATAAAAAATATGCTCATATTTTTGCGAAAAAAATTAAAAATAATAATGAATAAAAATCTTCAATTTGCAACATATGTATATGTTAAATATATTGTTATTATTTTTAACAAAATTAAATAAAGTCATTTTGCGAATATGAAATTTCAAGTTGCCGTATGGCCTAAGGGGTAAAAATTCGAAATTAGGAATTGTAAGTGTGCTTCTGAGTTAGAATCCTGGCGAATACAAGGAGAATTTTTTTCAAAGCCCAATTTTTTCAGTATATAAAAAGATATTTTGACAATTCTTTATCTGATGTTTCTAAATTTTTGATCATTTTTCAAGCTAAATTTTAAAATAATTTTTCGAAGTCTTGGTCATAAATCGAACTCAGGACCTTAATTATATTTATTGCATATATAAAATATGTATAAGGAATACATCAACATGCCTAGAAATTTCTATCAAATTAAGCTTTTCTAATAATGAAAATTTTTTCTTTTTTTTTTAAAAAATATACATTTTCAAGGATTCCTGGTGATATGAACACAGGTTTAACGATTTGCAGTATAGAACACTTTCTCTAGACTTGTTGCATGTGAGATAGAAAATATTATTAAATTTTTGCGAAGAAAATTGGAAAAATTTTTGATACTGCTTTGGAAAATCGTTTATAAGTTTCAATGCCAAGATTCTCGAAACTATATGCCACATATGTGTTGAAAGATAAATGTATTTACTAGGGTATGGGCTTGAAAAAAAATTATTTCAACACTCACACGGACAGACAAATGTTCTCAAAAGTTATTATTAATCATAAAAATCACGAATATTTTTAATTTTGAGATCTTGGATATATATTTTAAGACCTTCGAATATATATAAATACTCTTCATCATAAAAAATAATTGTATTTAAATATTTGAAAAAATGTTCAGTACAAATTAAGGATTTGTATAATATAACTTTTAAACTATGAATGATATTTTTATTGGTGTGTGTTGGTTGGACACCAACGTTAAATAGCATTTTCGTTGATAGATGAAAATGTTTGACCACTGAGATTTGCACGGTGGGCTATCAAAAACAGACTATTATTATTATTGCTTCAGAGGAGTAATTATAATAGAATAGATTAAAAAAAGTGAAATCAGAAAGTGCTGGGTTAAAGATGTTGCTCGAACTCTTGCTCAAAGGTAAGTGTCCGCCTTCTCCAGAACAAAAACAAAATATAAGTTTATACGCAAGTACTTAACGACAATTTGTTACAACTGACAAATGGAAAGGCAACAGCGAGTGTTAAATTTACAGTGCGGGAAAGCTTCTTAAATCTACGATATTAAATGTGGTGAGTATTACAATTCAAATGTTACTTTAGTGGCTACGAGCAAAAAATAAATGATTATTCAAAATAGTTGTATAACGATGAATACATATGATGATTTTGTTTAAATATACAAATGGAATTATTATATAATATTAATTTACTTTTTTCGGTGTTAAATAAGGAATCTTGAAATTAACAAAATATTTTTTGTAAAATTTGCACCCGATATATATTGTGCACAAATTATATAAAAATAATCTGTATAACTCAGCTATTAATGATAATATTATCAGTCTTTTTGTATGTGGTGATAGTTCTTCACAAATTTATTAATGTGTGCAATTATAATGTAAATAAGTGAAATTTAAAATTTAAAAGTTTGAGAATTTTTTAAAATTTGTAATTTTAAACCGCGATAACTTTTGGGACCCTCGCGAAAGTGATTCACGCCAAAGGATTTTAAGCGCTGAAGTACTGCCTTTTGTTCATTCAAAGAGCTGTCAATGTGCCAAAAAAAGGTGCGAAAAAAATTTTGGTCGAATTTTAAAAATTTTGTGTTTTCCCCATATATGGGTCATTAGAGTGCAAATTTTTAGCACCATACGTTTCATTTTATAGTCATGATTGTTGTTCAAAGTTCAAAAACTTAGAAAAAGGACTTAAAATTACTTAACATTTTCCCATTCTTTTATACCTTTTGATCTAATTTATTCACATATATACCAATTGGACTTTTTTTGTTGTTGGGTAGTCGAATTTTGACGACAAAATTTTTTGTTTTTTTGGGGCATGGTCTGTGTGCCCCTCAGGGAATAAAAATGTTGAAACAGCGATTAATACTCTTTGTAATTATGCGTATTTTGTATTATATCTCGTTGATGTGGCCTAAATAGTCAGCTCGTTAGATACTTTCAAAGTTTGAAAAACTAAAGCGAAAATTTCTAAAAAGTTAGTTTTTTGCAAAGCACATTCATAGTTTCATATGGAATAGCACAGATTTCTGCGTGAACTTAGTTTTTTGTTATTTCACAAAATAAAAATAAATTTAATAAAAAAATTTACGTAATTTTTGAAAATTATGCAAAAATTACATATTTTTTATGGTAAATTGCTATGTGTACAAATCTTGGATATATAGATATAAGAACGATAATAAATATAATTGATATATAAATTTAAGTCACATATAGTTGATAGTTGAAAATGGGACACTTTTGTCAAAACACATTTTGCTAAGGCACATCGTATGGACAGCACGAAATTGACCATAATTGATAAATGTTCTTAAGCTTAACGTAAATATAGAGGTGCATCTAAAAACTTCGGAAGATTTGTAATAAACTTGAATAAAATATAATTTCCTAACCCAATTTTTCGCAAAATTTTTAAAAATCGCGATTTTTTTATCATAGAAACAATTTTTAAAATTTTGCTTGAAAAACCCTAAAATATATTATACTAATACTATCAAACTTTGAAAATGGCATAATTTTTATTTGAATAACTCATTTGGTTTTGTTATTGCGTGTAATTTTAACCAGAATTATACATAAAATCCAGTTTGTAAATATTTTTATATGTTCAACTTAAAACCGCTATAACTTTCGCGCCCCCTGCAGGAAATGATTAACGCGAACTGATTTTGCATGCACGAGTCACTTTGTATGTACATAAATTATAATATTTCATCAAAAAAAAAAAAAAATATATATATATATATATATATCAAAAAGTTTTTGATAATAGCCCATATATTTTTAGAAAATAATTTTAAAAAGCGACGTAAATCGTTTGCATTTAGCTAAAATCCATAGAAAAATCAACATGTTTATGCTCAGCTTAAATCCACATAAGTAAAATTTTGTAAAGAAGCTGAATTTTACAGTTTTAAAGATAAATTCATAACACTCGGGATACGATCTCTCTGAAACCTAGGGATAAATCCTATATCCATACATATTAAAAATTAATTAAGTGCATATAACAGATAAAATTTAGTACTCGACCATATGATACCGACACCATTGTGTATATCCATCAAAATTCGATACTTTTACTAAGTGTAAAATGAAATATACGAATACACAATATTACGTTAATACTAACAGTTATATGAATTTATGTACTTAAGGGTGATTCCCGAAAATGGAATTATGTAGGAGCAATGGTAAATTATGGAGTGATCCTCATAAAATTTGTTACTGTGATTTCTACTTATATAAGACTCATTTGTGTCAAATATAAATTTGATACTAGCATTTGTAGGTAATTTATGCACGTTAAACTGATTTTCGGACCGATCTTCATGAAATTTGGCACAAAGATTAATACTTAACCGAATTTCATTAAAATATTGCTATATTTAAGATATTTATGATCGTTAGACCGTTATTCCGAGAGGACATTTGTATGAGGGCTAGGTGTAATAATGGACCGATCATAACCAATTTCAATAGGCTTCGTCCTAGTATCATGAAAGTCCTACGTGCCAAATTTCATTGAATTGTCTTCAAAATTGCGACCTGTACTTTGTGCACAAGGTTTACATGAACAACCAGCCAGACGGACGGACATCGGTATACTTTAAGGTGGGTGTTAGATGATTTTTTTTTTGTGCGTTACAAATATCGGCACAAACGCATAATAGTCCAACCACCTATGATGGTGTAGGGTATAATAAATTATTAATAATTCAGCTCAAGTATCGTGAAAAATATGTTGCACATGTTGTACTATTGTCGTTCGAATCACCAGGAACATTTCGGTTTTTCTCCATCACGTTACATTTTTATCCAATTAATGACCAAAGCAAATACCCTACTCTGAGGATATATAATTTTCTTGGTGATAGGAAGAGCAAATTATTAACTCATGTTTTATAGACAATAAAAGAAATAAAATAAAACCTTAGAAAATGGAGTGGGTGTAAAGGGAAAAATTTGTATTTGATATAACTAAAAAATTTCCGTCGGTCTCAAAAATGGTAACATTTTGAAAATCGAACAGAAACAAATGCATAGAAATAAAAAGTTAAAAAAAAATATAAAATAAAAATCAAAATTTAAATAACAAACTCAACCTCAAATTAAAAAAAAAAATAAACCGCGAATAATTGCGCTTAATTCTTCCTGCTTAGACTAAGCATAGTGCAGAGAGTTAAATAAAACATGTCCATCCTGTCACACTGAAATATGTACCTCTAAGAAATTTTTATGTTATATAATTGAGAAAATTTTTCATACGTGTTATGTTGAGAAGGAATAGTTCAAAAGTGTACAACATACCACTTGCCCTACATCGCCCTAGAAGCCTTTATAATTGTCAAAATCCCAGAAAATATGGAAGCAAAAAGCATTGAACAATATGGAATCCTACTATGCTGACAGACTAAAAATATAAAAAAATATAAATATTGTTTGCGATTTTGTTGGCCGGTGTAATTATTAAATGTAGTCCACTATAGGGAATTATTAAAAAAACACAAATCTCCTATTAAATGAAGCTCATAAATATTTAAGTTTCTGAAAAAGATAATTAAAAAAAAAATAAAAATACTTATTCGATTAATCATACGCCGCCAAATTTTATGCACATAATAGTGGCTTATCATAACATTTCTTGCAGTTATCAAAAGCGTTTAAACCCTGATGAATTATATAATACAAATTTTATTCAATCTAATGTAAATTGAATGGTTGAAAATTTGTTAATTTTATTATATTTTGAATTTAAACAAAATTGAATCATTCAAAGGAATTAAGCATTCTCAAAGAATTAATTCATAAATAATTTATTCTTTTTACATTATAAGCTTTAAGAATTAAGCTACAGAATTAATTGTAATGAATTTATTTGAAATAATTAATAATTATGTATGATTTAATTCTATTCTCAAAAGTAAAAGTAAATTAAAGAATTCTTTCGAAGCTTTGATATAAATGTGTATATACATTTTAAAAAAGTAAGGTCTTTTCTTTTTAAAGCCGTTTAAAACTCTTAAATTAGGTAACAGTTATTCGAATTAAAAATTTTTAAACCAAGAAGTCCCATATCTAGACCCATACCTACAAACTACATTATGTTTCATTTCGAGTTTATTAGACTTTTTATTATTATTATTATTATTATTATTATTATTATTATTATTATTATTATTATTATTATTATTATTATTATTGAAATCAATTATAAAAACTTAAAATATTTATCTACACATATTTCCTTTTAATATTTTATTTTAATGCAAACCCCAAATAAAGGAGTACAGCTAAATTTTGTTTATTATAAGAAAAACATAATATTGAAGTTAATTTTTCTTTGCTCCAAATAGAATTTTTGGAATTTTTTGTTTATAATAGCCCTCCAATTTATTTTAAGGTTTAGTAAATTTTTCGGTTAATTTTACCTACCTAATAAACCAGCGCCCGAAAACTTTATATTTTTCAATCAATATGAATATCTTTACTGTTTATAATGTTTTTTAATTTGTTGAAAAAAATATGCAAGGGATTTTTATTTTTTAATATAAATATTCATCATGATTAAAAAAAATAAACATCTTTAAATATGAATATATAAAAAAATTTTAAATTGATGTTTTTTTCTTTAATTTTTTTTTTTTTCAAAAGACATTTTCTACTATTTTATTTATTTGAATTTTGTATGTATTGTTGTTTAAATTTTTTTTTTCATCCGATAAAACAGTTGAAAATAATTTTCAACATTTGTGATATGAGTAAATATCACAAATGATATTTATATATTTATTTCGATCAAAATGAAAAAAAAACATTAAAAAAAATAAAAATAAAACTTGAAAATAAAAAAAAAATTATTATTATAGATGTTTATTAATTTTTGAATACCAAAAATTGTTTTTCGATTGAAACGAAATAAAAAGTTGATTTCCAATACCTTTTCCAAACTAAACCTTTTCCGAATCACATAAAAATGCTCACAATGTACACAATTTTATTAGTTTCTTAAGCACATTTTTTTTTTTTTTTTTTTTTTTGCAAAATTAAAAATGAAATTTATTTATTTATTTTTTTTTTTTTTTGTACATTTTATTTTATGCTTTATAATGTGTAAACAAAAAAAAAAAAAAATATGCATATGAATATTTTCTAAGTTTGTTTGCAAAAAACTATTTTAATAAATATAATTTGCAATGAAAAATATGTAAAATAAAATTAATTTATTTTCATTTAATAACTAGGCTGTTTAATAATTCCTAAAAGGAAAAAATAAAACCTAAACAAAAATTCATTAAATAGTTTCAATTTAAATTACCTTATAAAGCAAAAAATAAAATAAAATAAAAATAATCATATGTGTGATATTACACAATTTAAATTTATTTACTGTTTTATTGTAATATATTTTTTAGTTCATCATCATATGGGAAAAAAACTTAGGATTATAATACATTTAAACGTACCTAAAATTATGAAAGGAAATATTTTTTTCTTGTGCATTATAAAATTATTAGCATAAACTAAGAACTAAAAAATTATAACAATACTAGCTGAGTAGCCATGCGTTGCATGGAATCTAAAAGGTTAATAAAAACATTAAGAAAACTTAAAAATGCATTTTTTTCCAGTTATTTTCAAATATCGATGTTTCCCGTAATACTTCTTCTTTTAAAACTTCCAGCTTTATCAAAAAAGTAAGAAAAATTTAAAGTGTGAGAACGTCATTTATATCATATAGTTAATTCCACTTTAACATTAATCTATATTTAAAATTTCATTAAAATAGGTTCAGCGGTTTAGGCGTGATTGCGTCGCAAACAAACAAATAAATAAACAAACAAACACTTGATTTTATAATATTAATACGAATGATTTTCATTATCGTACATATATTATACATATATATTTTGTATACCCTTCACAAAAAACGTAGGGTATATATAAATTTGTCATTTTATACGAAAGTCTCAAAATATACATCTAAAATCTCAAAATTTAAAATATTTGTGATTTTAATAATCAAAGAGAGAATATTTGTCTATCCCTCTGCCCGTCTGAGAGTTGAAATGAATTTTTTCAAATCCATAGTCCAATAAATACATTTCTCTTTTAACACATATGTAGTAGTCTGGAGAATCTTGGTATTGAAATTAAGCGAAATCCGTCTAGGAATGGCGGAGTTGTGAACGATTTTCCAAAGCAGTATCAAAAATTTTTCCAATCTTCTTCGCACAAATTGAATAATATTTTCTATATTTGATGTCTTCTTTATAAAAAAAATGTATTATTTAGCTTTGTGTTGCGTTTTAGATTTTTTATATAGGCAATAAATATAAACAAATTCAATACATCGATGTGGTATATTGCTTGGTTTTATGACTGAGTGCGAACCCTTTAGCTTGAACCAGGTATCAAAAATTTTGAAAAATGCATCTTTGAAAAATGTATCTTTGAAATTTATTAAACAAAAACTTCTCCTGTATTTGCTAGAATTCGAACCCATAAGTACACTTAAAGACTCATACCATAGAATACAACTAGAAGTTTATGTGACAGGCAGTTCAAACTAAACTTTCAAAAAAATACTCATTTTATCCAAAATACAAAAACAAAATATATGTGACTACATACATTTTGTTGTTGCATGAATTAGGTTTTTGACAACTGAATTAGATTTTTGACTCTCACATAAACTTCTAGTCGTATTCTATGACTCCTACCTTCGAATTCTTAATCCCTATGTATATATAATTTACAGAAAAATTTTAGCTAAAATGGTTTCAAACAAACGTTTGTTTGAAAATATTTTGAGCTTTTATAAATGTTTTCCATTGTATCTATAATATTTTGTTTGATTTCGATTTTATTTCTTACACTGTTGACAACATAAACAATTGTGATATACACGTCAGAATTTTTTGAATTTTATTCGTTTTTGTATGAAACTTTCATTATATATTATAGTAAGAAAAAAAAGCCGCGTATAGTGTGAACGTCTTGTATTCCTACAACTACAGTAGAGATGTAGGAAAAAAAAGTTATATTTATATGAACATTCTTATTTAACAACATTATTCAGCATCAATTTACTTCTAACTTTATTTTTCCATTTCCATAACTTAGTATTAATTTACAAATTGCAACTTAAGCTTAATTTTATTTTATTTTATATATTTAAAGCAACAAAACAATTCTATATGAATTGAACTTCCGTCCAATATTTATTTGTAATAATTTTGTCTGTTACAATAATTGCTTAATTAGTTTATTTAATATTTTAAAACAATTTTAATAAAAACAATTCTTTATAATCATACCCAAAACCACCATAGGTGGTTGGAGTATTATTCGTTTGTACTGATGTTTGTAACGCACAGAAAATAATCATCCAACACTCACTTTAAAGTATACCAATCGACTCAGAATCACTTTTTGAGTCGATCTAACCATGTACATCCGTCTGTCTGGCTGGCTATCCATGTAAACCTTGTGCACAAATTACAGGTCACAATTTTGAAGATAATTCAATGAAATTTGGTACGAAATTCGATGTAAGGAAATTTTGTATTGTATTTGTAAGTATTAATCTTAGTGCCAAATTTCATAATTCACCATAGCTCCCATATAAAAAAAAACCCTCTTTCGAAAATCACTTTAAAGTGCATAAATCATATACACATTTTAGTATCAGGTTTATATTCGACACAAATAAGTAGAAATCATAGTGACAAATTTTATGAGAATCGCCTCATAATTTTCCATAGCCTCCATATAAGCCCACTTTCGGGAATCACCCTAAGGTGCATAAATTCACATAAATGTTAGTATTAACGTAATTTTATTTTATACTTAGTAAAACCATCGGTTCACAATTGTACACATGTCTAATTTAAGACCCCTCATATTGTCGATCTTTACCGACTATATCTTTCTTACTTGTTTTATCTGTGATAATTTAATTGTTAATAATTTTAGTTTTACGAGATTGCAATTTGTTATCTAATGTATTGACCTGTCTGTAAGTATGTATGTAAGTTCCGTAGGTAGTGTATATGTAACTCGGGTGACAGCAATCTGTATACAAAACTATGAAACATGTATTAAATAAGAAGAACGTGGGATCGAACTGGATTGATATAAAAAAGTACAAAAGAAGTTTTAATTAGTGTGAATGAAATGAAAATTGTTCTAAAATTGTTCTCCCCCTTAATACAAATTTTTGTCTACTTCTTTTACAACTTTTGTTTGAAATTGAAATACAATACCAAACAACTTTTTTAATCAATATCCAAATTATTTTTATTGAAAAAGAAATAATTTTTTTACAATTAAATTTTTACAAATTATTTGTTTGAATTAATAAATTTAGTGATAGCTTACAATTCATAAAGAAAACATTTGATTTAGTGAATTTCTTTTTGAATCAGTATTTTAATTTTTTCTGTGGTGTCTTTGAACAAAATTTCTATAGGAACTGATAGTCTAGTGACAGTGTTCTAGACTACAAATTTTCAATTCATGGTATCCTCGCAGAGTCCCATTGATTTTTTTTTTTTTTAATATGAGCATATTTTTTATGCAAAAATACGTTTGGCAAGTAAATCTGAGTATGTGATATGTTTTTCTCAAAAAAAAAATATATCATTTAAAATTAATTGTGTTTAAGGTTTTTAAAATATAGATAATAAGGTAAATTAATTACACCGTGTAACAGCAGCATATTTGATGGATTTGTGTCTTAAAGCCAGGCGCTTCTGGGATCTTTATAGCTAGGAATTTTTAAGAATCTTATTATACTTTTAAGAAAGAGAAATTTACGGTTTTGAAATACTTGCCAGAAGCTATCAAATAATTTGTTGTTACAACTAAAAATTTTTTCTAATCGTTAAACAAATTATTTCATAGTTTTTATAAGAGCTCGAACTAATTATCCCAAAGTTAAAAATTCTGAAAATTTTAAAATAGCTAATTCAAGTTTACAGTATATAAATCTAAGGTATCTTAGAATGGTAGAAAACTGAAAAAGAAATTTAAAATTTTTTATATCTCTTCTTTATTCTGCTCTTCAACACAGATGGTCTGAGCGAAAACTGTTTTCGGGGACCTTCTTCAAGTTTTCAATGTTTTTCATTGTTAATGTCTATTTACAAATATTAAGTATAATTTCACAGTAAAGTAAAAATTTCGATAAGAGATAATATGAATATGAATCCATTTTTAAGATTTCTTTTAGAAAAAATGTTTTATTAAGTTTTCTTTATAAATGTCAATTCAAATAGATATATATACATATATGCATAAAATTATTATATCGATTTTTTTCATGTGTCAAAATGACTGTTACATGGTGTAATTAAAGTTTTAATGAATTTATATTTAGAATTTGCAATATAGATTTTGTAAAGGTTATAAAAGATTCGACACAGCCGAATATAGCACTTCCACTTGTTTGTGTGTAAGTTAGAAAGTTTGTTAATGAAAATGTGTTTAAATTTGTTATAAATAAAACAAAACACACACACACATGTATGTATATGCAATTGAATTTATGCAACTTTTAAATGCATTACAAACAATTTATTGACTAGAGTGTTTGTTTTTTAATGAAATTAAAAGTTCAATAAAATTGTGGAAAAACTGGAAAAACACACAGAGAAATAACTTGGTGACGCCATTGTCACTACAACAATATTATGTTCTCATTGTAAATTTTCATTGATTTTAATAATATTTTGTTCATGGCAACACTGTTTTTCTTTCAGTTTTATCATTCAGTGTTTACATTAAATCAAAATTTTAATAAAGTTGACTGCAAAAATCTTATGTTTTTGAATATTTTTACCAGAAACAAAATTTTATTCATATAGAAAATATAATTTTTTCTGCAACCATCAAATATTATCAATCTTTTTCCTTGTTCTTAAACCATGTTTTGTTTTCAAACCATATTAATATTATTATTCCCTTAACAATAAATTGTTACAAATCTGTGGCAACAACATAAGTATTTTTTTTTTTTTTAATAACTTTTTAGGAGAGCAGTTCATATTTTTAAATTTCCATGCAAAAAAATGTAAATGAAATACTTTCTAGATTTTTACAAAAAATTAATACAGCATAGAACTGGATATAAAGAGATCAAAAATGAAAACCCGGATTTTTGTATACCTTAAGTTATGTAGTTTTCCCTTGTTGCCACAAAAATAAATATGATTTTTACAAATATGGTTGTAAAATTCATTATAATTCTAATTTAGTTTATATATAAATTAATATAATAAAATAATATAATAAAATAATAATAAAATATAATAAAATATAATAAAATAATAAAAGAAGAGCCCTGCAAACTATGTCTTATAAGACATTGCAAAAAAAAAATAACAGGTGGTTTTCTAAGTGCTTTAAATCTGTGTGTGAGTTGAGAAATAAATACTCTTCTGCACGTACTTAAAACCATATAAATACTGCTTGTGCTGTTCAACTTTATGAGCAAGTGCATTGCGTATTGTGTTGGCGAGCCAATAAGATATGAGAGTGTGATCGCTAACATAATATAAGGCATTTAACCATTTGTTTGCTTCAATAGACAAACAAGAATTAGCATGTTTTCATATGAACAACATGTCGTGTATTTAAAATATCAATAAGAAACAGATATGTTTTGCACTGTAAACAACTATAAATTTATGAAACTACGGAATCCACGATGGCACACATTTTTCAAAAAAATGTAGCGTATCTTAAATACAGGTAAAAATTTTACGAATGGATAATGCCTTATTCTGAACATTTGTAAAATAAATGAAGTAAATTTAGAAACGACTTGGATACCCCACGTTTAATTTATTAGTTTTTTATTATTGTACAAGTGTCAGATAAAAAATTAATTTTTAGGTAAAGTAGGTTTCAAAATTTGGAAGTCTTTTGATATTCATTACTTAAAATCTAATAGGTTCTTTTCTTTTATTTTTTGGGCTCACTTTATTTAATATATACAATAGCTAGACCTATTACGTGAAGTCTCAAATGAGGTTTTATTTTTTGTAAACAAACATGTGAAATGTTAAAATTAAAGTTGACATAAGTTAAGTTTCATTGCAAAATACATGGCGCTTCTTTTTTTTTTTTTTTTTGTGGTGTTGTAGAGTTGTCGTTACTTTACTTCATATACCATGCTAATATTTGAATCTACACGTGAGATAATTCGCTCAGAAAGCGAATTTGACACTCTCTGAGAGAAAAATCTGGCAAAGTCTGCTACGTGTAGATGGGCTGTTAGGTTAGGTTAGGTTGGAAAGGGCGGCGCATTCACGCCTACACCCAGAGGCCAAACGGCCCATTGTGATCCCTTTATGAAAAGAAGAAAAAGAAAAAGAGAAAAGTGGAACCTATACCCAATCAATCAGTTATGATTGTTCCTAAGCCATTTTATCCCCATAACAAACCCTATGAGGTTGACAAGTCCTTTGCCATTAACCTCACCTAGTTCATGTAGTGTATGGCTTCCAAACCACTTCAACCTATTACGCTGAAGCCCTACGCAGTGACAGAGTATGTGCTCCACTGTCTCTAGCTCCTCAACATCATCGCACGTTCTACAGAAGTCTGATGTGCCAATGTCCCACTTACTCATCATATTCCCTATTGAGAAATGACCCGTAACCATACCTACTATGACTCTAAGACTACCACGACTCATACCTAGAAGATGCTTGGAATCTGCCAGTTTTAAGCTAGGCCATAATGCCCTAGAAACATTGCAGTCCGATCTGTCATTCCAGGCTCGATTCGTGTTGTCCAGAGTCCACTCCCCTATGGCCCTAAAAAAGGACCCAATTGGAATCTTAACAGATGACTCTATGAAAGACCTATCTAGCTCCGAGCCACTGCGAGCTAGCTCATCGGCTATTTCGTTGCCAAGAATGTCACAATGACCAGGAACCCAACATAGTCTTATCATATAGGAACCCATTAACCTTCTCAATTCCCTTCTGCACTCAAGTACCAATCTGGACCTAACAAAATGACTAGTCAGAGCCAATAACGCCGCCTGACTATCAACATAGATAGTAATCTCAGACCCCCGTTCAACATTCCCTTCAATCAAGCCGAGAGACTTATAAATGCCAAGAATCTCCGCTTGAAAGACACTACAACTGTCAGACAATTTGTAGGATCGTCTGATATCAGTTCCCATAAAGTATACACCCGCACCAGTGCCAACTTCCATTTTCGAACCGTCCGTGAAGACCGCGCACCCCTCATAGAGCTTTTCTACTCCATCCCAAAGATTCCTACTAGGTAACACCAAAGCGGGAGTAGCCCCGAAGTCAATCGTGGTCCCGACATAATCCGTAGGCTCAGCCAAGGATAGTGTCCGACCGTTGAATTTGACTTCATCTAGTATGCTGACATGCTCCGCTCTAGAGGAACCTAATAAACCCAGTTCCTTCAATCTAAATAGGCCACGGACAGCCATACCCCTCACGAATTCCTCAATTGGAAGAAGGTGGAGGATTATGTCCAGCGCCGCCTGAGGTGTACTTCTCCTAGCACCTGAGATGCCAATTGACGCACACCTCTGAACTTTAGAGAGAAGTTTCCTGTACGTTTCCCTACTCAATACCTTCCACCAGACTGTACAGCCATAAGTAAGAATAGGTCTAACAACCGAAGTGTAAATCCAGTATACAACTTGCGGCTTAAGACCCCAATTCTTGCCTATAGAGTTCCTGCAGGTGTAATAGGCATTGAGTCCCCTCTTGACCCTCTCCTGAGTGTTTCTCCTCCAAGACAATTTACTGTCCAAGTACACACCCAGGTATTTGGCCTCACTTGACAATACAAGCTCAATCCCGTTCAATACTGGCAAGCTAAAATGCTCAACCTTGTATTTCCTAGTAAACAAAACTAGCTCCGTTTTCTCGGGGTTTACCCCTAATCCCTTACTGTTGGCCCAAAGGGATAGATCACGTAAACCTGTCTGCATGACCTCACTGATCGTAGATAAAAACTTACCAGAGACCAGTAAAACAACGTCATCGGCGTAGGCCACAATCTTCCGTCCCTTAGCATCAAACTGTCTTAAAATGACGTTCACGGCCAAGAGCCACAGTAATGGAGAAAGGACCCCCCCTTGCGGTGTGCCCCTAGTCACGAGTTTCCTCATATAAGTGCCTCCCATGTTTGAGTTGATAACTCTGCTGCTAAGCATCAGAATTATCCACTCAACAAGGAGCTTACTTATATTCAGCGAAACAAGTGATTCCTCGATAGCCTCTATCGTGATATTATTAAAGGCCCCCTCTATATCGAGAAAAGCCGCCATGGTATATTCCCTCTGCAGCAGACCTCGCTCAATGTAACTCACAACGTCATGCAGAGCACTCTCAACGGACTTACCCTTGAGATAAGCATGTTCAGACTCGCTAATGACCTGAGTTCCCATACTAGTCCTAAGATAAAGATCGATCAGTCTTTCTATTGTCTTCAATAGAAAAGACGATAGGCTGATCGGTCTGTAATCCCTGGGCTTCGAGTGAGTCGTCTTACCCGCTTTGGGTATGAAAATGACCCTTACCTCTCTCCACCCCCTGGGAATGTATTTCATTCTAAGACATTCCCTAAAAACCTCCGTCAATAGAGAGATGGCTCTTTTATCGACATTCTGTAGCATGGCCGGAAATATTCCATCCGGGCCAGGAGATTTGTATGGCTCGAATGAATTTACCGCCCATAATACTTTGTCTCTAGTGATCATCTCCCTTATCACATCGGTATCCCCAGCATCTGATTCGGGTTGTAGGTTATCACTGACGCTACCTGTCCCTCCAACAGATTCTATATCCCTACAGCCTGGAAAATGAGTCTCCATAAGTAAACTGAGGGACTCTGAGCTAGACTCTGTCCACGAGTTATCCTCACGTTGTATGTATCCAGGTGCCACTGGGTCCTTGGATAATACTCGCCTAAACCTAGACAACTCGTTAACAGAGTCCACCGATTCACAGAAATTTACCCATGAAGTCCGTTTCGCTCGTCTAATGTCCTTCTTATACTTAGAGAAACTATCCCTATAGCTATTCCAATCCTCATCACTCCTCGTTAGTTTGGCTCTATTAAACAGCTTCCTGACTGTAGACCGCTGGTCCCTAAGTTCCCTAGTCCACCATTTCGGCTGTTTCCTTTTCCCAGGATAAATCACTGGACAATTGAGCGCAAAACTATTCCTAATAACATTCGTGAAATTATTCACCGCCAACTCGATACCCTCAACTGAATCTCTCCAGTCCTCAGTATCCCTAAGGTCCCTACAGACTGACCTCCTGAAGGACTTCCAATCTGTCCTTCTCGAGTTCCTATAGGGCCGTTCCCTCGCCTTCTCAAAGTCGAGACCAAAAGATATCATGCTATGGTCAGAAAAAGAGTAATCCAGAACTACTCTCCAATCCCTAACATAATTTCCCCCACGGTTAGCCAGCGTTACGTCTATAACTGTTTCCCTATCTTTCGCTCTGAACGTAGGAGTAGTACCCCTATTACAGATATGCAGATCATAACAAGTTATAAAATCGTATACCAACTCACCTCTTTTGTTGATGTCCCTGCTTCCCCATTGATAGTGGTGAGCATTCGCATCACATCCCAAGACCATGTACGCACCTTTCCTCCTAGCGTGCTCCGCCAACTGCTGCAGAGCGATACCTGGTGGATCGGCTGCCTCATACGGCATGTACACAGCCGCCATTATAAGCCCGCTACATCCTGCGGCTTCCTGTTGGACGACTGTAAGGTCCCCACTGCTAAAGGAATGAAGAAAATTAATATTTAGATTATTCCTAGCCAGTATACATGTCCGTACCTTTTCCGTTGTGGATGGTATGAACAGGTTGTACCCCGTGACCCTCAGACCACATACCCTGGTGTTCTTAATCCAGGGTTCCTGTATGAGGGCCACGTCCACGTTGGAGTCAATGAGGAGTCTTGTCAGTTCGGTTGAGGCTGCCTCACAGTGATGCAAGTTAATTTGCACCACTGACAGCCTCTTTGGGTTTATCAGATTTGTTGAACCTAAACCTGATCACCCCAAATCCGAAATTGACAACTCCCCCCAGTGACTCCAGCTTCTTCAGAGACTCCTGATCCACTGCGAATCTGAAGTCTCTGCCTTGGTTCTCCTTACAAGTCATGGTGTTAACCAACTTCCATTGACCTGTAAGAAGACCCTTATTCTGATTTTCCAATACTGTCAGAATGGTTCCAACCTCTAAAATGGGTGGAGGGAACCATGCTGTCACTATTGGACGCAGGGGCAGCTCAGATGCGAGTATCACCTCAAGCTTCGCTCCTGGATAGAGAGTGTCGCACCTAGCAACTGCGTTCCTGAGAAATTCAAATGATTTCTCGTTCCCGCAGTTAATAGTCTTGACACCCTTCATCCAGTCTGCGCCTTTGAAGGATACCTCATCCGGCCTTCCTTTAACAAGAGCGATTTCCTCAATGAGCTTGTGTTCAATTTGTCGCCATTGCTCAACGCTGATCCTCCCATCTGGATCAACCCTGTCAATGACAGCAGCTTGAATACAATTCTGCAACACTGATTCCTTCGCTCTTTTCGATGTTGAGGGTTGTTCACTTCCTGATACAGCTCTCTCAATAACCTCCTTATGGAGGCCCTTACTAGAGCTGTTTGGCGTGTGAACAACCTTCTTGGCCATCGAAGGTTGCTGGTCATCCCCAGACCTGGCCCTCTTAACAACCCCCCTATGAGGGCCTTTAAGAGAGCCGGATGGGTTTTAACCAGCGTTCTTCGATGTAGAGGGCTTCCCAATCGAAGCTCGTACAGCCCCACTACTGGAGCTGGCAGGCTTCGAAAGTAAAGTCCTCTTACTAGTTGATGGCTGATCATCTCCAGGCCTAGCATCTCTGACAACTTTTTGTTGGTTGCCAGGTTTGCTGGATGGTGTATGACCAACCATTTCAATGGCAGTTGTTGGCTTACCAGACGTTGCCTGCTGTTTCACTAGGACTGCAGGTTTGCCCGGGTTGCCACTACCAGAATAGTTCGCTCCGGTAGGGATTGATGAAGAGGTTGGCTTTTCTCCTGTGCTCTCACGAGACACTTCTGGAGTGTTGCCAGCATCCACATACAATCCTTCAGGATAAGACATTCCCAAAGAGACACAGACAGGGCCGTAGATTCGTTCGAATCTTTTGACGTTCCTCCTGTGCTTCCTGATAAGGTACTTATCCTTACCTGTAAGTGGCAAAGGGCCTCTCTTGGCTATCTTGTGCAGATAACCAAGAGAGGCTCTTGCGCCACTACGAGCATGCTCCTCTTTAGATCGGTTTATATCGCCGGTTGTCGCATCAAGCATTACCGCGTCTTGCCGAACTAAACCACTGCCAGACGAATGACCCTCTGAGTTCGTCGAGCCATCCCCCCGCTCAGACCCCGCCTCAACACTCGAGTTCTTCTCCAGACTCTGAGCGCGAACTGAGATTACAGTGATCTCATGTTCATCTTCAGAGCCGAGAGTAAGATTCTCAAGTTTCTCAGTGGCGCTGGTCCCAGTGAAGGAATCCCTCGAGATACCCAGAATCTCATCCGTCTCTGATAGCTGGCCCAACAGTTGACTTTCCTGAAGAAGAATGTCACGTTGGACCCCTATCATCTCATTATCGTCGTCCGTACTCCCGTCCATTTCAGTCCTGTCGCCCTGCGACTGTCCGTCATCTTGTGTCCGATTTTTAGGAATATTTGAATTTTCTATTTTGTCCCACGAGTATGCCAGTAAAGGAAAAGAACCATCTCGCGCAGTGACGGCGTGCGCGGACTAGGCTAGAATTACAACCAACCCGTGCCATGGGCGTTGGAGGGGAGCTGTTAGCTGTTAGTTTGTTTAGGCACCAACTAACCATTCAGGTCCTCAGCACTGCTGCCTACCACCTTGACCTTAAAGTGCACTACATTTATTTGGTCCGCGAGAAGCTGTAAAAGCTCTAAGATCGGAGATAATACACATGATATATACCCCCATGCGATGAGCCAGAATGCACCATTCAGTAGAGTGTGTATATCATGTGCCTTACAACCAATCCCCCCGATCCGCCACCTGGGGACGCGTCCGATAGGAGTAAATGTAGCAAAGACTCCAACGGATAGATGGGCTGTTAATAAGTTATATTTGGTGTCAGCAATATCTTATTAACTGCTTATTAACTACTATTAAAGGGTTTAGTTAATAAAAATATATTATATTATATTGCACAACATATGGTGGTACAAATAAATAAAATTAATTAATGAACAAATAATATGTAAATAAGATTTTGTGATTAATAAACACTTTTATTTGTTATTTTGAACTCAATAAACAATTTATAAAAATAATAATTTTAAATGAATGTATTTTATTTTAATATATAATAAGAATAATAAAATGGAATCATAATATGATAAGATTCGATAATATGATAATATGGGATAATAATGCAGCAATATGATATAATATAAAAAGCTCAAACCATAACATGAAAAAACAAATCATAAAATCTGACACAATATGATAAAATAGAATCATAACAATTAATTTTTAAAATCATATAACTTTTTAGCTGTGACCATGTGTTCCAATCATAATATGTTGCTCTTACAATATGGTCACTACAACTATATTTTTTCTCTGCGTGTAATATTTAAATTTTGCTCTGTTTGTTTATGTCGAAATTTTAAATACTCGTCTGTGTTTTTGTGTTTGCCTTTTAGTTTAAAAATCGAAAATTTATGAGAATGTAATTAAATTGTTCTACGTATTTATGTATTTCTGTTGAATTCAAGTTCAGATGTGATTTTTTTTATCTTATATCTAATTCTTTTCATGTATGTTTTTGAATAAAATTTAAATAAAAATATGTATGTACTATTATTGCCGTGAAAATAAGCATACAATTTTGTGATATAAACCAAATATAAGGATGAATGACAAACATTTAACGTTTAACTTCACTTGAAGCTCGGTTGCATAGAAATAATAAAACTAGTTTATTATATAAAATAAGGTAAATTTTTAGGACATTTTTAATTATATTAATCACAAAGGCCAACGCCTTGTTTAAGTCAGCTCCCATTCATAGAAAGTGTTAGAACAAGAACCAGCCCCTAACATTTTGGAGCCATGTTTTTCAATTCAATATAATAAATAAGAGGCGTATTGTGTTGTGCAAAATAATGAAAATATTATTTTACTAGCTTTTCCCGGTTCACATCGCCATCTCTTTTGATGCGATAACTAATATTTGATATGAAAATTAATTAAACGACCTCTTAAGACTTTCAATGTAATATTCCTTTAGAAATGCGAAAATTAGTTAATCGCTTTGTAAGGGACTAAAAAATGTGGTCGTAAAATGTAGAAGTGGCATTCGATCAAGATCATCAAGACATATCCTGTAATATTTTCCAATGCAAACACTATCTTTTTTGTCAAATTTCATGTAAATATCCTTGTTAATAACTTGCAAAATTGAAAAAATAGCTTTTTTAAAAGTAAGCGTAAAATGTGGGCGTGACATCCAATAGAGATCTAACATAACCTATAACCACCCGGCACTGGTACTATCTGTTTATCAAATTTTGTGGAAATCGCTACAGCCGTTTAGGCATGATTGATACACAAACAAATAAACAAACAAACCTACATCTCATTTTTATAATACATATATGGATTTTCACCTACATATAATGAAAATGTGCTCTAAAATATCCAAAGTTTAAGAGGTCAATTTGTCTCATAGTATCATATTAAAACTTACCATTGAAAACTAACGGAATATTTTGTTCTTAAACATATAAACATTATTATTGTATTATAGGTAAAATCAGTTTTAAAATTTGAATTAAGTATAACAGACAACTATTAATGAAGCTTTTATCTTATTCAACAACCATCACAAGCTTTTTTAATGTATAACCAGGATTCTTTCTTAACTAAAATTGAGTTATTCGTTAACATACTATTGCATAAATGTAAAAATTTTTAACAGTATCCCTGTATTGCATCAACTAAAAAAAACAAAAATTACCATCACCATAAGTTTGTATTGATATTTTTAATGTACTTCAACTTTGAGAACAAAGTATAGGTCGGAATTTTATATATATAATACTTTAATAGTAATAAGAAATATTTGACACGTATTGTGATTTAATACGAATATTAGGAAACAAAACTCTAATGTTTTGTTTGAAATTATATTAAGTTATTTTTTAATCTAGCTTAAAAATATTTAGAAGAATTTTATGTAAATTCCCGCATAAATTTCCCGAGGATCTGAAAATCGAAAACAATCAAATTTCTGGAAATCACGGAAAAATCCATCTATAGAAGATAAAATAATTATGACGGTCATTTTTAATAATATTTGTATATTTCAAATTCAAAATAGTTTATTTTTGGACTCTGAAAAGAAAACATAAACATAACTTGCATATCATAGATGCCCAATTTCGTTCCTGAACTTAAACTCGAATACTCCACTATCTTACGATTGTGTTTAATACACTATTGACACTAATACACTATGTACACGGATGTGGATATTATTTCTCCAGTTGCATGCATTATTTTAAACCAGGGGTTCTCACAAGATCTTGCTTCGTGACCCCCTTTTAATATCGCAATCCACTATAACCTTGGCTCTTTAATTTGATAAGTTAAAGAGTAGAAAAGATAGTTTTACATAAAAAAGTATGTCGATGAAAATGTTTCTAATAATTTTAAGGCTTCGGTGCCAACAAGCAAATAAACTTTGCCATATTTCAGCTAAAATGCTTTGAAATCTGTTAATTCAAAATTTAACACATGAGTTACATTTAAACACTTTTTAAAATAAATCTAGTATTTTATTGATATTCATATTGAAAGGATATTTTTGTCTTTAAATTCTAAAGTCGTTTAGGAAAATTTTCCCTTTATATCGGGCAAACTTCTTTACAAAATAAAAGTTTTGTGTACTCAGCATTAGTACAAAATTTAGCATTTATTCCACAGGATGTTGTTCTATGTTTAAAATGTGAAGAGGACATTGAAACGATTTTATAAAAAAGTTCTTGGCGTAATATACTATTTACAAAAATAAGAGTAGGGTTTCATGTGAAAAATCGATAGTTTCATCAAATTAATTCCCTGCAACATCGTAAAGTTTTCTTTATATTGTGTCATACGACAGCATTACTTTCTTTATTTGATCATTGTAGCCTTTATCAAACATAATATTTTCAATCGAAGCAAAGCATTGATTTATTCATTGGTTTTTCTTGCAGCTAGTAAAGCGTGATCCATTTCGTGGTTCCCAATTTTCTGAAGAAAAAATCACAGAAAATTCAAATTTAATATGGAATGTTTATTATCATTTGAAAGAACATTCTTTGGCATTTATTTTTTGAAGATTATGTCTGTCAAATGTTGGCCGTTGTTACGTCGCAGATAGTCTATCCGTTGAGTCCAATTTTCGATGACTCGTTCGAGCATTTCGTCTGGTAACTGGCGTATGACTCGCGTGATGTTTTCCTCCAAGGCCTGAATTGGAGCGGGTTTGTCCGCATAAACTTTAGACTTTACATATCCGCACAGAAAAAAGTCTAACGGTGTGATATCACACGATCTTAGTGGACAATCGACCGGCCGAAAACGTGAAATTATGTGCTCACCGAAGTGTTCTCTCAATAAATCCATTGATTGATGCTATGTGTAGGAAGTGGCGCCGTTTTGCTGCAAATAAATGCCGACGAGATCACGAGCTTCAATTTCAGGCATCAAATAGTCGGTTATCATGGCACGATAACGGTCGCCATTGACGGTTACGTTCGCACCGGCATCATTTTTAAAGAAATATGGGCCGATGATTCCACCGGCCCACAAACCACACCAAACCGTTGTTTTTTCTGGATGAAGCGGCAGTTCTTGAATCTCTTCAGGTTGCTCTTCATCCCAAATGCGGCAATTTTGTTTGTTTACATACCCATTGAACCAGAAATGGGCCTCATCGTTGAACAAAATTTGCATGAGCGAAGCGATGTAAACGTTGTTCAGGAGTAGGTCTTTCCATTATGAAATGCCAAACAATACTAAACAAAAATAACATGACAGCATGACACGACTCACACCTGAGCTGTCAAAAAAAGGCTATTGAAAAAAGTATCTCTACTTGAATCATCCATTACTAGTTGATTCTTAAAAGAACTCATTTTAGAAAAAAATATATATCTTTATTTTTGACTTTAATTTGGAGATGTTTTGTATAAAGATATCTTTGCATTTTTAAATAGTTTCATGCTTTCATTGGAGTTTTTATTTAAACTTTAAAATAATATTTACATTAAAAAATTGTGTGTTCAAGACTATTTTTCAGGATCTCTTCGCGAACCAACCCCCCCCCCCCCCCCCCCCCCCGGCGAATTTCCTTACGCACCCCTTGTGGGTTGCGGACCAACTTTTGAGAACCGTTGTTTTAAACCTATTGATAAGACTTTGATGAATTGCAAATTTTATTATAAATAAGTCTGGAAACAATTAATTTAAAAAAAATTTACATAATTTATTAAAGCTAACAAATTAGAGAACACACACTCAATTTATTGGCTATTTTATATTTAGGAAGTAAAATGTAAAAACCTTATCCATGTTCATGTCTTATAAGTGAACATTTATGTATGAGTACGTAGCAAAAATTGACTGCATCATGTATGAAGTTTGTAAAAAATAATGTAACAAAATGTATGAAATTTATAATAGTTTACAATATAACAAAAAGTAAAATAAATAATGTAGAAAAATAAACTGTACATTAAAAGTGTCACCACATTATGCAATTTATTTTACGAGTAATATGGTAAAAGCATTTTGTCACAAGTAAAGAATACGAAGAAAGGAAACTGGCTCTCTGCTCACATAAAAGTTCTGTGTAAATTGAACACACTTGTGAGAGAGAAAAACAACACCATATAAGCAAAATTTTCTTTTAAAATTTAAGGAAAATTACACTCGCGATACATTTTTTCACTAGCACAGAATATTTTTATTATTTTTTCACTCCCATTTATTTATTAACTCTCGTAACACGAATATTTTCCACAAACCGAATATTCTTTTTTTATTTTCAACATTCCTTTTTTCTATGTTGAAATTTAAATTGAACAAAGTTGTTACTTTAAGTATTAAAAAAAAACGAAATTTTAAATAGTTTTAAATTATTTTCATATTAATCAACAAAAAGTCAAAAAAATTATTTATATTTATATTTGTGAATGTAATCCGCATCAAAAGATGAAAATTTATGAAAATCTGCGAATATAATTGTGATGAATTATATTTAATAATTTTTTAATACTATTTTGAGCAACTATATGTGCTTATGATGTGTGGTGAAAGTGGTTTTCAGCGCTAATACATATAAATAAAATTTGGCTAACATAATCTTAAAGTCAGGTTTTTTTTTGACGACAGAATTATGTTTTTTTGACAAGCCCTCCATTCTTTGTATTCTTTGGTCACAACTATCTCTAAACGTACATACATATATACTACTACATGTACATTAATGTACTTAAAAATACCCAGCGAATTTCAGTCATAACTCCCCCTAGAATTTTTCTTTGGGATGTATAAGCACAGCCTACAAAAGAGTAATTGAATACCGGTAACACGTGCCGCATCGGTCTTGAATTCGACTTTTACATATATTTTTACAAAATTTTGCTCTTATGAACTCTTTTTTACCATTTAGGGCCATTATTACAACTTGCCTTTAATGTTCGTAATAGTAAAAGGTAACTTTAATTAAAGTGAGGAATAAAGTGAACTTTAAAACTTTTCGTTATTACAACTTCCTTGTAAATTAAAATTAACATTTTCAAAATTATGGCAATATCAAAGAAAATACCGATTACTTTTGATAAATTACTTGTACATAGTGGCAACGACATTTTTTTTCTGTTTGTTTACTGTTAGCTAACAAAAATAATTAAAGTGAAAAATAATTTGTGGGAATAAATATTAAAAAAATGTCGAATATTAATAAAGAAGCTAGGAAGCGGTCCAAAAATTATAGCGATGAGGAAGAGATGCTACTGGTAGAGCTAGTGGAAAAATATAAGAATATTATAGAAAATAAAAAATCGGATGCCGTAATTTGGAAGCAGAAGGAGGAGGCATGGGTTAAAGTTGAAGAAAAATTTGCAGCAGCAACTGGATCCAACCGACCTTGGAAGTCACTCCGTGACAAATATGAATTTGTAAAAAGAAAGTCCAAAGCGGAGTTAGCAAACCACAAATTAGAAATTTACCGTACTGGTGGGGGAACTTCATCGTCAAGAGTCAGCACTGTGTCCTCAAAAATAGCAGCCATGCTGGGAGATTCGGCCACTGGATTGGAAAACAATTATGATAGTGACAATAGTAAGTATATATAAAGAAATTTATGGCTTTCTAAATTAATATTTGTACATTATTACATTTTGCAGTAATTCAACTGGATGATGCTAGATGCAAACTTCTGGAAACTTCCATTGAAAGTGACAACGAAAAACCTATTAGCATTGAAGATGTATGTTTTGCCTGACATATTTGCTGCTAGTTTTTAATGTATTTACATTGTTCATATGTGTATTTTTGTATTTTTTCAGTTTGGTAAGGAAATTATTTGCGTAGATGAAAATACTGACTGGTCAAACTGGACTCCTGCAAGCTTAAAGCAAGCAAAATCAAAGGAGTTAGTAGTAGGTGGCAACCAGAAAAGAAGTTTAGAAGTTAGCGAAAAATCGATGAGCTCTGAAGATGTAAGTTTTATTGATACATTTTTTATTTATCGCAGTGTTTTTATAACGTTTATTTTGATTAAAATTTGGTGTCTCGAGATGACTGAGATGTTTTTGTTGTTGTTACGACATCTTTGATAGTTAATGACATACCGAATTATTTCCAAAACAAACGTTTTTACCTAATGTGTGTATTTACATTAATTGTAATTTTTCAGTTAGATAAAGAGATTGTTTGCAGAAAGGAAAAGACTGCCTGCTCAACCAGGACGCCAACAAGTTTAAAACAAGCTAAATCAAAAGAGCTAGTAGTAGGCGGCAAGAGGAAAAGAAATTTAGAAGAAGAAAAAATTGAGTTGATAATCCTACAACAAAAATTTTATAGAGACGAAAATACTCGTGCAGAGGAGAAGCATAGACAGGAGATGTTGTCCTTAAAATTAAAAAATGAAATACTGCAGCTGGAACTAATGGAAAAGAAACAAAAACTAGCACAAAACATATAAAAATATTAGTTATAAATAAAATTTTTAATTTTTCTTTATTTATTTATTTTTAATGTTAATTTTTTATAAATTTTTATTGTTATTTATTTATTTGAACTGAAATGTTATTTTTTAGTATATTTTAATAAATTCATAACTAGTCGCCAGAATTTTGTACAAGACTGAAAAAAAAACATTTTTATATTAGAAAATATTTTATTTTTGTTGACTAGAAATTAGATCAAAAAGTTATGAACTTACTCTGCAAAGTAGTTTTCTATTAAATTAGTTCTTGCCGCTGAATCACAACTGCTTAAAATGTTATTTTGTCCTATGAGGTTATCTGAAAACATTTCTTCTGGGAATTGTAATAATTCTTCTGTTGATGGAAGTGGATCTTTTGCCATAATAGTAATATTGTGGAGTACAGCACATGCCACAATGACCGCCATTTTAGTATTGTTTGTCAATCGTATGCCATTTGACAATACTGGGAAACGTCTCTTCCAAACTCCAAAACATCTCTCAATCGTATTACGCGTACGAATTTGAGATTCGTTGTAAAGATTTTCTGGTATTGTACGTGGATTTTGCAAAGGGGTCATCATATATTTGCATTGCTTATATCCAGAATCTCCTAAAATAACGTAATTTTGAAATTGGCCGTCTTCCAGGCGAAATTTTAACCGACTATTTTTAAATATGTTGCTATCGTGTGCTGATCCGGGCCATCTAGCAACCAAGTCTTGGAAGATTAATTTTGCATTGCACACAGCCTGCACATTGAGTGAAAAATACCCTTTTCTGTTACGGAACATTTCTCCAGTGTTTCCTCCTGGCGATTGAATACGGATGTGGGTGCAATCAATGGCACCTATAACTTTCGGGAATTTTGCAATTTTAAAGAAATCTGCCACTGTTTGTTGCATTCCTCTTGCATCAGAAGGGAATTTAATATATTCATTCGACAAACCTGCCAAAGCACAAGATGTTTCTTTAACTATACGACCTGCTGTTGACACACTAACACCACAAAAGTCACCCACTGTAATTAAGAAATTTCCACTTGCGTAAAACCTTAGCGTTATTAACAATTTAGTTTGAGGTGATATGGAATAATGCCTGGAAGGAAATTTTTGAATTACTACACAAATTATATGCGTATATGAACATACCTCTGGCTCCTTGACTGTAAAGAGTGGACAATTTTGTCTAAAATATATTGGAATGTATGCTTTGATACGCGAAATCTTTGCACAAATTCTGATTCGTTGTAATATTTGATATAGTCGACTTGTTCGCGAATTTTTTTTGGAGCTCTACGTTCTGGCAGAGTATCTTCAAAAATATTCTCCAGGTTGTTAATGTAAAACAAACGTCTGCTATCCATTTTTATATTTCAAATTTTTATTTTTAAAACGAAATAAACATTTATTTTTAATGAAGTTGCCATATTTTGCAGAAAATATGGCAACTTCAAATACATAAACCTCACTATAAAATTTAAAGGTAAGATGATCTTCCCTTTAGCTTATCGGCTACTTTTATCTTAAAGTTAACTTATAATAACCAAATGCTTCTTATCTGTCCGATAACATCATACCTCTAGCTATTGGCAAGTTGTAATAATGGGCCTTAGTGTGAAAAAGTAAAATTTTCCCAATATAAATCCACTCTACCAACGTCATGGTCGTTGAAGCATTAGGCACTCTAATATTTTTCAAACTATGTTTTTGCATCCCAAAGAACAATTCTAGAGAGAGTTCCGGTCGAAATTCGAAAGTCGTTTTTTTTTTGGAGCACCCAATATACAGCTATCCCTCGATTTAATTAGTGTTTCAATTTTCAAAATGCTAATCCCAAAATGTAATTTTGTACCTATTATTAACCTTGTTGTGTATTAATTTATTTTACGCGTACTTTTTCCGGTTCCAATGAAACGCGTAAATTGAGGGTTACCTGTATATAGTATTTAATGTGAACATACATAAAGAAAGCCATAAAATTAGTAAGGAACTAAAAAACATTGTTTTTCACATTCTTGCGAAACAAAAACAAAATATGGGAAGATTAAAATAGTGTGTAAATGTCTAAAATTTTCTTTTAACTAGAGTAATAAAACAGAACAAAGCCACACGTACTAAAAACCTCAAGCATAATAGTTTGTAGAAAAGCAACTGGGAGTAGATACAGACAAAATTGACAAAACCAAACCAAATACAAATTGTGGTAGTTTATAAATAAAAGAAAAAAACAATTTACACTTTATTGTTTTTCTTACACAAAAAAGAAGAAACAAAGTGTCCAAACGGCTGTAAAAAATCATAAATACACATGTATATAGCAAGGGTGGGCACGGAAATTGCTTAAAGGACCAAATTTGGAAAATCACAGATCTAACAAGAGCCGTACCATATTATTTTAATAGACATTTTTACTCTTTTTGTAAAAAAGTATTACAAATTTTTATCCATGATGTATTAAAACTCCTCGTTTTATTTATTCTAAAAATATATTTTGAAACTTATTTCGAGAAAAAACTCGAAACATTTTTCAGCCCAACGTACCATGCTCCTGCTTTTCAATTGATTATAGGGAAGTAAATACTCAATTTCTGATGTGACGGTTTCCGGTAGAGAGTAAAATATTACAGAAGATGATTCAGCTTCTAACGTAATAATACATAAATAAAAATTTGATAAAAATATAAAAGTAACCTGCTTAAATTATGAATAAATTTATTATCTTAACCCAAAAAATATTATAATAACTTATGTCAATTAAATTTATAGATATAATGACTTACATTTCCATATCCAGTGATACCAACTTAGTAGTTCAAAACGCGAAAAATATTTTTTAGCCTGAAACTTAAAGACGTGCAAATTTAGCAATTTTAACAATTCTCTTTTAGCGCTTTTTGTTTTTTACTTTTTTTAAAAAATGGAAAATTATTTTAATGGGGTAAAGTTAATAAATTTATATATTTGTAAAAAGACTAAGAAGAAGACAAGCTTATCCATATATCTTAACGATTCGTAAAGAAACTTTATTATAACAATTAAAATTGTTTGAATGGTATAGTATTGAAAGCACTGAACAATTTCGGATCGAGTTTCATAATAATAGAATCTCCATAACCTGCATTTTAGTTTACCCAGTTTGTTATTAATATTTTGATATGTACGTTCTAAATGGTTGATTAATGGTAAAAATGTTGCTCATATGTTTTTTAGTTTTTTAAAAATATTTTAATTTTAGCCCATTTTTGAGCTTTTTTACAAAACTTGTCTTGACTGTACCACAAAACTGTTGTCTTTTTAAATGTAGCCCTTTTTAGAATTTTTTTTTCTACGCTTTTATGTTGGTAATAGTTGGCATCATTTGTATTCATTGATAAAACTAAACCTACTACTAATAGATCGCCCATTAAAAAATTTAATACAATGATATAAAACAATATAAATAATTGTTTTCGGAATTAAGTTTCTCAGTTATATTTGTGTATTAATTGTAAATAGCTTAGGAGTATCCCGGGCCACAAAAAATGAATACCCCTGATTGGTATATATATAAATTGACTTTAAACTGGATGTAAGATTTGTTTGAAGAAAAATGTAATATTTTTTAATTGATTTATATTTATCTGTATACAATTATTTATAATTGATTTATTACAATATATTGTTTGGGTATTAAAAAAATGCTGGTAGAAGCTTGTTTATTTTAAATAAAACAAATAATAAATGTTTTAAAGGTTTTTAAACAAAGAGTATGAAATTCGGAAGTAATGAAAAATAATTTTAATTAAAAAAAAATGGGTTGGCATAAATATTTTTAGAAGAACTCAGAATTTATTACAATAAAAATTTAGGTTCAGATTCTTAGATACCTTCTAGAATCTATATTATCTATATTATCACAAAATCGTTTCAAAAATTAATGAAAAAATTAAGTTTTCCACAATACAGGTGAGGCACTATATTTCTCTTCCATATTTTATAAGTTTTCTATGATGGGCGTACAATATTTAAAATATATGGTTCCCTAGTTTCTAAATCGTTAAGATTATGTTGTTGTTTCTTTCGTTTATTAATTTAAATGTCAAAGTTTTTTATTGCCTCAACAAAAATGCTAAGAATTTTTTTAAAGCACTCATCTTCATTATGAAGGTTGTTACGACATATTTTTTTTAAAATTTAAAATGTATCTTTACATCGTGTTAGCTTATTCCCGCATAGAAAAAAATAAAAAAAGTCGTATTTGCTCTGCAAAAACTTTTTGGTTCTTAGTAATGGCAACTACTTATTAAAGTAGTTTCTTTGTAATGAATAGTATAATACCAAAGTAATATTGCAATCACGTGGATCAGTTGGCTAGAGCGCTGGATTAGCATCCAGAAGTTATTGGTTCAACCCCATTCTGATGCTTAGTTTTCTTTTTTAAGAAAATGTCTAAAAAGATATTTTTTATACTAACAAAGTTTTTGTCAGTTAGGAAACAGAGTGCGAGATGGTGTACTCAGTAAGACGTTAGTCATTAGAAGCGAGTGGTTAATTTGTGTCCAAGTTCAAATCTTGTTTAGGCACATGTTTTTGAATACCCCTAGAATCTAAAAATAACTATATGAATTTGTGGACAACTCGAACAAAAATAATTGGTTATTCAGGCAAAAAATAAGTAGTTTATTTCTGTTTCCAATTTTACCTGCTAGCTTACCAGGAAAGCAAAGTTTTTTAATTACAAAATTCAAAGATCCAAGCAACACATTATTCAATTTCCAGCATATAAAGAATTTTGTTATATTTACTAATAAATTTATATTTTTTTGTCAACTTCGTTAATTTAAATATTTGATAAGATATATATTAAATTGTCTAAGAAGTTTATTGAATATTGGTTTTAGTTTTCAACAAAGTTTTATTGTCAAACTAAACATCACTTTTTGTTGAATAAAAATTTATTTATAATGAAACAATTTGTTCACATGATTATGATAACTGTTAATTAAAAACACCATGTTGACTAAAATTTGTATTAAATCAAAAAATTCTTTATTTGATTTTATATTTTTTAAGTAAAAATAATACTTTTTGACAAAAAGTTTTATCAATTTTGACAAACAAAAATTTCTATTAAACAATTTTTTTATTTGATTTTAATTTATTTTCAATTAAAAGTTTTATCATGTCATTTATTTATTTTTTTATAAAAAAGAGTATAATATTAAAATGTATAATATTATAATATTATATTAAAGTAAATATAACTCAGAAATATTTTGTACATTTAAGGAACATGAAGTATATTAATTTTTAAAATCATGTCCAATTTTAATATATAATTTATGTTTCTAGATTTATGGCCAAAAACGACGAAACTAATTTTCGTTTGGAATTTAAACGTAAACGAAAATAATTCATACTTTATAAAACGATACGTAATTTTCGTTTGATGTCAGTTTCATATCATAACAAGTAAACGCAACAAATAAAAAAACAAAAACAAAAATATAATTTTAAAAATTTTTATTTTACAAAGATAATTTTTTAATTCCTTCAAACATCAATGCAAAGAATTCAGAGCAGAGTTCAATAATAATACGGTTCATTATTTTTTCTTGTTCTTTTTAAATCATTTTATATAAAGGGTATATAAGTTCTTCATTTTTTACGAAAATCTTTTAATATACATCCATCAAATTGAAAAATATTCGTCATTGCTATGATTAAAAATAACTTTTAACAATATATGTATGTCCTTCTGTATGTTGAAATGAAATTTTTGAAGCCCATAGTCCAATAAATACATTTCTCTTTCAACACATATTTAGCACATATGTTGCAATAGTCTTGGTACTGGAATGCAGCAAAATCATTTAAGTAATGGCGGAGCTATAAACGATTTTCTAGAACAGCCTCAAAAATTTTTCCAATTTTTTTTCCCAAATTTAATAATATTTTCTATTTCACATACAATAATATATACATGTTTTTTCTATTGGAAAGTTGTGAGATTGAATAATCTCGAGAAAGTATTCTAGACTACAAGACATTAAGTCGTATCCCCGGAACTCCCTATAAATTTCTGTTTTTCCTAAAAAAAAAATAATATATAATATATATAAATTTTCATTATTAAAAAAAATAATTTAACAAACATTTCTAGCACATTTTGATGTGTTTTTTATAAAAAAAAATGTTATTTACCCCTAGTCACTTATACATTTTTATGTTAG
This sequence comes from Protocalliphora azurea, assembly GCA_932274085.1. NCBI lineage: Eukaryota > Metazoa > Arthropoda > Insecta > Diptera > Calliphoridae > Protocalliphora > Protocalliphora azurea. The sequence continues at coordinate 106,792,442 of OW026521.1, forward strand.
CAATTGTGAAATTCTATCTCTCTCTTCAAAATGTTGCGTGTGAACCAATAACAAATCCATTGCGCAATCTATTTCGCAATAAATGATTAAACACAAAGCTGAGCAATAATGTTGAACATAAGCTGTCAAATTTATTGTTCTCTTTTAAATTTTTGCCCTTTTTAACAATAGCTTGACAAAAAATGTCATAGTAACAACAAAAAGGAAGACATTTTATAACTAAACATAACGTTAAACCAATTAACTAATTTAAAAAATTGAAAACAATTTTAAAATTTATTTTTCTTTTTTTTTCAATAAATTATTTCTTGGTTGCTTATTATTTTTTTTTTTTTTTTTCTCAAGACAATATTTTACTATTTTATGTATCAATTAAATTATGTATATTTTTTTTAATCAGGTATGTCACAGACATTTTTCGGAAGTTAACATTCTCGTATAGTCGAATTCGTAACGTTTACGTTTTGCTTCTTCAGCTGTAATACGCTGTAATATTAATTAAAATCATACTTTTTTGTGGTATTTCTACAGTAGAAGCACTTTATTAACAAAAGATTAATATTTAAAAGAATAATTGAAAGTAAAAAATATATTTTAACAACATATTTCTATGTTTAACTTAACAAAAAAAGGGGTTTTTATCCATTTACTGTTAATTAAAAAAAAATTCTTAAATTTCTTACAAAATTGGTTAATGTTAATTTTTTTAATGAAATTAATAATTAATTTTTAAAGGTTTCTTACATTTAAATGCGATGAAAATATTAATTCCACTACTATTTTTATTTGGATTGAAAACTAATTTTTTTTTTTTTTCGTTTTTAGTTTTCTAGAGAAACTAAATAAGATTTTGTACGAATTTGTGTTCTGTGACATACCCTAATATCTTTTAATTTTCGATAACAAATATTTTAATCCAATTAACAAATTTTTTGGTTAAAATTAATTTAAAATTGATTAATCTTCTTTCAAATTGAATTTATCGATTAATTTTTTAGCACAACACGATTTCTTATCAACTAAACTATATTTTAATCAAATATATTTTCATATTGATAAAACAAAATTGTTGGCAATTTTGTAATATCTTCTTTTTCTGTGCATGTGTAACTAAGTGCTTTAGCACAACTTTATTGTTGCCTTTTTCAAGTGACTTAAGTATTAAAGGATATAAGTTATCCACCTACAAGAACAAGGAAAATAAAACTTATAAAGTTTAGTTTTTAGTGAAACTATTTAGTAAAAGTTTTTTAATATGTTGTAAAAAATAATTTCATAAATATGGATGGGATAGACAAAGTGACAAATTGCATGCAAAAAAAAAAAACTATTTGGTGCAAAAGTACTTTAGAAAAGTTTTTAATATTTTATATAGTTAGAAAAAATGAAATAACTAAAATTGTTCACAGAAAAAGCTACAAATCACCAAATATATTAGTTATTAAATTAAAAACTTTTTTAAATTTGCACCTCTCACCAAAATGATTATAACAATTATTAAAAACTGTAAAAAATTAAACACAGAAATGCAAAATGAAACAAATGTGTTAATTGAGAAATATACGGTAATATTTTTTTTCTGTATTGCAAGAGAAAATTTAAAAAATATGTCCATATATCATGGGCAATATTTTTCATATTATAAAAATTAATTACAGTTACTAGGATCCGTAGAAATAATCTATGTTGAAGTAAGAAATGCTTACTTAAATTTACTATTAACTTAATTATCACAAACAATTTTTTTCTTTTTTTATGATTTCTATTTATTAAGGAACGAAAATAAACATTATTCTTGAAATTTTAAACAAAGGAATCAGATATAAGGAACCACCGGATAAAAGTGTTCAATTAAGAAATTTAATCCCCAGAAAAGGTTCTATCGAAATCCAGAATGATTTTCATTTATTTATTTATTTTTTTTTTATTAAAAAGTCAAATGATAATCAGATATGTCACATAAATTTTTCGGCAGTGAAAATTTTCGTATAGTATAAATATAGATTCTGGCTCACTTTTTTCCTCCGTATGGGATTCCCATAAGGAGGAATTTTAAGAGGAATTTGTTTTTATGAAATTGAAAATCAATGAATTTATTTTTGTAATGTTTTCTTTTATATGTTTTATTTTTTTCATTTTTTTATTTTGAAATTGAAAACCAATGTATTTATTTTTGTATAATATGTACGTATGTTAAAGTACATACAAACAATTTAATAGTTAGAAAAAAATTATTTTAATTTTTTTTTTGCATTTTTCATCATGATAAAATTAAAACCTGATGACTTGAAGTATTTTTTGGTTATTTTTGTAAAGTGGAAAAATAAACTTGAGAATTGTTTTTGACATTAATAAAAATATAAGAATGTTTATGTACCTTATGGACCACTTTTTCCACACAAAAATAATGCTCCGTTTAATTTGTGCACCCCTGGTAAATAGTGCAGTATACAGTTCATGTGAAGAAACTACGTTAGTAGTCTAATTGCTAAATCTCATTTCCATGAGTTGTGAAAACGCTTTCTGTGTAAGCGAAAAAATTTCAAATAACATTTGATATTTTTTTTACAAATTTGTTGGTGCATCATCATGTAATTTTTAATTTTTATAGAATTTTAAAAATAATTCGAAATTAATAAATTTTCAACCTTAATCAGAACTTTTGGTTATTTGAATGTATGTATGAATGTATGTATGTATGTATATATGTATGTATGTATGTATGTATATACGTATGTATATATGTACGTATGTATGTACGTATGTATGTATGTACGTATGTATGTATGTATGTATTATATCTACATATGTATATAATTTTTTTTTTTAACTTTAATAAGAAAAATATTGTATGATTTTGGTAGACATACATGTATGTCACAGAATACACATTCGTACAAAAGTGAAATTTAAATCGTATTTAGCTTTACAGAAATCGTTTTCAATTAACATAACAATAGTAAAGTGGAATTAATATTTTCATCGCATTTTAAAGGTAAGAAACCTTTAAAAATTAATGTAAATAAACAATAGATATTACTTTTATTAATTTCATTAAAAATATGGACATTAACCAATTTTGTAAGAAATTTAAGCATTTTTTTAATTAAAAATAAATGGATAAAAACACTATTATTAAGTGAAAACACAAATTTTTTAAATTTAATTTAAAACATTATTTTTTTTATTTTATTTTCAATTATTCCTTTAAATATTTTTTCCTTCATTAATCAATTAGTTTCAATGTAGGAATACCACATTTTTTATAAAAAAAAAAAGCGTTTTTAACATTTTTCGGATTTGTTAAAACGTATTACAGCTGAAGAAGTAATACGAAAACGTTACGAATTGGACTATACGAAAATGTTCACTTCCGAAAAATTTTTGTGACATACATAATAGTCATAAACAATTTGAATAGTATTGGTGTTTAATATGTTATACATATACTAAACTGAATGCTGGCTGACTGGAATATTTTTGTATTTTTTATGAAATTTAAAATCAATGAATTTATTTGAATAGTTTACAGCAAACTTTTTATAATTATTCTTATGATTTCATATTACTAAGATATACAATATACTAAAATTATGCAGTTATTTAAAGACATGTATTTCTGTGGTACTTCTTCGTGTGTCACTTGAATAAGGAATATTTTTAAACTAGGCAAACTGTAATTTATTTTTAAATTTTAGGTTATAAAATATTATCTTCTAGCATTCAATTAGTAATGAGTACTGCCACCATTTTTATAAATAATCTCAAAAATGCGATTTGGCATCGACTTGTATAATGACTCTAAGTAATTTAGCGAAATTGAACACCATGCTTCCGTTATTGCAACCTTTAAGGATTCTATCGTCTCAAATTGTCTTCCTTCTTCATAAACTTTTCTTTCAAGCCAACCCCAGACATTTTCCATTGGATTCAGGTCTGGTGAATATGGGGGCCAATCCAAAAGTTGAACACCTTGTTGACTAAACCATTGTTTTACTGCTCTGGTGGTATGAATCGGAGCGTTATCGTGTTGGTACGTCCAAGGAAATCATTAAATTTTGGAAATGCTTCCTCCAGAATGTTTTTGTAAGTCGTTGCAATCATTTTGTTGGACACAAAAACCAATTCTATGGTACCATAATACCAAATGGAACCCCATACCATTATTCTGCTCTCTCACCAGTGTCTGCGGCTCAAAAATAATTCCTCCTTATTTAGGCCATAGAAGTAATAGTTATGCCCGTCGGGACAATCAATGTTAAACTTTTTTTCATCGGAAAGTACAACTTTAAACCATTTGTCGGGCCATGTCATTGTATTTTTGGCAAACTGTAGACGTGATTTGCGTTTTTCATTAAGTGGTGTTTTTTTTTCAGTTTTCGTCGGACTATGTATGGGCACGACTTTAAAATATGGTGCACTGTTCTTAGACTGGCACTGACTCCACTTTTTTCACTTATTTTTGATACCAACGTGGCAGAATTTGATGCAATTCTAAGAATTTATCGTCTTTATTTTGTTGTTGTTGTAGTTGCCATTTTCTTCCGCCCTTTCATGTTTTTTCCATATCTTTCCACGTTATTTAAATAATTGTACACAACTGTCTTTCCTCTATTAATGTTTTCGGCTATTTGGACCGGATTTTGACCCTGAGATTTCAAAATCAGATTTTTTTTCTTTTTCAGAGTTATTAAGAGCTTTACCACGTCCCATTTTGAATAAAAACTATTTAAAAACTATCAAATTAAAAATTCTCTAGTCGTTTATATTGAAAGAAATTCAAATCATAGCCTTCCTGATTAATATTAAAAGAATTCCTTATTCAAGTGACACACGAAATAGTACCACAGAAATAGATGTCTTTAAATATATGCATAATTTTAGTATAACAAAAAATGTATATTTTTTATTTCTTCAGGAAACTAAAGCCAACACTTTGATAGGAGCTATACTTAATTAAAGTTAAAAAAATGTGATTCCTTATTCAAGTGGCAGGCAGTGTATAATTCAAAACCAGAATTTATTTACTTTTTTTTTTTTTTTTTTTTGTATCGAAGTCAAAGTCATAGTCTACTCGTGCCGCACAAGAAACTGCAGATGACACAGTTTCACACGAAAAACATTTTATTATTCGATATCAATTGTTGCAATTACCAAAAAAGTTGCGATAAGCGACCATTGAATATTAAAGCGCTTAATTATATTTTTTCTAAATAAAGAACATATTAATAAAATACTTCAATTTAATTAAATAAAATAAATCAACTAATGCTTTATTTCAATATTTACGCTTCGAAATCATTATTTTTTAGCTCAAAAAATAATACGGGTTCATTACAATTTTAATTTTGCTTGGGAGATAATTCAATGTGTTTCAATATATCTACAGATCATTAAAACTACGTTTTTGAACAAGAAAAAATCTTACGAAAAATTAATATAATATTATAAATATCAATTTTTTTTTAAAAAAATTGCAATTATAAAATCTGTAATGTAAAAAAAACTGCTGTGGTTGTAAATCGAGGTGTTGTAATAATAATTAGTTGCGCACATTAGCGTAGCAGTTAAATATTCAAGTTTAGGTTTTTTAAGCGGATCCCATAGACCCCTCAGGAACAGTGCTATAAGGTTTCAAAATATGTACGGCACTTCTGACAAGCAAATTTTTTACAAATTTTAATTTTACAGTCAATTACATAAAATAAGTCTCATAGTAACATCTTTTCTGAGTAAAATTTGCAACAGTCATGTTTTTTGATAATAATACAAAAAAATAATAAATCTTTAAAAACACATACAAATTTCAAACTTTTCTTAAGCACGTTTACCCTTGTGCAGATAATTAAAAAAAAAATCTAATTAGGCAATATCTTAAATTTATTTCTTAGTTCTAAAATCCCGAAAAATAATTAACAAATAATTATTTTAAACCTCAAAGATTTAACACGATTTCAGTTTTTAATATTTCACTAAAAAATTTTTAAAATATTTTAGAATTAAACAAGTAAGAAAGAAAGCTATAACCTGCTATGTGATACCATATACCATTCTGTATGAGCATCGAAATTGTTGGTCTATACTTGTAATAAGAGTATTTTATATTTCTATAAAACATATGAATTATGCTATTTATGCACTTCATGGCGATTCCCGGAAGTAAGCCTTATATTAGAGCTATTTTGGGACCGATCCTCACAAAATTTGGAATTGAAGTATCTACAAATATAAAACAGATTTTCATTAAATATTAACTCGATACTAACATTCGCATGGGAATTATATACGTAAATTATATATTTTTTTTATTATGAAATTGCGAGTAAACACAAAAAGCCAAAACCACTTTATAATTTTTATAAAAAATTCTAATTTCATAATCAAGGCATTATAAATAATTAAATAGAAGTACTAAATTTAATTTCGTATATATCGCCTATGTGTTTTTTTTTTATTACTTTCCAAGAAAGAAGGTTTGTTTAGAAGATATAAAATTATATATTCATCATTTTTACGCATATATCATCAGACTTAATAGACATTACTTGAGTTTCATTATACACCAACAATATAAAATTAATGTAATATTTTTAATTTCTTTTTAATTTAAATTTACAAAAATTTTTCATTCAATTTGTTCATTATCATATAAAAACCCTAATTTTTAATGTTGACGATTTTTTGACGATTTCAAATAGTCGATTTAACGATTTTCCCACAAAATTTGACGATTTTACATTAAATTCATCCAGCAAATATTCTGGTTGGAAGAAGGCTTTTGCCGTAGCCAATGTTCGAAGTTCCATTAGTTCTAAAATTCAAAAAAAAGTTCGATATAATTTTCAAGTTTTCCCATGCTTCACAAATTAAATCACTTCATACTTTTGGCAACACCTCCCAAGTGTCACTTGGATATAGAAAAACTCCAAACTGTTATCATTTAAATAATGTTTTTTAAATATTTAAAATAAATATAAAGTGATGTTTTAAAATAACTGATAGAAGAAGTTATTCTGTGAAACATAGATTAATTAATTAATAAATTCTATGCTGTGAAATTTCATAATATTTTAGCGGAAGCACTTATAACGACTTATATATTTGTATTTAAAATGTAACGAACGGAAACACCCTGTCTTCAAGAAATTCAAATTCAAATCGGAAAATATATGTGTACGGTAACCCTAACAGCGTACCAACAATCAGCTGTTTACTCGCCACTATCAGGCGACAATAGCAACGAATACAAGTAAAATTACCACAGCAGACATTAAATAAAAAAATGAAGTTTTCGTAGTAAACAAACATCGCACATAAACTAGATTTACCATAACATTTTTATATAAAAAAGCGGTTATTTATAAACATTAAATGTAAACAAAATGAACGAGTTAAATATTTAAACGAAAAGAAGTAAAGCGTAAATAAACAAAATGAAGGAAGAATATTTGGAAATCGAAGAACTCGATTTCAATTCGCATATTGATGGACAACCACAACAAGAACAATCGCAACAAAATCAAACTGAATTTTTACCCACACATCCCACCGATTTCGATGGACAATATGATGATGCCATGTTGAGAAAGTTATTGAAGAAATTCCAAATGAGTTTTCTGTATCCATTTTTAAAAGGTAACTTGGTTTTAGCAATTGTTCTTCGGTTATATTATTGATTTTACCACAAAAGTTGTAGAACAGCTGTGCAAACATTCATGTATAAGAAATTTGTTCCATCGCATTGTTATTTTGTGCAAGAGTGAGAGGGAAGTTAACATAGTTAATTTACTAAACAATAAACAATAACAGGGTGGTTTGTAGCAAATTTAAAATATAAAAGTAAATTTTATGTAAGCGCCATCTATAAGTGAAGAAACTTGAATGTGCTTATAATAAAACGTTACATTTTTGTGGTTTATTTTTAAAAAGTGTGCAATAGGCGATTGATGCAATTGAAATAAATGTAGTTTAAATTAAATATATACATAACCAGATGTACATATGTATTTAAAAATATCCCTGCAAACATTTGGAAGAAGTCTTCCTAGAAGAAATTTACACAATATCTGCCTTTCATTATTTGGACGAAAATCATTAAAGTAATATTTTTATAATATTTTATTTTTATAAGTTTAAAGAAAGTTAACCAATAAACAAGAAAAAATGTGTAAAATATTATTTTTTTATTACTTTTTATTATTTTTATTCTCAAAATATGATATACCATTGAGATCTGGAAGAAATTAATACAATACTATTTTTCAGTCACAATTTTTTTAAGTTGTAGAAAAATTCTGCAAAAATGAAAAAATATTGAAGAAATTTGTCTGTCTTTTAGAAAAAAATTGATATTTTATGTGAGCGTTTTAGTTTTCATTTTTTATGATGTTAAGATTTATTTAGCGATAATTTTTCTATATATTTATTACATCCTCCTCCTCTGGCGGTAGATGATTATCTAGCAATATTGATATCGATTTCTTATTGCTTAGATGTATCGTCTGTGTCTCTAAAGAAACTTCTGCAATACGAATATTATTATCACGGCAATTACATTTTTCTTCTACGCAATACGAATTCGAATCACTTTTGTATTATTTGCTTGCAGAGATACAAAAAAGGTATATTTAAAAAAAAAAAAAAAAAAAAAAAAAATTTATATATATATATATATATATATATATATATAAACAACATTGACAATATGGGTATCAAAATTTTTCGCTTGAGAAGCTTGTCAAACATTTTGAGTTCATTTCACAAAATGTGATAATTTTAAGAGAACTTTTAATAAATTCATTCCTGTCTATGAAGAAAATTGTTCATTTTAAAAATTTTCCTTCTTACAAAATATCTCTTGCTCATAATTGAAAATTCTGGTTTGCATTTTTCCAAACGGTCAGTATGATTTACTTAAACATTATCAATATGGGTATAAAAACTTTTCGTTTGAGAAGCGCATATCGTCACCTAAAATGCAAAAGGCGGTAATCACTAAAAAATCAAATGTTGGTTTTTCTGGGTTATAATATAATGACCCAATCTACATCTACAGAAAAAATTTCATATTCATATCTTCAAAAATGACATCAATATTAACAAAAAAGGCCGCAACAGCAACTTCATAAACGACACGGTCGTAAAATTCGTTCCAGTTAACAAAAATTTGATTTGAAGAATATTTTATATTTTTATATATTTTTGCTTTAAGTGAACTATTATAAATTTTTTCTAATTACTTAATTAGAAAAAATAAATAAATAAAAATTTTGGTTACTGCCTTTTGCATTTTCATAATGTTTTTTGCTTCTGCTGTAAAAAATTAAAGTATGTTTACGACCTTTTGCATATTAGTTGACACTATGTTAAATGAACGTAAATGGTGATCAGATTTTTGAATTACTTCACAAATAAATTCTACTTGTTTTGTAAATGGCATAAAGATATAAATGCGAATAAAAGTAAACAAAAAAATTTTGTTTAAAAAATATTAACAAAGATTATAAAAACATTAGTAAATAATAATAAACACATCAATTGAAAAATAAATAAACATAAATAATGGTTTACAAAAAATGTTTTCGAGATTCTATTTTAGTATAAAACTCAATTTTATTTGATATGTACCCTGTACGATTTTTTTTTTTTTTTTTCTATAACGAATAGACATTGTCATTCACGAATTTTGTGAATGACATGGAAAATCTAAAATTGAATTCGTTTAAAAAGTAATAAATTATTATTATATAATTATTTTTTACCTGGTAAAATAGAACTGGGTGCATGGTGGTTCCATAATGTGTTCAAGTTCATTCCAATTTATCATATTTCTTGAAGATTCGCAGTCAAACAAAATTTGTGGCACGTTAAATTGTTGTATATTTTTAGCAATATTAGTACGTGCTCTAAATATTAACTTATATCCGTCCATTCGAATCTCTTTGATGTATCTGCCATCATAAATAATATAATATTTTCATAGAGGGCGAAAAAACCGTTTATCTGAACAGATCGTTGAACAATTTCTTGCATTTCAGTGGGCAGTTCCCGTATCCACTTAATGTAATTTAATAAGTAGTGGCTTCCGTGTATAGCTTGGGGCTGGCTTTTTACCAAAAACCAATATGGTGCATAAACCTTCAAAAAAAAAGGCTTGCTTTTTGAGTACATCTGACGCAACAGGTTGTGATACATACACCGGGATAAATTAGGCAACCCTGACTTTGTACTAGCCATGCGACTATCAAAAAATCCACTATCAACTGCTTTTACCATTTCATAAAAATACTTTTGATCGTCTCGTAAATCGCAGCTCAAAATATTTTCAGACATCTCGCCCATCACGATCGGTTCAAAATTGGAAACAACCTTTGAATAAATTCAATGTAAAAATTTTAGAAAAAAAATCGAAATGATTTAAAATTCCATAGGCTACAGATATGTTTTCGCAGTCCTTTAATGTGTGCGGAATACAAACCATTGTAATGGTCGCTGCAGTTGTTGTTCCATTATGTAAATTATCCCACTATATTTCCCTGTATTAGCTCTTGTCCCACCATAGTTTACAGCAATTACGTGTCTCAAAAAAATTCTTGATTTCTTCAAAATTCAATAATTCCCATTGCAACACCAGAGCCTTTGTTTTCGTCAGTTGTTATATACCCAATAAAATAATAATTTGGTTTATCATTGTGATATACTCTTTAATAACTCTTACGTTTCGTGGAGTACCCTTTTACCTTCAAATGATATGCCTTTTAGCAAACAGTTGGTTTTTTGATTTTTTAAACGATTATCTCTGGCTTTAATACGTTTATTGGATTTTGTTGGTAATTGAGTTTTATTAAACTCAAGAGGAGAAAAATTCATCATTATTAAATATTTTATTTATTTATTTAGTTGAGTATAAATATTTTCGAAATGATTATATAGAGACAGACAAAATTATTCACACACATCGTTGTTACATGTTTGTGAGTTTATATCTTCTAATCGAATAAATTTAGAGATATCATTTCTTTACACCAAATATGCATTTATTAGTAAATTACAAATTTAAACTAATTTAGTACAGAAAAAATTACTCGCACTGTGGCAAGACGCTGTCCTAAACTTAAAGCTTTGAGTATTACTGTTTTTTTTTTTTTTTTTTTTTTTTGTAAAAAACGAATTCCCTTTATTTAATTTTATCAATTCTGTCAATACTAGGCAAAAGGAAAGCACGGAAGCGGAAAAAAAATGATATTAGAATTGTACAATCAAAATAAAAGTTGTATAGAAATTGGTGAAGTTCTAGTAAGAAGCAAGCTTGCTATTTATAGCATTATAAAATTTTTCAAAAATGATGAGAGTCTAAAAGTCGCCCTTATACTGGAAAACCTCGAAAGCTTTCCGCAAAGGAGGAAAAAAAAAATTGTAAAAAGTCAAACAAAATCCAAAAATCACTTCAATCCACCTAGCAGCAGAAGTTAAAGAAGAGAAATTTATTCCAAAATTTTTCGTAGAACACTGCAACGTGCTGGTTATAGATCCAGAGTAGTACGAAGAAAGCCTCTCATTAGCAAAGTGAATCAAGGAAAGAGAATTAAATTTGCAAGAACGTATGTGAATCATCCTGAGTGTGCTGTTCACAGATGAAAGAAAATTTAGTATTTTCCAATCGAAAGTGAGTATGGAGCAATCTTAACTGTTAACTAGACGTAAATAACACAGTTAAAAATGTAAAACATATTGATTCAGGAGTTATGGTGTAGGTGTGTATGTCTTGGTGTTCACATCAATATACCTCAATATTTTGAAGGAAAATCTTCATAAAAGCGCTGAAAAACTGGGCCTTGGTGATAATTTTTACTTTCAACAGGATAATGATCCCAAATACACTGCTTTTTATGTGCGTATGTGGATCAAAGATCGTATCCCATATATCCTACCAACCCCTCACAATCGCTCAACATGAATGCGATCTAATATCTTTGGGATGAACTCCGTAGAAGAGTGGCAAAACGAAAAACGATTGGCAAACGAAGTTCTAAAGAGAAAAGATTTATCTACAAAATATTAGTCTTAAATTTAAATGTCCCCACGAATTCAAATTTTTAATTTTTCTTTATTACTTTATAACGAATATAATTATGTTAATTTTTTATTGTTTTTGATATACCTATAAATAAACCAACAAAACATGTAGATAAAATATGGCGTAAATCAATGATTTGTATAAATAATTTTGTCCGTCCCTGTAGGTATCAAAATAATTTTTGCACATGTTATAAAGTTGTTAATAAAGATTTCAGTAATGCGAAGTTCAGATAAATATAAAATTTTACTATATATTTTTTAAGGTTAAAATTTTTATTATTGAAAATTTGGGTATTTCAGGAAAATTGCCCCATGTGACTAAACTTACCGATGGACTGCCGAAATTTTTTGCAAAACCTTTAAAAACATACCGTAATCTAATTCATAGAATTGGCAGAAAATGGCAGAAAATGTAGAACTTTTTAACAAAATTAAAAAAAAAAATAAATAAAATATATGAAGTTTTTTTGCAAAAAATTGCAGTTTTTGAAACATATTTCAAAATTTTGACTTTAAAAATAGTTTTCTAGTTATTGTTGTTGAATTGAGATAAATGAGAATTTCACCATATTTTCTAAAAAAGTTTTTATTTTTTATTTTAAAAGTTATAGGGCAAAATCAAAAAAAGTCAAGGCCAAAAATGAGAAATTGAAATTTTGCAGTCAAATATCTATTAAACCATAAGAGATAATGTAATACAGTAAGTATGTTTTTCTTTGTCTTGCTAGCAGAATTCAAAAATGTAAAAATATTAAAATATTCATATTTGTAAAAGCAACAAGCTCCGATATGTTTTTCACTCTCAATGCGGACAACTTTGGCCCACTGTAGCGCCGTCCCATAATGGTCCCAAAACTTTTTTTTTTTGAAATAATTTTGTAACTTGTAAACCGATATCTAAATAAAATTTTTCATGGTCAGAAATGACGTGTTTTCGAGTTGATTTGAAGGAGCACATTTCAACTTCGGATTAATATAACTTTTTACCGGATACATATATTTAGAACCCAAATTAAGGCTCCCAAGTTTAAAATACTTAAAAAAAAGAGGCCAAAAATGAGAGTAAAATTTTCATCAGCCTAAATATCTCTTAAACTAAAAGAGATAATGTAACCATATATTGCGTAGACAAGGACTATCTATATGTAATTTTTTTACATTTAAATCAGAAATGAATTTTCGGCGAAAAATACATATTTAAATTGGCCAACTTTGGAGGGCTATCCTATACCACTTGACTGGCAAGGATTCTGTGCCCCTTCAAATCAACTCGAAAACATGTCGTCTCTGACTACCTAAATTTCCAACGGTTCACAAGTTACAGAATTATTTCCAAAAAAAAAAAAAAAAATTGTTCAACGTTATAAAACGTGTTTCTTTTTTTAATTAATAATTTTTATTTGATGTGTATTTCTAATTATAATGACCCATTTAAAATAAAATTGTTCAAACTCAACTTTTTTGATATTTTTAGTTTCTAGGAAGATATTTGGGAACCAGTAATTTATTAAGAGAAGTGATGTGTAATACAGAACTAGTTTTTTGAGCACTAGTTCTCAAAAAAGAACAAGTTCTAAAATTTTTCTAAATAATTTCATTTTATAAGAATATAAAATAAACTAAGTAATTTTTACTTAATTACGAATTATTTTTATAGTTTGCGACATCACCTATCGTAGTTTACGTTATCTATCAGTTGAAGATATCAATACCGCTATAAGAAGTGTAGGGCATCGGGCAGAATTTCGAGAAAAATTGTTCACCTGGAGACGTAAGAGGGTAAGCTATTATACAAAAACCAATCCAATTATAGAGACTTTAAAACAAATTTATAATTATTATCTCCATTTCAGTATCGCACTAATGATGTGATAATAGAGTGTGAAAAAAGTACTTTCACAAATGCCGCAACACATGAACAACCAATATTAGGTAGCACAAGCACAAATTCATTAAAACCTAATCATCAAACTACTATTCGATCTCAATCGCTTACCAGCGCTATACAAACGGCGGTTGTTGTACCAGAAATGGCAGCCTCATCCACAACCTTTAATACTAACTCTAGTAATACATTTCAAAACGTTATTAAACCCCTTAAAAGGGAAAGTAGTTACTTGGAAACTACACTACAGGAAATGATTGATGAATTACCAGCCGAAATAGATTTTGAAGTTGAGCCCAAAAGAACGAAATTATTAGAAACAACAGTAGAATTAAGAGAAACACGTTTAAATGTGCAATTGGTAAGTTGAAAAAAATTATATATGGATAAAAAATAATATGTAAATATTTTTTTTATTTTTTTATTTGTGTTTTTGTCAGAATCTCGACGAATTAATAGATGAATCTCTATTTGGACCTGTTATGAAAGCTTTTTACGAAAAGAATGGCTATTTAGAGCGTAAACATCGCGATGAATTAATACAAAGTATAGTAGATTATGTCATCAACCATGATATTAAATTACATTCTTCGGATTTTAATAAAATTGTTGATATGATAGTTAGTTTATTCCCTAACGAGGAGGAATCAAGGGTAGGTATGATATGATTTATTTTCATAAGAAAAATTGAAATCATCCAATACTTCAAATCAGTTTTTGAAAATCAGTTTTTGAAAATAACAACTTTTGCCTTTTAATTGTAAAAGTGTTGACAGCCTCGTATTAAATTAAATTTTAGTATTTATTCTTGAACATTATTATATTTCATCAAAAGCTTTTAGTTTGAAATTTTTGATTAAAAAAGTAATTTCTCATAATTTTAAAATTTTCATTTCTCATAAAATTTAAATGTTCATTTCTATGGTAGCAAAATTGTATTATTAAAATTATTATATTTATTAAACTAAAAGCAATTTAAAATATTTTTCATTTGTAAAATATTTTTAGTTTAACTTAAGCGACAGTTTAATAAATTTTCATATTTTAGATTTCTTTTCTTTTAAAAACTAATACTACACATATTTCTGTATAGTTTTTAGTAATAATAAAAAAAAGAAAAAGTAGTTAATAGATAATATTAATCCCCGGTCCTAAGCCAAAAAATTCGTAATTTGAGTTTCTTCTTCCAATAATTTCTGTAATGAATTTCATTGAAATCGAAGATTTTAAATCGTATTATTGCCCACTTTGAAATTGAATTATATCCTTTTTGGATATTTTTTTTGGACGATTTAAAATATTTTGTATAAATATTAACGATAAAAAAACACACATGCACACACCAAAACGTATTTTTTCACTATTATGATGATTTTTTGTATTTTGATGCGTATTATGATAAGCAAACCGCTTCTTATTATTTTCACGTTCATGCTATTGTATAAGCGGATATAAAAAATCTCAATTTCACAACAATTAAAAAAAAAAAACAAAAAAGTAGATTACGTTCTACGGCTCCTCATATAGTTACATATGAATATTTTATAATTAAGGTTTTCTCTTTCTTCTAACTACCTCATCTACAACAGGATTATTATTTCATAAATCGTAAAGGAAAACGAAATCCCATGGGGCGTCTCTATACTAAATACTATAACACATTAAAAAGAATGCGTGTACGAGACATACACCAGGAATTCACCCAGGAATCAACGTTAATGCCGTCTGCAACATTACAAGATGATTCTACATCCATGATGACAATAACAACATCAACGGCAGCAACAGCAGCAAAAATGAGTGCGATGATGTCATCATCAAGTAATATAAGCACATCGGCTGCAACTGTTCTGGGTAATAGTGCACATAGCAACAACAACATTGGTATTAATAATGGTAGTAGCAATAATAGTAATAGCATCAATACACAAATTGAGCTTATTGAAGATGAATTTCAAGAGTTGATACAGCTAGATGACACTTCAGTAAGTGCCATAAAGAACTTTTTACGTTGTCAGGGCCTGGATTGGAATGATGTTAAGACAATGTGGGCTAAAACATACCTAGCACGACAAGAAGATGTTGAACATTCAACAATCAAGGATGTACTTCAACAATGGCCAAAATATCTAAATGCTAGAGGCATGGAGTTGGTAATAATTTCATGAAAATTATTTAATAATAATGAATTCTAATTAATTTTATTTTCAGTTTGATATTGATTTTCGTTTGAAATTTTCGCGCAACAAAGCGAATGCCTTACATCAAAAATGGCAAAAATTCTCTCAAAAAATCTTTAATTATTATCAAGGCAACATAAAGGATGAAATGTGTAAAGGACTGTTTGCTTTATGCAAATCTAAACCAGGAAAAGGTAAACTAGTACATGCAAAAAACTGTAAACAACCCCTTATTTTTCCAAAAATGTTTGTCTTTATTTTTGTAGATACTGAAGACTACATAATCACTGTTTTGCTGAATGCCATTATGCTGCCAATGGCTCGTTACCGAGATGCCCAGGGGAATCGACGAAAAATTTCCATTGTCGAGGCTGTAGATCTTTTTGCTATACGTGTTAATACTCTCGAAGATTTGGATCAAAAACGGGAAGAATTTTCCATTAAATACGGTGACATACATACCGACTATACACCTCTCATCGTTGTGGTGGGTGACAACAACATCAATATTCATGAAATCTATGTGCACTTCGATGTGGCCTTGTATGAAATGCCAGATTTTATTAGTGCCCTTGATTGTTGTTTGAAAATATATCGTGTATTGAATTTGCCATATCCTTCGTCGAATGAATATTTATGGACATTTATACAACGTTATTTTTATGAAATCATGTTGCCCGATGATATGAAATGTCCATCAATGAGTTCATTAATTACGTATTTAAAATTTTAAAACAACCGGTCAGAATTAAGGGTGAAATATATTTATTATACGAATGTTCAATTGTACTTATTACTAGTAGTATGGGGAAACATTAAAGAAATGCTGATGTATTTGAAATGGAAAATAAATGAAGAAACATTAAGAATAATAATAATAAATTGATTGAAAATACTACTTACATGTGAAAATGTGTAAAAGCGGCCATGAAAGTAACACTGTGTTAAATTCCCCTGGAAATGGTCGGCTAGATGTCCAACTTTACTGTATTAATGGGAAAATCGGAAATGTTAAGTTCTAAACAAGTTTGAAATCGTAAATTGCTTTGTTGTATCAGTATGGCGGTACCAAAGCAGAGTTTCTGAACTATAAGTAGACACCAGCTGAATGGAAGACGTATTCATGGTGTGTTTTTTATTTAGGTTGAAACTTAAATAAATAAACTTAAATAAATATACTTTAATTGTTAAAAAAAACTAAATTTCAATATAAGCTAAACGCAATTTCGTGAAAGTAAAATCATAAATCGATAAATGGCTCCACCGATTGAAAAAGGTCACCCGTTAAATTTTTTAGTTTTCTTTTATGGAATTGTCGATATGTATTTTACACATTTTCTTGCATTTAATATTGTACATATATTTTTATGTCTGTATGTAAAAAATTATTATAGCTTAACAATAATAATTTTTTATAAAATATTTTAAAATGTGTTAGTTGCTCAACAAATTTTTAATTTATCTTAAAAATGTCGTTCAAATATTTTATACTTAAATATCCTTTAGATTTTCTAACAAATTATTGTGAAAATATGTATATTCATTTTAAAAACATCATAATGGAATTTCTTAATCTCACATTTCGTCTTTTTAGTTTCAAAAGTTCAAATTTTGTAAAATTTTAAAGATGTTTTGGCTGCGTTTATTGTAAGATTTATTTTCGAAATATATATTTAAATTTTAACTTAAACTTGAGGAAAAAGCCTATAGAAAATCTCAGTTCGGTGAAAATTTGTTTCAAAAATGTACTTTTCATTAAAATGATCACCCCGCCGTTGTAAAAGGCGTGGTTCAGAAAATATTTTTTGCGTCTTTAATTAGCATATTTTTTATCTTGGCTTTGACTTTTGAGAATTTTACAAAAATTATAAAAAAATTTTTCAAAATTGAAAAATTTTGGAGAAGGCTTGGGGGAAACTGTTGTCCAAAGTACCTCCGGTTTTACTTCGCACACATTTAGGTTAAGATTTCTTTTGAAACCATTTAAAAGAAATTTTGTAGTCCGAAATAAAAAAATATTTTAGAAGTGAAAGAATATTACCACTTTTTTGGAAAATAACCCCAAAAATGTGAATTTTTTTAAAGTTTAAACTTCAGATTAATATAACTTTTAATGGATACATGCAGCAATATTATTTTTTAAAAATTAGTGAGAAATCTAGTATATATTTTCAAAAAAATTAGGATCAAAATTAAAAACTTGAAAAAACGAGACCAAATAATATAAAAAATAGTATACAAATTTACCTTCAGTTCGCTACCAGCGTTTGAAAATCTGAAGTGTGGTACATTTTGGACAAAAAAAAAAGTTTCGAGTTTTTTGGTGAAATAGGTCTCAAAAAATTCGCAATGTTAAGCTTGTTATGAAAAAAATATTTTTAGATTTTGTTCCATGGGATTTTGTTCCTCTATAGGGCTTTTTAATGCATTTTGGTGAACAGATTTTTTTAAAATAATTTATTATGGGCCGTACAATGCCTTTTTTTTAAATATTTTTCGCATAAAAGGAATTTTATGCAAAAAATAAAGTGGATAAATTTCATGGTTTTTATATTTTTATCCATTTTGCAAAAAAAATATCGAGCTTTTTTTGCATGATGTACTAAAATGATGAGTTATGGACCAAAATTTGTACGAAAAATTTTTTTTAATATCTAGCTCGAAATTACAAGCTTTTTGATAACCATTACGAGAGAAAAATTAAAACTTTTTTTGGAAAAAATGTTCTATACCAGTGACTTTCAGTCACTGATATGGAACTGAAGATCAATTTTAAAAAATTTTAAAATATTTCTTATAAAATTTTTTTCTACGGGGCCCTACTACATATGTAAGCATATTTTTGTAGACATTTATGAGGACTGTACCCGTGACCTGGGATCTGCGCACCTCCAAATCAACTCGAAAACATCTCAGCATGTAAAATTTTATTTAAATATCACTAACGGATCACAACATGGATGGAAAATAAAAATATTTTTCGGTATCAAAATGAATTTCAAATAGAACTTTTTTTTTACTCTCAGAGTATTAAAATTCAAATTTTTGACAATTATTTATTTTTTATCTAGTGAAAAATTCAAAGCATGTAATTTGTATATCTAAAACGAAAGATTAAATACAATACCAATTCATTAAATTATTTTATTCATGCTAAATATTATAGTAAAATATGAAGTTCTTAATATTTACCATATTGAAATAAATTTACGAAGTAAAAGGTCTTTTAATATCAATTCCTTAAAATCGAGCACTACAGCTTTATTATTTTTGAAATTCGGAAAATTTTCACTTCAATTTTATTTACTTGTAGTGATTGTACATATATATACTTATTCTAGAGTTTATAATTTTATAAATTAAACTTACAACTCAAATGTTTCTATAATGTAATTTGTTTGCCCTATTGACCTATTTGAATTGCCCTAGTTACGTGTTTAATTTTATTGGAACTCGAAGAATCAACATTTAATCATAGATAGTTTAATTTAAATTAAAATTTAATTCTTACTACTGAACACCAATTGTAAATCTACATCAAATGTATATCTTCCAAATATATTTTCATTTAAAAATGTTTAATTCGAGTTGTGAAATATTAAGTAATCATTTGACAGTAACAAATGACTCGAGGGAGTATTTCGGTACTTTTAAATGTTAAATAGTATCAAGAAAAGTACTATACTATATACTATAAACTTTTGCATCCCTGGTTCACAAGTTATTTTGTATTTAAATATAAATCATGATATTAAATCTCGCAAGGATCGGCTGGATTGACCTTATCTCCCATATAATAACACCAATTAATGAAAGTCATTTTAATGAGCATAAATACCTTATAAATATTTTATTTTGTCATTTAATTTACATCACTAGTAAATTGGATTACGAAATTTCAGGAGTATCGGTTCATAGTTGAATATATTTTTCCCATATAAGATCTACTCCCGAAGTCACTTTAAAGCACTTAAATTCTATGAAATGTCAGTATTAGAATTATATTTGAAACTAATACGTTTTATATTTAGAATTATATAAATGATAGAAAGATACATGGTAGAATAAATAACAAGGTACAATTGTTAGAGAAAACGTTCCCAAATTTTATGAAGATTTGTCCACAATTGACCGTAACTCCCATATAAAACCCTCCTCCGAAAATCACTTTAACGTGCATAAATCACATACGAATGTTAGTATCAAGTTAATATTCAACACAAATAAGTTTTATGTAAGTAGAAAAAACATTGCAAAATTTTATGGGAATCGGTTCACAATTTACCATAGCTTCCATAAAAACCCACTTCCAGGAATCGCCCTGAAGTGCATAAAATCATCATGTTAATATTAACGCATTATTCTGTATTTGCATATTCTATTTTACATTTAGTAAAATTGGCCACATGTGTAATATAAGTCACCTTCCCGCATTTTTATGCTCGTACACAATGGTGTAGGGTATTATATAGTCGGTCTTGACCGACTCTATCTTTCTTTCTCATTTCATTTGTATTTTTTTTCAATAACTTGGCAGGACTTAAAATTACAACAATCCCTAACAATTCTACCTGGTTTATTTGTATCATGGAAAGATATTTAAAAATTAAATTCTTAAATTTTGTACTTAATAACAATTTTAAGGTCATTCTAATATATTAGTATTTGAAACTGATTATTAGGGTCTTTAACATATATTATTTTGGAAATAATTTGTTGAGAACTTTCAACGATATTAAAGCATAAAAATTAAAGAATATTTTTCGCAACTTTGACTTGGATAGTTTTAATCTGCTATAATGTCTTTTATTTGATATTCATATCATTTTTTACAGAAAAACAAGTTTTTCACCACAAAACTAATTTTTCATAAGAAAAAGAACTTTTTATTAACAAAACTATTATTTTTTTTATCACAAAATTCTAGTTATATAGCTTTGCTCCATAAAGCCTCTATTCCACCTCAAATCTTATTCTTAACTTTTTCACCTATTTTGCAACAGTACTTGCAACAATAGCTTTTTTTATTTAGAAGAAACATAATGTAATATTAGAAGTGAAGTAACCCGAAAAATTAAACTATGACTCCTACCCCCATGGGAGCATTTATAATATTGGTGTCTTCAGAAAATTAAAAACATGCATTTCTGTCGCACCTTCTAATGATTAAAATTTCATGCATCCAGGTTTATATTTAAATATCCAAGGAGTGTGATATCGTATCACTTCGTAACCTTTTATGAGATCAGTTCTATATATACTCTTTAATATATAAATAAATAAATATATATATATATATATATATATTAAAGAGGAACGGAAAAACGAACCCGAAATGAAAATCTTAAATCTCAGTTTTTTTAAACTTAACACACCATCATATTTGCTTACCTTGAGTGGATAAAATGAGGAACGGAAAAACGAACCCGAAATAAAAATCTTAAATCGCAATTTTTTAAACTTAACACACCATCATATTTGCTTACCTTGAGTGGATAAAATGACACTGAAAACAAAATTAATGAAAACAGTTTATTTTTCAGGTATTTAGAGAACATTAAAGAGAATTTTGTTTTGTTTTTACATAAATTTGCAATTTTTCTTTTACCACGAAATACTCAAACAAACACTTACGAATTTCTACGAATATAAAAAATTGTATTCCAAAAGCCAAACAATTTAACTTTCAACTCTAATTCCAAACACCTGATGTCAACTTGAACATGGTGGCTTAACATAAGAATAGGAATGAGAAAATTACTAAGAAAAACAGTGGTGTTGGTTAAATTGAGGTTAAGTAATAAAGACTGACAATGACAATAAAGAAAAAGTTATTAGAAAAAAAAAAAAACGAAAAATTTAAGCAGAATGGCAATAAAAGTGTTATAATCGTTCGTACTTGAATTCAAACCACAAGTGCATACAATTTCTTTATTTTTTTCTTTCTGAACCTCATTATCATCATAACCTTTTTTTTCACTTCACTTAAAGTTTCCAAGATTTTTTTTGCCTTTTTTGCTTAGTCTTACTCTTTTAAAGGATAAATCGTTTTAAGGATAACTGAAAAAGGAAAAGAAAAAAAAAGAACTTTTTCAATAAAAATAACTTGCGGTTTTATAAATGGCATTTAATATTAAATAATGTACATACATATGGGCCGTTATAAAAAAATTTTAGCCTAGCTGAAACTGGCTTAAATCCTTAATAAGTTTTGTAGTATTATTATTTTAAATAAACGGGTTACAGATCTGAAGTCACAAGTGCTACATTTTAGTATCATAGGTATTATTGTTGTTCAAAGTTAAAAACTACTTAAACTACAAAAATTATTTAACTTTTTTCCATTATTCTATACTTTCTATATAAGTACAACAGTGCAATGCAATAGCATCCACTTTTTTCGTCTTAAATAGGACTGAAACGTTAAAAAAGCACGTGCAAATTGTAAACAATGATTGTTGAAATATTTTTATACAGCACATTTTATACCCCAACCACCTATTGTGGTATTATGTATTTGTGCTGATGTTTATTACGCACAGAAAAAATTATCCAACACCCGCCTTAAAGTATACCAATCAACTCAGAATCATTTTTTGAGTCGATCTAACGATGGCTTGCTGGCTGGACGGCTGGCTAGCTGTCCATGTAAACCTTGTGCACAAAGAACAGGTCGCAATTTTGAAGATAATTCAATGAACTTTGGCAATGACTTTCAAGACACAAGGACGAAGCCTATTGAAATTGGTTATGATCGTTCCATTATTTCACCTAGCCCCCATACAAACGTCCTCCCGGAATAGAGGTTTAACGATCATGAATGCCTTAAATATAAGAATATTTTAATGAAATTTAGTGTAAGTAAGTTTTGTATAAGTTTCAATCTTTGTGCCAAATCCATATAAAACTCTCTTCCGAAAATCACTTAATGTGTATAAACCATATACACATGTTAGTATCAAATTTATATTCGGCACAAATAAGTTTTATATAAGTATAAATCACAGTAGCAAATTTTGTGAGGATCGCTCCATAATTTACCATAGTTCCCATATAAGCCCACTTTCGGAAATCACCATAAAGTACATAAATTCATATAAATGTTAGTATTAACGTAACATTCTGTATTCGTATATTTTATTTTACACTTGGTCTAATATATATATGTCTAATATAAGACCCCTCTACGTACTTCTGGTCGGGCTTGACCGACTATATCTTTCTTACTTGTTCTTTATTAAAAATAAAAATTTCACTACCGAAAAAATTTAATTTTGTTTGTAAACAAACCAATACATACAAACGTAAAAAAATTTACGTTTCAGACTTCCACTAAAACATGTACTGGTTACACCATGATATAAACAAATCGGAATTTTTGGATAAATTCTAAACCTTCTTTGTTATTGTGCAGACTTTCAACAGTTAAATACATGGTTGTCGAATTTTGATGATAACATTTTTTAATACGAATCTTGAAACAAGGATTGATAGTTGCTTTAATTATGCGTATTACGGCACATCTCCTTGATGTGCCCTAGATGTTCAATGTAGTAGATAGTCTTAAAGTTTGCGAGGCACATTCACAGTTTCTAATGGAATAGCATGGATTACTTAGTTGAACTTAGTTTTTTATTATTTTACACAATCGAAGGAGCATTAAAAATAATTACGCAAAAATGTTTTTGTATAGCAAATTGCAATTCGTACAAATCTTGGATACATAGATATAAGAGCGGTGACAAATATATATAATTAATCGGGACTATAAATTTAAGTCAAATGTCAATAATAGTTGAAAACGGTGTTTGTAATGCTTAACGGAAATGTAGAGGCGCATCAAAAAATGTCGAAAGATAAAAATTTTATGGACCAAAAAAATTTACCTGGGTTGAAAAATAATCACAATATTAAATAATATTTCTTTGTTACAAACTCTAATAAAATATATTTTCGTATAATATATGGATAAATAACTTACATTTGAAATATCATAAATATTATTTGAATAACTCAGTAGGTTTCGATATTACGCGTAATTTTTACCAGAATTATACATAAACTTTCAGTTTGTAAAAATTTTTATACGTATAACTACTGTGCCCCCTATACTAAATGATTAATGCGAACTGGTTCTGCATGCATTTGAGTCATTACTACAAATGGATTTATTGTGAACACAAAAAAAATATTTTTTGATTTTTAAGGCCTAAAATCAAAAAAATTTTGGTAATGACCCATATAAAAGTAATTTTTTATCACTTGTTTTATTTTTTTTTCTTTTGTTTGCTCTTCCATTGTTCTCTTACTTTGTTCTGTATTTTTATCAAAGACACAGAAATAAGCTGCATTGTTATGCATTTGAGTCAGATCTTTTAATTGCAACTAAATTTAATTCAATTTGAGTAAAGTTTTATTAAAAGAGAGGGTGAAATACTCGTATTTAAAAATAATAATGGTTAGCAACGTGATATGAAATTGTACATAATTAGAAAATTGTATATATTAGGTGGCGCCACGTTTGATAACAGAAAACAATGTTTCCAACTTAAAGTTTTCTGGATCTCAAAGAGAAAGTTATTCGTAATTCTAATGATGAAAAACATAAAAAATTAGTGAGAAATGTCCGTCTGGATGTCTGTGCGATGAAATGTTTTTTTTTTCAAGTCCATAGCCCAATAATTACATTTCCTTTTAGACACATACAACATATAGTCACGAAAATCTTGGTATTGCAATTTAGTAAAATCCATTTCTAGAGCAGCCTCAAAAAATTTTTATGAAATTTTCCTTTTTTCTTTGCAAAAAATTGAATATTACATTCTATTTCTCATGTAATTTCTTCAAACTCGTTCACTTTTGGGGTTCAGAAAATATGAAAATTTTTTCTATGGCACATCAACGCTATTTAGTACCAATATATGCTGGCTTTAATGAAACAAAAATCTGTTCGTGTGAATGACTTTTAGAGAATGGCTTTATTTAATGGAGGTTTAAGATAAAAAGTTATAAAAAAATGCCAAAATGGTATTTTCAACAACATTAAAAAAATTACCACACTTATATAATTCACATCAATATGTCTAAAATGCAAAGTGATACGATATTGTTGATCACACCGAAGATAATCGCGATCATAGTGATTTTGTAACATTTCATTAAGCAAAATTTAATCAACAAAGTATGCATAGATTTACTAATTTTTTAATTTTATAAATTTTTTTTTATATCTATAGTATTTGAAAATCAAAATAATTTTTAAAGGATATTAATGGAAAAGAAATGACCGTTTATGTTATGGTATTTAAAATTCAGAAGTTCAATAATATTGTAAAAATTCCAATTTAAGTGCGATATAAATAATAAATGAACATATGTAACTTACACAGATGTATATAAAATACAAATGAAAGAGGATCGATACGTTTTATAATAGTGAACATAATTGGTACCATAATTTTGATTTAAACTACCTTTAGAATATCGAGTAAAAAACAAAGTGTCCATAGATTTTTGATATTTTTCTCATCCAACCACAAAAAATCTTAAATGATACTAATAAAAAGTTAAAAAGTTGCAAATATTAATTATATATTTATAAAATCAATTTTTCAATGACAAAAATACATACTCTAAAATGTTAAAAGTTGCATTTAATTCAAACGCGTAATCATTTTTGAGTGCCACTTGATTTCGATATAAGCTATAATAACAGCTGCAGATTTCACCGATTTCAATTAGCGCGTTGGGTATGACTCGACAACTTATGAAATATTAAAGACACCGGGATCTCCTTATTGAATATTTTTTATACAATTTTTATACCACACACCACCATAGGTAGTTGGGGTATTATGCGTTTGTGCTGATGTTTGTAATGCACAGAAAACATCATCCAACACCCAGCTTAAAGTATACCAAGCGACTTAGAATCACTCTTTAAGTCGATCTAACGATGTCCGTACGCCTGGCTGACTGGACGGCTGGCTGGCTGTCCATGTAAACCTTTTGCACAAAGTACAGGTCGCATTTTTGAAGATAATTCAATAAAATTTGGCACGTGGGACTTCCATGACACAAATGTCCACACGGAATAGGGGTTTAACGATCATAAATGCCTTAAATATAGCAATATTTAATTCGGTGTAAGGAAGTTTTGTACAAGTATCAATTATTGTGCCAAATTTCATGAAGATCGGTCTATAATTGACCGTAGCTCCCATATAAAACCTTTTTCCAAAAATCACTTTAACGTGCATAAATCACATACACATGTTAGTATCAAATTTATATTCGACACAAATAAATTTACTATATAAGTAGAAATCACAGTGACAAATTTTATGAGGATCGCTCCATAATCTACCATAGCTGCCATATAAGCCCACTTTCGGAAATTACCCTAAGGTGCATAAATGCATATAAATCTTGGTATTAACGTAATATTCTGTATTCGTATATTTTATTTTACACTTAGTAAAAGTAGTGGTCCACATGTCTAATGCAAGATCCTTCCACGAATTTTGATGGAGAATGGTGTGGGGGATCATATTATCAGGCTTGATCGACGATATCTTTCTTTCTTGTTTTTTTGTTTACTGTACTTATTACGTAAAAAATGATAATATAAAAATTTAGATAGATTTTAAAGAGTTATAACATTTTAGCAAATTATTATTTTATCACTCCACAAATATTTTAAAATGTAATATGGAAACCTTTTTCGATCACGCGATACTTTACCTTCATTGAAATTACGCTGTGTGTGTACCAAGCAGCGCTACAAGCTGCTATTAAGGGCACATTAGCGAGATATATACTTTTTTCTCCGGTTCGAGGAGCAATAAAAAAATAAAACAACTGGTGTGAAGTTTGATCAATAATTAATTGTTTATTTATTTTCTACCTTCTTAAATACTATTATTTTGCTTATTGCTACATTTTGGAAATAAATTTAATATAAATTCTTGCATAATAATTCTTAAGAAATTTGTCTGGTGCATTTTGCACTTGGACAAAGTATAACAATTCTTTGGAAAATATATATAATTAATAAATATATTGGTATTAATAAAGTTATTAAAGTTCTTTGGAATTAATGTGCATAATGTGCATTTTGTTAATTGTTGCATTTTCGTTTAGCGGAAATGCATTTGGACAAATTATAACAATAAATATACATATTGAGAAAAATACAATTAATAAGGTTTTAAATATATATATTAAAATTCTTTGGAATTAGTATTCTTTGCAGCGGATAAAGTATAAAAAATAATTGGTATAATTCTTAATAAGTTAAAACAGCATGTGTATATGTGTATGATCAAAATAATGTTAAGGGAATAGTGGGAGACACTATAACAGTTAAGGGAATAGTGGGAGACACTATAACAATATATCTCAATTTATAATTACAAGAGCAATTAACCTCCATTCTTTGTTTTACAATACCCGAAGCGGTAATTTTAAAAATTTTCGTTTCACGACTTGTTCACATTATAATATAACACTGGTCAACGACACATTGATTGAACACAAGTTGGCCTATTTCTACAATTGTTTGTAGTTTACATTAGGGGAATTAAACAAATATGCTAAAATCCGCGATTACAGGAATCAAAATAAAGAAAAAAACTTGTTATCTTCAAACACTTTTTTTAAATTTTTTAACTTTGAGTGCCGGCCGATACTACACGGAACCAGTTCATATCTTGAATATTTGTTATAAGTGTTGGTAAAAAAACTTTTTGAGATTTATGGTCGGTTCCCTAAAGATAAACGTAAGAAGAGAATTCCAATATATTTATTATTGAAAAGAAAAAAATTTATTATTTTAATACAACTGCGTACATTTTTTTTTATAATTTTATGCTTTCAAATTTTCTTCTACAACTTTTCTATACATTTCAATTTGATCTGACTAGTAGTCTGGGAAATACAAATTTATTACCATCGGTCTCACTGTAATGATACCGTGAAATAACTCCCAAATGAAATAACTTTTTACAAAATGTTGTATTTTTTGGCCCGGTTAAAATGGTTTTCTCGTCGGTTGGTTTTGAATACCACTAGCTTTGCTTATGAAAGTACTACCGCATATCCGGCTTTCAGCTGGGTTCAAGGATTTTCTCTTCTGTGGTATTTAAAGTACCGGGATTGCTAAGTAAAGTTTATCGGCATAGCCGGCCTTCGGCAAATGATAAAAAAGTGGTGTTTTAAAAACCACAGAGGAGAAAGTCTGTTCGCTTGGCCTAAGGCCATCTATTCAGAAAAACTTTACTTAGCAAAAGGGTTTTCTTCTCTGTGGCATTTAAAATACCAGCTTCGCTCAGTAAAGCTTCTTTTAACTTTGGACCTATAACTTACTAATTATTTTATTTGATAATTTTAAATTTTGACTCATTTGATTATTTTCGGTAATTATTTCATTAAATATGCAACCTTTTTATTATGATAAAACTCCTAAATGTTGGGTATTATTTCACATATCCCTTTGGAAGATATTTCATTTTTTTTTTTGGAGTTTCTTCATTTTTGTTGGGACTAATTTTATTGGAAGTTATTTCATTAGGAGTTATTTCATTTGGGAGTTATTTCATGGTGCCCACTGTATGGCATAAGATTCTTTATGTTCAAAACTGCCTTCAATATGTATAACTAATGCAAACACAAAGCTTTAATATATTTTACTTTATGGTTCGCGATTTATAACGTTTTTAAAATAGATAAAAAAGGTTCTAAAGATTCTTAAGAGAAATAAATTTTTTTTATTCTTACGAATTTTTAAGTTTGAATGGTCAATATTTCCGGCTTAAAGTTCGCGAACATATTTCTCAAAAAATTATATTTATAAAATCCCAAAAAAAAAAAATATACTTATGTCGATGATAAAGCCTTTCTCGATACTCTCAGTAAACATCATTCTGGAACTTACAACGATTTCGGAGTTATTATGGAAACTAAATATTTTTGAAGCATAAATGCCAAATTTGTAGTTAAACTAATGAAAAAATTAATTCACTTTTGACTTAAATTTTAAAATGGACACATAAAATATTTTTGATAATATAAGATAAGATAAGATAAGATAAGATAAGGCAAAATGTTTGCTTTACGCAGAATAATGCTTCTCAATTCAAAGTATTCTTTATAATTGGAAAGTGAACGTAGAGGTACTCAAGAATAGTTTAAGTGCCAAATGTAAAAAATAAATATTGTACAGATTTTTTCAAAGATTTTAGAGGTAATGGGATTATTGAGAGGATTTTTTTTCAGTATTTAAGAACATTTAGAACAGTGTTACTTCTCCATCATAATTCGATGTCCTTAAAAATCTCCAACTTGGTCGCAATAATATCTTACTATAAATTTTAAAAAATAATAAAAATTTGAAATATAAACTCTCAGATAAAACACTAAAAAATTATTTTAATTACCAAAATGTTTCATTCAGTAAAAAAATAATAATAATTTGCTCTTCTCACCAGAGTTAATCATCAATTACTTATATACAGGGAAACCACAAATATGCACAAAAAATTGTTTTATGCGCTTTAAATATGCACTAAGAAACGAAAAATATGTTCCAAAAACAGGAAAATATACGCTTAAAAACAAACAATTTTTGTAAATTTTAAATAAAAATTACTTTTTTCTTTTAAACAAAGTTTTTTATTAAAATTTTAATGTTATAAAATATGGCAAAGCTATAATTGATCTATTAATTGTGTTGAAGAACACTTTTTTGAAATTCCCCATATTTTTTTATATCATATACAAATTCTATTGATTTTCCATTTGTTTACCCATATAATTTTAAACATTAACATTAATTAAGAAATTAACTAAATTATCATATGTAAATTTACATTTATAGTTTTCATTAATTGTGTGTAAGTTTAAAGACTAAATCGTCCACTTAAAGAGTTACAAAATATGCTATAAATCTGTTCTTAAAATCAATATATGCGCAAATATGCCATTAAGGGGAAATATGTGAAAATATATACTTACAAATCGTTGCTAAAATGCTTTATTTGTTCCGAAACGGATAAATATTTTATCGATTGTTTCGTTCAACGTACAGCAAAAAACATGCAATAGCATATTTATGGTTTCACTGCTAATATGTATTTTTCTTTACTTAAACACTATTAATTAAGGTTTGCGTTTAAATAAAATATAACACAATTTTTTATTAACTCCTACTCCTACTCCTAATGCCTTTGTTGATCACAATTCGAGAGATATGCCAGATTTAATAACAAATAGCATTTTTTAAATCCATTTATTTGTCCGCTTACAGAGGGCAGTCAAAGAAAAATGTACAAAATCAACTTAGAATTTTTATTTTTAGCTCATTAAAAGACAATAATTCCGTATCTTTTGACTAAGGAATTAGATTTTAGAGCAATCCAAAAGCTCAACAAGCACTTAACGAATTAGATGAAACTTGCTTTAGAAAAAGAAGAAGTCACAAGATTTCAAAACCAAAAAGTTTTAGTCTTGGAATCTTGTGACTTCTTCTTGGTCTTGAAATCTTGTGAAGCTATGCCAAATATGTTCAGGCTTATAATGTCTCGTTGTGTACTGTTTTCAAAATCCAGTATGGGCCTGGTTAGAGCTAAATACTTTAATCAATAAAAGCTAATATCGTTTTAAATTACAACTGCAAAATGTACATACTTTGTTTTTGACTTTTCTCATCTTTCCTAAGTTTTATATACCAAATAATCGAAAAAACGGTCTTTAATAGTATCGTACTAAAAAAAAAAAAAAAAAACAATACAAATTTACAAAACAATTTATGGTATGGAAAATTTACTCAACATGTTTTAGTCTGAGTAAACTCGAATAATCATAACAAGGAGTATAATAAAAAACATTTATGATATTTCTAACATACAACAGTGCTTTTAGCATTTTCTAATATGATTAAGAATTTTTTCATTGCAGTAAAATCATCAAGAAATGGTACACAAAGGTAATACAAATACAGACATAATGTTAATTTATACTTACAGAATTTTCGTTCTATATCTGCCCAGAATTTTGGCAATTAGAAAAGAATTGGATCTAAGTCAAAAGTGACTTTATGAAGGCCCCAGCAATTACGGTTATAAATTTTAAATTAATATTCTTAAAAGTCATACAAATAACAAATTAGGGGTGCCCCCTAAAATATACCAATCGACTCAGCATCTTCTTAACTGGTCGAAACTGGTTCATTATTTCACTTAACATTTTTAAAACTACTAAAAATTAAAAATTAAATTTTGATTTAACAAAAAAAAAAAAAAAAAAAAAAAACAACACTGTGCGTAAATTACAATTCGATATATATATATATATATATATATATATATATATATATATATATACAAATCCCCAGGCAATCGACCTATTATTTTGCATTTCGTTAAGCAATATATTTGTGCCTTATTAACGTATCGTGCCCTTAAAATAAATTTTTTAAACTTTAATATTTGAATTATAAAAAGAATTACTTACATGTTCTGTTCTGTTCCTCTGCAAAAATAAAGTGAATAAATTAAAGGAAAAGTTAAAAAACTCGCGGAAAAAATTCATTCACGAAAAGAGGAATTTTATTTTAGCATAAAATTATTCATGGGGAATTTTTTCACGATTGCAAATTTAGGAAAAGGGAAAATATTTCGCAGGAAAAATATTCATGAGTTTAATGAACGTAGGGGGTATATAGCCAATATAATTTTTTGTTTACCTTGGCTTTGACATTTTTAAATTTTACCAAAAAATTTTAAGAACTTTTTCAAAATTTATAAAGTTTGAATAGGGCTTGGGAGAAGCAGAACAAGGCAAATATTTTAGAAGTGAAAGAATATTACCACCTTTTTGGAAAAAAACCCAAAAAATGTGAATTTTTTTGTAAGTTTCAAATTCAGATTAATATAACCTATTATCGGATTTATATGATTCTTGCAGGAATATTATTTAGAATTTTGTAAAAAATATAGTGCATATTTTCAAAAAATTTTAGGTCCTAAAAGAGATAACCTACACATGCTTAGTTTTTTGTAGAGATTAATATATATATATATATATATATTCGAGGGCGGATCAATAAGTCCGTGAATTTTCGAACTTCCCTCGTAGTTATATGAAATGCAACACTATCCCCATCAAGTACCACCTGTTAATAGACTACTGTCAAATTTTGAGCAAGTGTCGTCATTTACTTTGCGTTTAACAGCTGTTCAAAACAACTTCGTGTATTTTTCTAAAAATGGAAAAAAGTGAATTTCGTGTGCTCATTACACATTATTTTTTGCGAAAAAAAACCATCAATCATACCAAGGAAAAGCTTGATAAATACTATGGAGACTCTGCACCATCGATTTCAATGGTAAAAAAGTGGTTTACTGACATTCGTTGTGGTCGCACAAGTACAAATGACGCTGAACGTTCTGGACGGCCAATTGAGGTCAGTACACCCGAAAATGTCAAAAAATCCACGATATGGTGTTGGCCGACCGAAGATAAAAAGTGCGTAAGATTGTTGATGCCATAGGCATTTCATATGGCAGTTTGGTTTCGA
Organism: Protocalliphora azurea; assembly: GCA_932274085.1. Taxonomy (NCBI): domain Eukaryota; kingdom Metazoa; phylum Arthropoda; class Insecta; order Diptera; family Calliphoridae; genus Protocalliphora; species Protocalliphora azurea. The sequence goes on from OW026521.1 coordinate 106,825,161, forward strand.
TTTTAAATGATCAGCTGGGTTTACGAAAGTTGTCTACAAGATGGGTGCCGCGTTTGCTCTCAATTGACCATAAACACGTTTGCGGTCTCAATGGCAAAACTCTATGAATTGGGCTACGAATTGGTACTTCATCCGCCATATTTTCCGGATTTAGCCCCTAGTGACTACTTCCTATTTCCAAACCTAAAGAAATGGCTCGGTGGAAAGATATTCAACTCCAACGATGAAATTATTGACCAAACAAATGCCTATTTTAAGGACCTAGAAAAATCCCATTTTTCCGCAAAGTAAATGAAGACTCTTGCTCAAATTTGACAGTAGTCTATTAACAGGTGGTACTTCATGGGAATAGTGTTGCATTTCATATAAAAAAAATCCTATTTTTTACGCAAAGTAAATGAAGACCCTTGCTCAAATTTGACAGTAGCCTATTAACAGGTGGTACTTCATGGGAATAGTGTTGCATTTCATATAACCACGAGGGAAGTTCGAAAAGTTAGCTACTTATTGATCCGCCCTCGTATATATATATATTCAAAAATAGAAAATATTTTTATATTGCAGAGTATAACGCGTGAAGATTTTTTTGGGAAATTGTCACACACTGTAATAATCCACTTTCTATTTTCAAAATTTGTGTATAAAAAATTGTTTCACAAACTCCTTTAAATTGAAATTTGTTAAAAAATACTTGTCTATTAATTCTCATTGTATAAGTTTATAAAAATGAAGTTTTAGCTACAACATTTAACTGTCTTATAAAATTTAGAGAAAATGGACCTTTAATTTACAAATTATAAGTGTTACTTTACAAGTTTACTCCTTCAGCATAGTCCTCTTTAAGACATATTGCAAAGTATAATAAACACAAAAGTACAAATGATATTGTAAAAAAAAAGAAAAAAATTGAAGGAAATGCTAAAAATGTTTTTTTTTCTTACACATTTTAAAAGCTATTATGGTTTTACATATGAGTATTTTGTAGTGTTGTTTTTAAACTTATGATGTATATTAAGGCTACTCACTCCATTTGGAAGGAAAAAATGTGTTTCTGTTACGCCCCTGAAAATAAACATTGTACATTGCGGCCATTTGCAAAATAAATGATAATAAGTATGGATCTTTTAAGCCGCTAAACCGATTTTGATAGAACTAGGAACACCGATAAAGGAGGAGTTAAACTTTAAGGATATTGTTGGCTGGAGTGTGTAGCTCGAGCACAGATTGCGCTACAGTGGGTCAAAGATGACCACCTCGAGAGTGAAAAACATATCAGAGCTTTTAACTTGTAACTTTTACAAATAAATTTTAAATATTTTGACATTTACAAATTCTTCTAAGCAACACAATCTTGAGCGCAAAGTACAGATCTCAATTTTGAAGATAATTTTATGAAATAAGAATAAATCTTTGTTCCGAATTTCATAAAGATCGGTCCATAGCTCCCATATAAATCCTTCACGTAAATGTGCATAACTCTTATTCTAATGTTTGTATAAAGTTAATATTTGACACAAATAAGTTATATATATATATAAACTACAGTGTCAAATATTATTAAAATCGGTCCATAATTGACCATAGCTCCCATATAAGGCCCACTTCCGAGAATCACCCTAAACTATATAAACCCCAAATATATGTTAGTGTAGGTATGTATTATATAAATAGGTATGTTTTTTATAAATATTGGCCACTGGACCCATATAAGATGCCCTGCCGAATTTTGGTGCAATACACATTGTTGTAGGGTATCATATGGTTGGCTTGACTTACAATACATTTCTGACTTGTTTAACTTTTTGTAAATGTTTATATTTTCTCTTATATATGGTATCATTTAAAAAGTGTTGAAAATTATACTATTTTTTAAGTTCTTTTTTGCAATATTGTTTATTATTTAAATGAAAACTGAAATTTTTAATTTCTTTAAGATATAAGTTGAAGTTTGATCCGTTTAATTTTTATTTCAATCTGATTTGAAATACCATATTTTAACATACTTTTTCACGTTCTCATTAGTTTTTAAAATTTTGTAGATACTGTAAGAAATTTATAAAAAAACATGGAACGGGTGCCAGCAAAATGGTCCAATGAAAGATCGTTCAAAAATCACATACAATTTTGGGTTATGTTTCATATGAAAAATTACTCAATTCTTCAATCAATTTGTCGTCATTTTAGAACTATAATTCCTTTTTGCATTTCCAAATTTTTAGGTGATTTTTCGCTTTTATGAGTATTTTTTTTTAAGTTATATTCATAAATAGTTCTATAGTTAATGAAGTATATTAAAAAATAATTATAATAATCGATTTAGTAAGACCATAAAATTAGTTAAGTTATTATTGATGTGGAGAATGAAGCGCCATAGACGAAAATTTTTGTTAAGTATAAATAATCTCGGTTTATTGTGTAAATAAATATACGAAAATGCTTAAATGGACGAAGCTAGAAGCTAAAACGAAAATTTTGAGGCTAAAATCAAAATAAAAAGGCTAGATTTAGTCTTAAAAAAGCTAAACTGGCAACACATATTGTAGTAAATGTGTGCTGAATTTCTCTTTTGATTTCTAACAATAACCTTTTTATGTGAATCATTTCACATAAAAATTTATTATTTTTCAAAAGACGTTCCGAAAACAAAGTAATATCAAAGATTGAGAAAAACATAAGTTATATCTATATACTCAAAGTTGTATTATTGAGAAAACTGTTATTATTTGGGCAAAAATTACAAAATAGCAATTTTTAAAAAATCTTATTTTCCGATTAAAAATCTTTATATCTTTCGACGGCCTCAAAAAAATCATAAATAAGATAAATCTTCACATATGGCTACACTGATTGCAAGGACAAAATTATATAAGTTTAACCTCGATGTCTGGTACCCATAATGTAATAAGAAAGTGACCTCGTAAGCCCAGCTGATTTACAATTTTTTCATGTACGTACTATATATCGTCCACAAATTTCAAGTCTTTTTTGAAAAAGAAAATTCAATGTAACTTAATCTGTAAACTGAATCCGAGTAGAAGAGAAATTAATAAATATTTTTAAAATGAGTCGGATTGAAAAGTTAGCGAGGGGAAAGCATTAAATTTTGTATTCCTTATACAAAAACTGCAATTTTTAGTAAATTTTAGCTCTAAGTGCTTTTATGGAATTGATCAATTATAATTTGTCTTGAAGTTGTTTTCAAGATAGTTCGAAAACTTTTATATTTTATTTTCCTATTTTAATAAGGGTTCCATAGTTGGAACAAAAAGACGATTCTAAACTAAATGAGTGTCTAGCAGGGCTGCCAGATTTAGGGTTTTAAACCAAATTTGGGGAATTTTTGTTACAGAAAAGTATGAAAATTTCGATTTAGGGCTTAGGCAATTTCTTGGGGATATCTAAAATATTTTGGAGTTTTCGGTAACAGTATATAATTTTAAAGATTCTAGCGATCCCTATAAGCAACGCATATGTAGAATGCATATTTTAGGTTATGAGCTTAATAAAAACCAAACTTCAAGATAGCATACATTATGAACTTAGGGAGGCATCTTAACTCTTTAATATTCGTTTGAATTGAGTACAACTGAGTTATTTTTAAAGTTTAAAGAGTTTTTTTCCTTTCTTAATTAAATAAGTGTCAAAAAGCGATTTAAAAGTAATAACAAATTTGGGGGTTTTAATGATAAATATCAGAAAGTTGATTGTGAATTTCTTTTTTTTTTCAGGAAAAAAAAGCAAAATATGTCATTTGGCAATTTCTTAATGTCAATGTTTCATCCAGAAAAATCTCATAAAACTGCTCCCAATTAAGTATACTCTCCACAAAGAGAGCCTAATATATTAGTTTAAGAATATTTTATTTTTTAATAAATAAAATCTGTTGGTAAGAATTTAATGCTGTATTTTGAATAATTTTAATTCTAAAGTTATGTATAATACTAATTCTGAAATTTAATACCAATTTCATGTACTTATTTTTTAAATACATATGTAATTTTGTAAAAATATTCATCCAAAAAAATAAAAACAAAGAAATGATTATTTTGAATGATAAAAAATCTTTTTTTGTTGAGTGGAGATTTTTTTGGGGAAAAGTATCTGGTAGCCGTGTTGTCCAGCTTGAAATTTTATACTTGTAGAAGAGTTATGTCGACATTATATATTTTTTTTAAGAATTTTAATAGTTTTTTTGAGATATGATATATGTCCAACTTTGACCTTTGAATTTTAATGGAAATACATATAAAATTATTTGTCTTTAATATGAAACTAAAAATAGAGATCTACCATGTGTAGTTTAGAAGTTATTAGTTATAACTAAGGTGTAAACGAGTACACCTTTGAGAAGTTTTTAGCTTTTTTCCGTTTTTCAAAACGTCATATTTTTGGACCAGAAAGGGCCACGAGTCTAAAAGTTTATGATTTCAGAAATTCACTACAGCCAATGACTGTAGTGAGAGACGTTAAATACGTCCGTTTTAATATGGAAAAACTCAGGCAGGCGATTTTTCCTGCAAATATTTAAAGTTGAGTATTGGATGAGTCTACATAGTAAGTACTGCATCCCTAAAAGGTTTTCCAATTTGATTCTAAACTCTGAAATGCATTCAAGCTTTCAAAATGAAGATTTAAAATGTTTGATATGTTTGTAACTTAAAAAATAAAAATTTATTGTATTATTTTATAAGATATATTTTAGCGTTAAAAATTAGCGATTTTATTTAAATTGTAGGTGGTTTCTAGCGGTTTATTAAGCACAATCTGGTGGGACATAGCATTATAGTTTTGGCGACACTACTCTGCAACAGTTAGATAATTTTGTTGAAATAAAAATTGCTAATAAACCTTTAACAAAGTACATTTTTTCGACTTTTCCGAATATTTCGACATTTTGCCTTTTTCCGATTATTTTTCACTTTTCGATTATCTCGGACTTTTTCGACTATCTGGAAATCAAAAGATCGATTCTGGACAATTTTCAATCCAAAAAGTCTATTTCGACTTTTCAAATTTTTTCAACAAAAATTCAATTATGCAAAAAAGTCGATTTTAATCTTTCGTATTTAAAAATGATATTAACGAGTCTTAACAAACTAAACTGAAATATATTTTCATTTTGCATCCTTGCTTATAAATCATGTTGATTTATATCGGTATTGTGGTGTAATGAGTAAGATGCATGGTGTAGTAAGACCAGTCGTAGGACCAGCTGAATTAAAATTTGTTCATGTATATACCGCGCAAAGCTGTCAAATTATTTCTGTATGTATGTAATATTTTTTACATCGTTCTTTTACTTTTCTTTTTTTGACTTTTTGTGCGTTGGTTTCACACTAATAAAATACAAGCAATTATTGTTTTTGTAGATGTGGGGTCATTTTGTAATTACATTATGATAAGACGGTAGACTAATAAGCAGTAAATGGCCCCTGGGTTCAAATCTCAACTCAGCCAATACATTTTTTCTTGTTTCTATAAAATTTTGGTACTCAAATAAAATTTGGTGAATTTTTGAAAACCGCGAATAAAATTAATTATAGCACCAAAAAAAAGGAAGCTGTTTTATAATTTCAAACAAAGGAAAAATATAGTTGTAGTGACCATAATCTAAGAGCAACATATTATGATTGGAACATATGCTCACAGCTAAAAATAGATATGCTTTTAAATAATAATTCTTATGCTCCCATTTTATTATATTGTGTCCGTTTTTATGGTTCGTTTTTTCATATTATGGTTCGAGTTTTTCTTGTTATTTTACCATCTTACTACATTATCATCCTATTTTATCAGATTATGATTTCATTTTATCATATTATCCCCTCTTATCATATTTTAATTCCGTTTTATCATATTATTATTTCATTTTATCATATTATTATCCAATCTTATCATATTATAATTTCATTTTATTATATTATTCTATCTATCATATGTTAATTTTTTTTTTTATTTAGTCCATTAAATTTGTTTCAAAATAATAGATAAAAGTGTCTATTAATCATAGGAAATTATATACATATTATTTGTACATTAATTAATTTTATTTACTTGTACCATCATATGTTGTTCAAGATAATGCAAGAAATTTTATATTAAATAAACCCTTTAATAGTAGTTAATCAATATCTTATATTTCTTGAATCATACTAAATATAAAAAAACCTTGTCTACTTATATTAATTCATGTATAAACTAAATGATAATTATAATGAAGTTGGAAAACAAAATATATTTAAAAACAAATTATGAATTGTTCAACCACATTTGTAGTGTGTTTTTTACAAATATGGTTGAACAATTCAATTATAACATTTTATTGTTATAAGAATAATAGTATTAATATGGTTTGAAAACAAAATATTGTTTAAGAACAAGGAAAAACATCGGTAATATTTAATGGTTATAGAAATAATGATATTTTTATATTAAACAAATTTTGTTTCTGGTAAAAATATTCAAAAACATATTTTTTTTTAAACTATATTAAAATTTCGATTAAATGTAAACATTGAATGATAAAACCGAAACAAAAACATTGCTATCATGAGCATATTATTATTAAAATTAATGAGAATTAACAATGAGAACATAATATTGTTGTAGTAACAATGTCGTAACCATGTTTTTTCTCTACGTGTTTATTTAAAAGGCGAATTTTTTGCTGGGAATTTCATGTTTTTAATTTTTATAATAGTTGACAAACATTAGGAATGGAAATCTATGAAAATTTAATTGTTTTCGATTTTCGAGAATATTCTTAGTAATAGGTTTGTTGGTTTACGTGGTAGCCCGTAATCTTACGGGCAATCAATTAGACTCGTTAGAATCCGTTTTGATGGAACCACACTACTCGCCAGGTGAATTAGTTGTATTGAGTCTGTAATGAGATAGAAATGTAGGGAAGAAACAATGAGAACATAAATTAATTAAATCCAGCCTGTAGCATTGAGATATTTAATGATGTCACTGAGTCTAGTGTCAGATATCTCATAGAGGTTGTCTAATTGGTGCCCTCCCAGAAATTTATGTCTGCTTGCGTTCAAAGCTGGGCATTCACATAGAAGATGAAAAACTGTCTCCTCCTTCTCGCGATTGCCACAACTACGACAATATTCATTGTAAGGGAGACCAAGTCTACTTGCATATTTACCGATCGTCCAGTGACCTGTAAACAATGCTATTAGCCTCGAGATGTCCTTGCGTTTGTAGCCAATGAGTTGCATTGAGCGTTTCTCGTTGTAGGTAGGCCACGTTTCTTTCGCGACTCTACATTTGTCCAAATTTTGCCATCTATTTTCCGCCTTTACTAGAAAGTGTTTTTGGATTCTGCTTTTGACTGTTCCTAACGGCATTGCGACAGAAACCGCTAAGGAGGCATTCATAGCAGAGCCTACCCGGGCTAATTCGTCTGCCTGTTCATTACCATAGTAGTCCCTATGAGCAGGAAACCAAAATTATAGTAATGTCATACAGTCGACTTAGTCCAAACAGTTCCTCTTTACACTGTCTGACTAGAATAGAGGTAGTTTTCGGTGATTTGAGCGATAGTATTGCCGCTTGACTGTCGACAAATAAACCAATATTCCCTTGGATATTTCTATCGCGAATTAGTTTACACGCTTCACTGACCGCTAGTATTTCCGCTTGGAATACGCTTGCCTCGTCAGGGAGTCTACATGAGTGTCTAATTCCAAGATCATCAGAGAAGACACCAGAGCCGACACCGCAGTTCATCTTTGAGCCGTCAGTGTATATCCTAGTTCTAAATTGTTCAAGAAGATTGCCCCTTCTCCATTCACTCCTGGTGGGGAATAGGACTTTAATAGTATTTCCGAAGTCCATGTGGGGAATCATATAGTCGGTAAATTTATTGAATTGCGGGGGTATTAAATTTAATATCCTCGCGTGCCCATACGTTCTTAATCTCCAGCTTTTTGTCGCAGATAATCTTATCGCACTATTAACTGATGATTCAATTATGTATAGGTCTATAGGTGTTAGGTGCAATATAGTGTTCAGAGCTTCTGATGGACTAGTACGTAATGCACCTGCAATGCCAATGGAAGCGGATCTTTGTATCCTGTAAAGCTGATCCACCACATACCTCTTACTAGTAGCGGTCCACCACACAAGAGATCCATATATAAGAATGAGCCGTACTATTGCAGTGTATAGCCATTTTGTCAATTTTGGACTCAGACCCCATTTCACACTGAACATCTTTCTACAGGTGTAGTATGCTACCGTAGCCTTACTAACCCTATGTCGAATGTTCAGTTTCCATGAAAGCTTAGAGTCCAAAATAATGCCCTAGTATTTTGCACTGTCCGACAAGGTGAGTTCACAGTTTTCTAACCGTGGTAGTCTGAAGCTCGGAATCTTGGTCTTTGTGGTGAAAAGTACCAGCTCTGTTTTGCCCGGATTCACTCATAGTCCACATTCTTTGGCCCAGTCACTGAGTATAGCCAGAGCAGTTGACATGATATCACTTATCACGTTCAGAAACAGTCCTGATACTAGTATCACCACATCGTCCGCGTAAGCCACGACTTTCACTCCTTTGTCTTCCAATTTACACAGGATGGTATTAATGACAATAAGCCACAACAGCGGAGAAATCACACCCCCTTGTGGAGTTCCACGCATAACTTGTTTGGTCTTAACACTGTTGCCTAAATTCGCAATGACGATTCTTGTCCCTAGCATTGACACCAGCCAGTTGGTGATATAATCATCAACTCCTAGTTCGTACAGAGCTTTCTGTATCGCCAAAGTCGTGACATTGTTAAAGGCGCCTTCTATATCCAGAAAGGTAGCCATAGCGTATTGTTTAAATTCAATGGATCGCTCGATGACCCTTACGACCTCATGAAGAGCCGACTCCGTAGAGCGACCCTTAATGTAGGCATGTTGACTTCCTGAGAGTCGAGTTGTACCCTCTAGACGCTGCCTTATATGTAAATCAATGAGTCTCTCCAGAGTTTTCAGCTGAAAAGACGAGAGACTAATCGGACGGAAGTCCTTTGCATTCTCATGACTTCTTTTTCCGATTTTTGGAATGAACACTACCTTTACTCTCCTCCAGTTCCTGGGAACATAGTTGAGGGTTAGGCAGAGTTTAAAGATCCTATGTAGCCAGGGTATGATGTATACCTTTGCACTTTTCATCATCCGTGGTATAATACCATTAGGCCCTGCAGATTTGTACGGAGAGAAGCTATCAATCGCCCATGAAATTTTCTCAACGGATATTATGTCATCCTCGATTCCTTGCGGGGATTTAATATGCCCCATCTCCTGGTCTGTAATATCAGTGCAGCCAGGAAAATGAGTATTAAGTAAAATGTCCAAAGATTCCGCCGACGATTCTGACCATGATCCATCCATCCTTTTAATATAGGATGGATTATTATGACCATTTGCCAAAACCCTACTGAGTCTAGCAGATTCCTTGGTATTGTCGATAGATTCGCAGAAGCCTTTCCATGAGTTTCTTTTTGCGATCTTTATTGCTTTCTTATATTCCCTATGCTTCCCTATAATACAACTGCCACCATTTTGTCCTGTAGCCAATATTGAAAGCATTGCGTGCCTCCTTGCGTAGCTTCGAGAGTTCCCTATTCAACCAGGGAGGGAAGCTCTTTTTAGCCTTCGTCATTGAACAGGATATATTAAAAGCTTTAACAATTTCCTTGCCTAATGTACCCTCAATTTGGTCAAGACTCTCAGTCGTTGCTTCGACTGGAGGTATTTTTTTCAGTTTGTGCATGAGAATCCCATTGAACTTAGTCCAGTTCGTTCGTCTTGGGTTTCTGAAAGTTGACGCTGTTTCCTTGCAGACGAGTCCTATGTCGAAAAGTATCCAGCAATGATCCGAAAAGGATTTCTCTTTGGATACTCTCCACCTATCAACTGATAAATTGGATCTGTCCTTCATAAGTGTAATGTCTAGCACCTCTTCCCATCCATTATGGTTCACCAAGCTCGGAAAAACGAATGTGGGGTCATTGCCAGAGTTGCATATGGTCAAGTGGTTTGTATTAATGAAATCAAATAGACACTCACCTCTGTCATTGATTTCCGTGCTGCCCCATATTGTATGCCTTGAGTTAGCATCACAGCCAAGGATAATGTCTTCTTGAGCCTTTATAGAGGCCAGAAATGCCCTCACTTCGTCTGGCGGGGCTGGCTTGTCGTGTGTCATATAGCTGGAGGCGATCAGGAAACTTCTGTTTTGCATTAATTCGACCCTTGCGACTGTCAGGTCTGCTGAGCTATACTGTGAGCAAAGAAATATATTTATGTGTTTTTTAGCAATAAGACAAGATCTTGGCTTACCTTTATCTTTTACGTATAGTGTTTTATATGTTGAAGTCGGGAACCCTTTGACTTGGGAGTTAGAAACCCAGGGTTCCTGGACTATAGCGATGTCGAGGTCCTTTTCCGCTAAAAGAAGCCTCAGATTGCCTGTAACACATTTTGAATGCTGCAGATTAATTTGCACGATTTTCATCGTCGGTTGTAGGGTTTTTTGCAGGTTCGCTTAGCTGCATGCCTGTCAGCAGATTGTTGGCTAGTTCCAACTCATCTGCTTCGCCAGCTCCTGGACCTGTGGGACGGAACACCTTAACCTTGACGTCCCTAACCCCAAAGTACAGTTTTAGCCCCGCCTTCTCTAGCTCAACTGCGCTATTCTCTGAGACGGCGAAGATAATGCACTTGTTGTTGTCCCCATGATCTTCTGAACGGATGACTGTCCAGTCACTCATGGGGATACTGGGGTTCTGCAGCTTCAGACACTCCAGTATTTTCTGATTATAGCAGCTCAACTTCGGTAACCAAACCTTTGCCCGTGGTCTCATAGGGATTTCCCCCGCTGGGATAAGCTTAAGGCTTAAGCCTTCCCATGCATCGCTAATCTTTTGTGATACATTTGCTGAGGAATTCTTTAGAGAACACGTCCAAGCATTTGATTATCCTGTAGCCCCGGTGTATCTCACCAGAGTCAAAACGAGGAACTGTAGAGTCTTTGTTGGTGAGTACGTGTTCCATCACGAGTTCAGCCAATTTAGACTCTATAGCACCCCATTCTGCTACCACAGGAGTTAGGTTGCCGCTTTTTTCGTTGGCCAGCGCCATCAGCAAGTGATCTTTAACCACCTCGTTAAACGGCCTTCTTGCTGACGTTATTGTAATAAAACATATTGAATTTTAATTCCATACAAAATGAAGGTAGGAAATTTATAATGTTACAGAAGCAGTGAAAAACTTAATATACCTTATTATAGTTGTATATTTACATACTTTTTTATAGATTACTATTTCAACTTGATATGGGGCTACTACTCCCCCTTAACCTATCCATCCTATTCAAAATTTGTTATGAACAATTCTTTTACATGTTTTTAGGACTCGTTAAATTGCTACCCCTCCCCCTGGCCCTATCCGTCATATTTTCATTTCGTCAGTGCATTATTATAAGAAAGTAGTTTCCACAAAATTTGTGGGCTCTCACCATAATAGTACTATATATATATTTGGTTTTTATGCGGGTACCATTACTCTGTCTCATTTTAAATTATGCAGGCTGATGAGAAATTTATTCCTACAAAATGTTAAGACTTTTGCTGTACTGGTTTCTAAGATATACGTTATTTAATATTTTCGTTATATGGGGGATACCATTTCCCCTTTTCCTATCGTCTTTCATTTTAAGTTTGAAGGTTGATGAATAAGGTATTCCTGTAAAATTTTAAGACTTTTTCTTAACCATATTTAAGTTATCCGAAAATTAGTCTTTTCTTTATATTGGGGATACTATTCCCCATGCTCTTATCATATCCCATCCAATCCATTTTCAACTTTGAAGTTATTGCTTCAAAATTGAAAGGCTTTCGCGGAATAATTCTGAAGTAATGCGATAATAATTATTTTCTTTGTATGGGGAGTACCAATTCCCCTTCCCCTATCGAAAAGTAAATTAGTTTATTTTAATTCCTGGCTTTACAGGATAATACTGTGTGATTTAGCTGCCTATAAGGTATAAACAAATAAACAAACAAGTGGGAATGCTATATTCGGCTATGCTGAATCTTAAATACCCTCCACCAATCACACTGCATTTTTTGAATTTTTTATTTGGAAATAGCTCTATTAAAAATAATGTTTTACTAATTCAATAATTTTTTATTTTAACATTTACAATAGTATAATACTTTAACAAAAAGTGGTATTCTTGGTTCTAATAAATAATTTGATTGAGAAATATTCCTCGCTTTTTTAAATTTATAAAACATAGTTTTGGTAATATACCTAAAATAACAAATTTGTTAGTTAGAATATTATAACGAAATTTTCAGTGACCTTATAATTTAGAACAATAATTTTATAAATGGTAATAAAAACTGCACGTTTAATTGCAGCTTTCTCTAAATAAATTTGTATTGTCTAATGTATTTATATGTAATAATTTTTTAAAAGATTAAACTAAAATAAAATTTTATAAAATAAACTAGAGATATCGTATATTTCTCACAAAAATTCAATGTTTGGAGGAACAACTTAAATCGTAAACCTATTTAATCATCTATATTTTTTAGAAAAAGTCTATTATTTTAGCCGAAAAAATTTAATTTTATTTTTTATATAGGAAAGGAAAAATTTTTTATAACTTATATTTCTCAAAAAATTTTTTTTTTAATTGAAAACTAAATCAAGAACAAAAACTTGTGTTTACTTATATTTTTTTTACCAAGAAACATTTTTTTTACCTACAAACATTTTTTTGGGTGAAAATCTAAATAAAACTATTTAGCGGATTTTTTGGATGTCGAAATACTAGCATTTAGAAATGTAAAAAATACATCAAAAAAGTATCAAAATATAATCACTTTTGTATAATAAACATGTTTTAAATGCAGATGGAATATTTCTAGTAAATATTTTTTATTATAATCGATATAAATGCTTATCTTATGTTTAAACACATTTTAATAAAGTAATAAATCATCATAACTTTAAATTAAATATGAAAAATATTGAGAAAAAAAAAATCACTAATTAAAAATTTTCAATTCAAAACTATAAACAACAACAAGTCTAGTTTTTTAGATCAAAATTCGACATTTTTGTTTTCTAATTCTAACGTATTTTGTTATTGCAAATTTGTGTATTTTCTACTTTTGAACATCCAAGAATGTAAAAAGGACACTTTTTGTCTTTTGTCACTGTTGCCATATAATTATAGTACAAAACTGTCAAAATTCGACAAAAAATCGTCAAAATCGGCATAGCATTTTTGAAATCGTCAAAACATAGAAAAAATTTAAATGCATACTTTTTTTTAGCTATTTATGTTTATATTAAAAAAACTTGTTTATTAAATGAATTTTCAGCATTGTTTTATATTATATAAAATTTGAAAAATAGGAACAAATTAAGATTACCGGCTCAGTTAAAATAAAAATATTTTCTTTTTAACGTTACTGAAGGTTTTTCCGTGTAAACGGACTTTGGCCAGACTTAGAAACTTTCTCCTATATTTATTCGCCGAATAAACTTTCTCTAGAAAGAACAAAATTTTATAAGTTCCGGTATATCAATAAAAAATGAAAATTGTATAAATCGTCCTAAGGATTTAATGAATATGGTAATATTATATATCAGTTAAAAGGTATTTGAACTTTTAAACAGTATTAATATAATTTAAATCGAATATGTATTGATAAAGATATTTAGAAAAATATATCAAAACTTTAGAGATTCATAACTCGTAAACTAAGCGATATAAGCGATATAAGTAAATCGACGACGACTTTTGTGGAAAAATTATAAAAATGTTCATATTTTTGTCTATAACTTTACTTCTACTTGTCCGATTTAGATAATTTTTTGTAGTAACATGAAGTGAACAGAGGTAGTCATTCTGGACCAATTAAAATTTAAAATTTATCAATAATATTATAAAATTTTAATGAAAAATCGTCAGTCTTAGAATTTTTTTGTCATATATAGTTCTAGAACTTTTTTTCTATTAAACCGATTTTGCTGATTTTAAATACCAAACTGCTTAAGAAAACAATAAACAATCTGGGTGAATTTCATTTAATTCGAGCTAGTAGTTTGGACGCGAGAATGAATACCAGAGACGTACACATGGAAATAGCTCAATCGACTCAGAATACCTTATGATCTAGGAATACAAATACTTTATCGGATCTTAAATGATTATTTCTTGGTGTTACACACGAAACGAAAAACTTAGTATACCCTCTTTCATAACAAGTGATGGTGGAGGGTATAAAAAACAGACAAACACAGATAAAAAAAGAAAACTGCTTGCAATACTCGTTCTATGAAATGTACATATAAATTGAAATTCTCATCTATAGTATTTCCTTGTTCTGTATAACTGAGCACTCAAGGCTTTCACTTAACATCTTTAAACTAGAGCTTGTTTTACATTTTATTTACACTAAATAATAATATTTTTTACTTATTCTTTATATTCAAGGAGTGTATAGTGTTTGTACGAGTTTATATTATAAGATGCTCAATCTTCCTGCAAGCACAACAATATTCAGTTGTACACTTAAAAGTTTATGTTACTTATGTATGTTGTAGGTATGCCATCATTTTATACACTCTGTAATCGGATTTCTACTAGGGTGATCGATTATTTGACTTTTTTGAGAAACCGAATAGCTCGAAAAAACCGGTTAAATTTTAATTAAAGTGCTCGAAAATGAGACTTATTTTTTTTTAACAAGATGGGTACCTATTAAGTAAAACTGAATTCAATGGTATTAACAATTTTTAAAAGTTAACGCTCGTTTTTGAGACATTTCATTTTGAAAGATTAAGAGAGGGGTTAGGAAAATTATGTTTTTTTGCTAAAATTTAATAATTTAATTTTAATTTAATTTTAATTTAATCATGAATTATCGAATATAAATTAAAAGTGAAATTACGAAACTTTTAACTAAGTACTAGTACTACGTAAGTAATCCTCTATGTAATATGCATTATTATGTGTCTAAATTAAAAAGTGAGGTTATGAGACAAAATCGCAAATTATTCCAAAGTGGATAAAAGCTCAGAAATAATTTTTATTTGGATCAAAAGTATAAATAATCATCTTTAATTTAATTAGCTTGTTCATAGTGCAGATACTAGTCATTTTATAGCGTTTTAAAAATGACTGAAAGCACTTCCTTTATTCAATCGTTTTATTGTTTAAATAATGTCCCTTCTATTATTATTTTCCTATTATTTTTGCTACTTCTATAATAACGTTTAAACCTAAATAATGCGAAAACGAGCACAAACTTCAAAACAACGACTGCTCGAATTAGCTTTACCAGTGGGATGTCCACCTTGTTAAAATTTGCAAAAAATTTGCAATTAGCACAGTGTAGCGATCAAAAGTGAGACTAAATTTTATGTATATAATATGTACAGAAACTATAATAATATAGAAAAAGCGTGTCTCAATTCTTCGAAATCCTTTTTAAATAGACCTTTTCAAATACTACTCCTTTAAGAAACCCAATAAACTATTATTACAAATAATAATTTAATAAAAATCCTAAAATATTTGAATAGTTTGTAAGACTGTTACAGATGTTACAAGAGAAAAAAACTAATTCCATCGATATTCGTATTTCATTCAAGATAATTATTACTTTAATATTTGTTTAAAATTATAAAATTAATTTAAATTAAATCTTAAACTTTATTTATAGAAAATATCAAGAAATTAACTTTATGAATGCTAATTAGTTAATTCTGCCAAAATTTCCATTCATATATTAATATTTAATACATATGGTTTTTGAAATAAAGTTTTATTTTTAAACCCGTTCTTTTTTTTGTTTAAAAACCCGGTTTAATCAACATTCGAAAAATTATCATAAAAAAAAAAACGAAAAAACCGGTTGGAAAACCGAGTCAATCATCCTAGTTTCTACTCTTGCATACAGATAGTCAATTTTTTTTTTGTTTTATAAAAAATATACTACAAAGTATTGCATAAAATTTTAATATTTTCGCGTCTTTTGATGGCCTGCAAAATAAGGCAAAAAGAAAAACAGAATGGATTATAATAAAAAGGAGAGAGAGAAAAAAGAAAAGAGTGGTGTTTACTTTAAAAACAAAGCCTAAGGAATGCAATCCCTTGAGTGTTAAACTCCTTGTTCTTCGTTTATTCCTTGATTTTTACACAAATACATAAATAACTAACGGAAGAACAGTAAGGCTTTCACTTGCAGGCCTTGAACCTTTTAACGTAAGAATTATAATTTAAAAATATGTGCCTTAGTTTAAATTTTCACAACATGATAATATATTTAATTTATAGATCTCTAGAAATTAACAAAGAAATGCATCATGTTTAAAAGGTATCATAATATAATTGTAAAAAAGGATTGAAGTTTTGGAATGCCGTCATAGTTTCTTTCAAATAAGGCCTATTAATAGGCATTTTTTATGGTACTTCAAACTGTTTTGCTGGGTATTATTTTTGTTCAACTGTATTAGTGTTAAGAACTTAAAAGGATTTTATGAAAATCAGTATTATGTGGGTGATACACCAAGATAAGAAGAATTATAGCGCTAAATTTTAAAGTCTTAAAATAGCAACGGAATTAGATCAAACACATTAATATGATTTGTACTACTACATTATACATGTAATAAAAAATCAAAAACACTTTTAGAACATTCTATCAATAACAATAAACAGGATTACAGATTGTTAAAGGTAAAAATATATGTAAGTATCCTGTTCAACATATTTCAGGAAATTTTAATTAGTTGTCATTTCCGCGATTTTTCATTAAAGCAAACTTTGTGTGGTTTATTAAAATGATATATATTAATATTAAACTTATGATCTACAATTCCCTAGCGGGGATCGAAAAATCCTGGTTATAGTATATTTTGCTCAAAAAGGTTTCGAGTTTCTTCTTGAAATAGATCTAAAAAAACTCTTAACTTTAAGCTTGTTACGACTTTTTTTGTAAATTTTCCCCCATTGAATTTTGTTTTTCGAGAGTATTTTTAGTGCGTTCTGGTGAACAAATTTTTTTAAACATCTTTATAAAATATTTTATGCGAAAAGGAACAAAATCTAAACATTTTTATCATATAAATATATATATATATATATATTGAAGTTTTTTTCCCACGATGTAAATAGGTCTGGCATACCATTATTTTATTTTTTTGCTAAAACTACAATTTCTTATATTTTGCATTTATAATTAGTTCTATATAAATATCTAACAGATATAAAAAAAAATATTGCACTTTAATTCTTTAATGATCGATAAAGAATCTGGTTCATTAAAATTTTTTCCTAAAAATATTGATCGAATAATTTTTTTTTTCTAAGCTGGAACTATAATGTAATTATAAAGTGACCGCACATCTACAAAAACGGCAATTGTTTGTATTTTGTATGAAAAAATTGTAATTCAGCTTGGTCACTTTCTTATTACACTATGGCTGGAACATTAAAAAATTTCTTCTTCAATAAATCGAATAAATTTTAATTGAGTGACAGCACTAAAAAAGGCGTTACTTAATTTTAAGAGTTTTGGACGACATTTATCTCATAAAAAATAAATAACAAGTAAGAAGGATATAGTCGATCAAGCCTACCATATGATTCCCTACAACATTGCGTATATGCATAAAAATTAGGAATGATATCTTACATGGGACCAATGACCAATTGTAGACCAATATTATATTATATTATATTATATTATATTATATTATATTATATTATATTATATTATATTATATTATATTATATTATATTATATTATGTTATATTATATTATTTATGCAATTTAGTGTGACTCCCGGAAGTGAGCCTTATATGGGAGTTATGGTAAATTATGGGTAGATCCTCACTTCAATTTCTACTTGTATAAAACTTATTTACAACAAATATTAACTTGATATTAACTTTAGTATAGAATTTATGCACGATAAAGTGATTTTCGGAAGAAGGGTGCATATACATATATGGGCGCTATTGTAATTACTGATTACTTTTGTCGAAATTCATTTAAATATTGTAATATTTAAGGCATTTATGATGGTTAAATCCTCATTTCGGGAGGACATTTGTATCGGGGCTTCGTAAAATAGTATCATAGAATTCTCACGCACCAAATTTAATTGAATTAACTTCAAAATTGCGACTTGTACTTTGTGTACAAGGTTTGCATGGAAAGCCAGGCAGCCAGACGGACGGATAAACATCGTCAGATCAACTTAAAAAGTAATTCTGGGTTGATTGGTATACTTTAAGGTGGGTGTTATATACTTTTTTAACACCAGCACAAACGCATAATAGCCTAACCACCTATGGTGATGTAGGGTGCAATAATGTTCAAATACATATATTTTTCAAATTATTTCAGGTTGCATATTTCACTTTTTAATCAATTTTGTGTACTCTACTTTGTGTTGCTTAAGACTTTAATGAAAATTGTAGGGATAGTCCCCTTATTTACCAAACTATGTGTCCAAAGTTTTTTCAGTTTGTAATTTTAGCCTGTATCCTCATTGACAACTTTACATTTGCTGACGCTACAACATGGACCAGAAATCGATTTCTCTACATTATGTGCAACAAAAATAAGTACATATCTCCTGAAATATAGCGGGTACAAAAAAAAAACATTCAATTTAACATAAGATGAGCTATAACCCCAAAACTAATGATGGTACATACAAATTTTATTCAAGAAAGTTGTTGGAAATTTTATACTCCATAAATTTTACACTCTATTAATCAAAACACATACGATGTATAACAAGCGAGATATATTCAAAAAACTGATTTGTGTTACCTTTAAATGCGAATAACTCGAGCAGCATACATGTGATTATCGATGACTTTCAACAGCATACCATAAGATGTCAAGACAAGGTTGAGTCATTCTTTGTTTTTTTGAATGGACTAATTTTTAACAGAAAAATAAAGCTCAAAAATAATAATTTAAATAGATTTTTTCTTTTTCCAAAAAATATTTTTTTTTCATAAAAATTAAAAAAGTAAAAATCATGCTGGATATCAATAAAACTTGTTCTGACACATTTCCTGTTTTTAACACATTTATGCAGTCATTATTTGTATCTGATTTTTGGGGTTGTGAAGGATATATTACATGGCAGGTATGGTCAAATGTAGACTGTTTTATACTTATATTAAAATTATTTCTATCAAACTGTATATCTATTCTGAAATTTTATAGTGTATTTTATATTACAAAAAGAAAAAAAAATACAAATTTTATATCGCTACTCGCATTTTATAGAAATTTATATATTTTTTTTTTTTCAAAAAAAATGACTATAATTTTGTCTATAAAATGATCAAAAGCCAAATAAATAATACCAAACGGTGCATATAGGAACCCATTGAACTTTTTCATACACGGAACAAATGAAAGTGTCCACAGAACAAATAAATTTTGCGTGTACCTTATACATACGTACTAGGGTTGGGGCTTCCCGCAATAAATTCTTTTCCCTGGAATTCCCGAGATTCCTTAAACTTTAGTTATAAGAAAAAAGGCTATGATTTCTTATAAAGAAAGTTATTATTATTATTTTTATGAAATAAATCAAAACTAAACGTTATAAATTATACTGAATTAACGAAAAAAAAAAATTATATAAAACAAATTTAAATACTTTATACAAAAAACGAGATACCCTACATCATTGTGTACGAGCATAAAAATCGGAAAAGGGACGTATATTACACCTGCGGCCAATTTTACTAAATGTAAAATAAAATATACAAATATAGAATAATGCGTTGATACTAACGTCTAGATGATTTTATGCACTTTAGGGCGATTTCTGAAAGCGGGTTTATATGAGAGCTATGGTAAATTATGTACCGATTCCCATAAAATTTGACAATGTTGTGTCTACTTACATACAACTTATTTGTGTCAAATATTAACTTGATACTAATACTCGTTTGGAATTTATGCTCGTTAAAGTGATTTACGGGGTTTATATTGGAGCTATGGTTAATTGCGCACCGATTTTGATAAAATTTGGTTCAAAGATTGATACTTATATACTAAATTGCATTAAAATATTCTTATTTTTAAGGCATTTTTGAGTGTTTAAACTCTATTCCGGTGGGGGGAGGGGTACATTTTTATGAGGGTAAGGTGAAATAATGGACCGATCACAACCAATTTCTTCGTCCTTGTATCATAAAAGTCTCACATGGACAGCCAGCCGTCCGTCCAACCAGACGGACGGACAGACATCGTTAGATTAATTTAAAAAGAGATTCTGAGTCGATTGATATACTTTAATGTGGGTGTTGGATAACTTTTTCTATGCGTTACAAACATCAGCACAAACGCATAATACCCCAACCACCTATGGTAGTGTAGGATATAAAAATTATTACCTTTCGTAATTTATGTTAAAAACTGTGCCTCAGATTTTTACGTTATTTTGTTTTTGAAAAAAAAACTTTTTTAAAAATATATAGTAGTATAGTATAGTAGTATAGATCTATTGCATAAATTTCATTATAAATAACTTGCCGTTTATTTCGACTTTATTCCTCCAACGTAGATTAGTTTTTTTTTTTACTAATTCTTACTAAATTAAATAGAAATCTGGAAAATACTAAAAATTGGTTCGCAACAAGGTTTTTCGGATCAATCACAGTATTCAGAAATCTCATGAAAATTATCTCGTATACGTATGAAACAACATGAGATTAGTTTTTTATAAGTATTTTGAAGTTATAACATTTACTAGATATTTACATACCCATTGCATGGATAAGAAAGAGATGTTTTAAAAGAAAATGTTGTGCTAGAATGAATAGTCTCCCAACCAAGTAATTTTTTTTTATAATACACTGGTATATATACCTATAAACGCATTTAAAATTTTTGTTTTTCTTTGAGGTATATTTGTTTCTCTTAATCAAAAACAACGGTACTTTTTTATGTAAAAAATATTTGTTTTTTTCTTTTTGTTGTCTTATTTAATTTAGCAATCCTATAAACGCAGTCGAGAAAAATTTGCCTAAAATGTTATTGCAAAAAAACTTATAAAAGTTTTAGTTGCTTGTTTCACTTAAGGTAAGTTTCTCATGACAACATTTCTGTTTACTGAAAATATTTTTGTTTTAATTGGGAAATTTCATCAGCTTAAAGGATGCCCAAAGGATCTTTTCTTACAGACCAGGAAAAATTCAAATTAAATTTTTTTCGTGATAAAGGCTCTTCTAACAGAGAAATTGGATGAGAAACTAATTGGATGAGAAGTTATTTGAGGTTTTTTTAAGAATGATTTTATATTCCCACAGGATAACGCTGCAATCCATGTCTCGAACCAATCTAAATCATGGTTTAATGAACATAGTATTCCACTATTTCGGATTTACATCCAATGGAGAATCTATGGTAGTACATGACCCGTATAGTTTGCGCAAGAAATGCACAGAATGAAACCACAATGACAATAACGGAGTTAAAACTAAAAATTAAGCAAGCCTGGGAAGAAATTGACAGTGATTTTCTTCACAAATTAGTCGATTCAATGCCAGACGAAATTTCTGAAGTTATCCAAAACAAAGCTTCATCAACACATTATTAATAATGCTAAATTGGTTCATTAGTTTAAGTCCGTATATGGGAAAATGCCATAAAAATTGACATTAAACTTCTAAAATTACAGTGGAAAAAATTTAATGTACATTTTAAGTTTTTTGTTACTAATTTTTTAAGTGAAGTCAATAAATAATTTAAAAAATCAATTTGCAGTACATTAGTTATTTTTAGCTCCATTTTTTGTAAGTTGATTAAAAAAATTGATGTTCGTTTGTAGGAATATGCACCAATGTAGTGAGTATTTTTGAAGTTCGACTTATTTAGTATTTATTTCCACAAATCTATAATAAAACTAAGGTATCTAAAATTTGAACATGACAAAAATAAAGTTGATTTAAAATTTCATGTGAAACAACTTGCAAGAAAATTTGTTAAATAACAGATAAAGAAATACATAGATATCTGATAAAAAAAAAAGCCTAATTTAATAGTCAAAAACCTAATTTATGGTTCTCTCAAATAACGTTCTAGTTGTATTATATGTGTTAAACTCTTGTAAGTACCATACTTAGAGTAACGTCAATCTTTCATTAATATAAGCGCAAAATTCTGTAGTAATTTTAAAGCTACGGTAATATTTGAGAGAGTATTTTGACGGGAAATCCCAGGACTTCCCGCCCTGGAGTTCTCAAACCCTAATACGTACATATATCCTGACTTTTTATTTTGTCAGAATAACGTTATAGTATTTTAAATAAAAATTAATTAAAATTGTGTTGTGCCCTTCCGCGTTTTTTTTTTTACTAAAGGAAAAATAAAATCCAAAATTGTATTATTTTTTCAATTTATATGCAACATTAAATATGAATTAAACACAGACATTTATTGATGTTCATTATTAAATTCACAATATATTTATACATATATATATATGTATATAAAAATTAATTGAGTTTGTTTGCAGCTAAACCTCTGAAAAGATTTTCTTGAAATACAGTGTCATCCTGTGAATACAGTATCATCCTGTGAACTTGTTTATCGATAGGAACACTTAAGAAGTGTTTCCGCTAAATTCTTACAATTTTGAGGAAATAACTCTCCTACCTTCTTCCATAGTTGAGACAAAAATTGGATGGTTAAGACTAAGGAAAATGGCACCTCCTATACCAACAGAATATTAAATATCATATGTCTAAATAACTGTTGAAGCAAAAATCTTATAATTTTGTGGAAATAACTTTCTTATCTTCTTCCATAGTTGAGATGAAAATAGACAGCTAGGCTCATAGAATGAAAACATTGAATATATCATATCTTAAGTGCTACCACAGCAGAAGTCTTTAATTTTTTTGGGCACAACTTTCACAATCGAGATGAACATGAGATTGGAAGGACCCAGGGGAATTATACCTTCCACACAAAGAAAATATTAATTATCTCATATCTAAAGAACTATAAGAGCAAAATTATTAAAATTTTGATGCGATAAGTCTCTGAACGACTTCCATAATTGATAATAAAATAGAACAGATAGATCTAGGGGGAAGTATAACTCCCAAACAAAGAAAATTTTAGTTAACACATACCTAAGAAACTATTATTATAAAATGCCTATCATAATGTTTAAAACAGTTGAAATTATATGAGGATCATTTTTTGTATTTGAAATAAAAATTGGACAAGTGGGTGCAGGCGGAGTGTTAAACCAAAACAGAAAAGTAAAAGAGTAGCAGAGCGACAGCTAAAAACTAGTTGATTTATAATATTATGCGACAAATTGAGGATCATTGCATGGGGGCGCAATCATTCCATCTGCAATTGATAGCTTTCGATGAGTGTAATAAACTCTCCAAAGGATTTTTGTTTTATGACCTTTTATACTTTTCTTTTTTTTACATGAAAGTAGTTTCAGATAAATCAAAAAAGTAATATTTCCGCATAAATGGTTAGAGCATTTAACTGGATATATTTCATTAGAATATTCAATTCATCTATCTCTCATTATTGGGGGTCATTTCTTGTCCGTTTTTAAGAAATGACATAAAAGTCGATTAAAAGTTAAGTTTAATTTGTCAAAATGTTTTCTTCAGAAATTTTCTACATCGAATTTCACTAGTGAAAATTAGTTATCAAATTCACAAACCATATATTTCTTAAAGTTGGTAACATTTTTATCCTGCTTAATTTTTAAGCAGATATAGATTTAACTACTTATGAAATTGATACACACTTAAATGTCTACTAGAAATGTATATAAATTTCGAAAACAACACAGTTAAAGTTAAATTTGTATTTTTATAAAAAATAAATAATTATGTATATTAAAATAATTTAAAAGATTAGCTTATAAAGCAATCACTAGGAATCATAATAAAGCATTTCTTCTACAGCTTCTTTTCATTATTAAAGTAAAAAACTTTTTTAGAGAAAATCTTCATGTCGGTAATCTTTTCTAGTGTTATTTTTAATGATAACAAAATTTATTTGCATTTTTATTGATTTGCTTATAGGTTTTATATCAACTTTAAACAAAATTCTTATTACTCTCAAAAATGTTAATAAATTTCTCATCCTTAAAATATTATAATAATTACAACCATAATTAATTCGTTTATTTTTCTTGAAATAAAATTAAAATATCATTATTTTAACTTTGGTTTTAAATAAGTAATAGGGAAATATTACTACCCACCATCAATAAAATATATTTATTAGGGTAGTTCCACAATATATTTTTTTTAATTTCAAATGAAAATGAAAGTTTACTTTATTTAAAATATTTTTCAGAGATTTTTGTTGTGGAATTAGCCATGAGTGATCTGAATTTTCATATTTTCTCCATGTAAAGCCCTATTTAATATTCTAACCTTTGTAATACGAACATGTAAAAACTTCTTCAAAAAAAAAAAAAAAAAAAAAAATAATAATAATAAAATAAAAAAAGTAAAAAAGAAATAATAGCAAGTTATAGTTTCTTTGTTGGATTTATTTATGTATAAAAAAATGCGTGACTGCTTGTTAACGTTCATGTGGCGTTAATGCAGGCTGGCATTCAGGCGGGTAGCGTCATGTCATTCATTCCAGCTTTTGGTATCTTCAACGAAGACAACACATGCAAAATGCAAATGTTTATTTTCACATGCTCTATTCCAACAACTTGTCGTCCGTCTTCAACATTTTCAACGAAGACTTTGTGGTTATAATTGTAGTTCTGGCAGTCGTTTTTACCGTCGAAAATATTGTCCTGATAATCATGCATGTCCTGAAAATTGCACAGTAGCTGCTGGTGGTGTTGTTCCAAATATATTATGTTGGTAGTTTTTTTTTTTTATTTTGCTTTATTATTATCATTATCGCGTAGTCATCATCATCGTCGTCGTCAGTCAACAATATCAGGACCAAAACAGTTGGTGTGGTTATGGGTTGAAATGTTCGTACATATGAATGTACATTTATGAGCAGGTTGTTAATGTAAAAAAAGCACGTTTATCTTTATCCTACAATTATTGTGAACCCCTATACTTTGCTGTTCAGTTATTTATGTTTTTTCACTTTATATATACATATTTTTTAATTTGTCACATACCGTAATCAGGCATAGTGGAGCGTAATATATTCATACCAACTATCGCCTTTAAAGTAAATGCTGTCAAAATGTTAAATATTTCTGTATTCTTATTTATGTTCGAGGAGAGACCATATAGCCACATGTATTGTAGTGCACTATGGGTTATTATTAAAAAAAAATAATTTTAGCTTCTGACGACCTTATAAAAAATTAACTGCTCTACAAATAAACTTAAGCCTCATTTTGTTTAAGAATAAAAATTATATAACTTTAATTTAAGTCAATTTTATAACTTTACATCCCATAGTGTTGCCTTGAGTTTATAAAAGTATATCATAAAGAAAAGAAACAGAGAAAGAGAGTGATATGAGAAAAGAATAATACAAGGATAATTTGATATATTTATGTATATATTAAGATAATGTTCAAGACAGTAAGCAGATAAGATTAATAAAACAGCTTTAAAGGAGGGTAAACCTCGATAGATGTAATATTTCTTTCACTAGTTACGTCGAGTCTATACAAGAGAAACTTTTATCAAGACAAATGTCACATTTTTGTCTGAATTGCAGATCATTTTTTATCATCAAAATGGCGTCTTTTACAAAGCCATATCAAGACACAGTTGTCAGAGCTCGAGCGTTGAAAATTTTGTTTTAACGCTGCGATAATAATTCAGTCTACATTATACAAATTTTTATGATAAAAATTTGACGCTTGTTTTGATAAAAATATGTCTAGTGTAGACTCGAAGTTTTTTATGTAATTTATTTCGATATTTGATAAGATGAAGTTTGCATCAATATGCAAGGCATCAGAGTTTTTGTATTAAAAATGTATTAAATAACTAGCTAAATAATTATTTACATTTTAGAACATTATATATACATATACAAATGCTTGACAAATCAGCTGTCAATTTGTGCACATGCCCATTAAATTAGTATTCAGTATGATCTCCTAAATTTCCATATTAAAACTTTTATTTATTAAGGGCTATTTTTTTCTCCAAAATTATAAATTTTTTTCTTATTTATATTTCTTATAAAGTACTAATAAAAGAAAGGTATTTTCAGGATTTTTTTAATTTTTTATATTTTTTCCCAAAGCAACGCATAGTATGTTGTCATTAAAAAGGTATTTAGAAGCCACTCCCACTGGTATATAAAAAGCATATTCAAGAGTGACCTTAATATACTTATTTTTCAAGGTTTTTTCATATCCAAAAATCCTTAAACTTTGCAGAATTATAAAATCACAATATTAATTAATTACACAATTCACAAAGTAAGTATGTATGTATATTAAAGTGCCTTGATTTGTATGATGACAAAAATGCTGCAAATGGTCCCCCCCCCCTAAAATTAAAGAAAGATTTGTTTTAAGTTAATTTCTAAAATATTTCGGTTTAGTTATTTCGTTCAAGTGAGGTAGATCATTTTTAAAACACCTCCATAAAAATGGTTTACGATCAACAGTGTACATAATTTTTAATTTTTTGTATAAAAAAATACAACATATTTAATACATAATGAGTAAAAAAATATATTGGTTTTCATTTCGCGAAAAAAAACTTTTTTGTAAAATTGAAAAAATTTTAAAAAATTAAAAATTTGAAGCGATAGCTAGTATTTACTTTATATGGGGGCTACCTTTTTCCCTGGACCTATCCATTGTATTTTAATTTCATTAATGCAGTATGATAAGATAGAGGTTCCCATGAAGTTTTAGAGCTCTCACTATAATAGTTCCTTAGATATGCCATAATGAATATTTTCATTGTATAGGGGTATAACTCCCCTTGCCTCGATCGAAAAATAAAATATCATTTTTGAACATAGGAACATAAAGGATGACGCTGTGAAAATTTAAAACAAACCGGTTGAGTACATTGATCGTTTTAAAAAATTGGTTGTAAAATGTGGGTGTGGCATCCTATTAAGATCCTAATAAGATCTGCGCGTCAAATTTCATGTATATAGCTTAAGTAATAATGAACAAAACAAAAAATAGCATCCAATCGAGATCTAACATAGCCTATAACCTCCTCCGGCACTGGTACTATCTGTGTATCAAATTTCGTGAAACAAACAGACTTACACCTCATTTTTATAATATATATGGATTAAGCATATTTACTTATAACAAGTTAAATAAATTAATTAAAATATTTTTTGAATTCCATAGAGTAGCTTTAAAGAAATTAAGTTAAATTTTTTTCAAAAACCTCAACAAATATATATGTATTGAATTGGAAAAATGCTTTCATATGCACATCTTCTTCCAATTTCAACTGATTGTGTTTTATCGCCAGGGAAACAAAAAATATTACTGTTAAATACATAAATCAATTGGAATATATATTTTTTTATTTTTCAATAATTTAATCAAACAACTAAAAACATTCGGAACAAAGATCCTTTTTAGAAAACTTGATAAACTTTTTGTAGAATTGGAAAAGCAGGGGAAACTATTACCAACGAATATATAGTAAACTTATAATATCAATGCCTATGAAATGTTTGGAAATTATGTTCACTACAATGTTAAAGAATATTTTCGTAAGAGATGTTATGAGCATATACTGTTATGAGTAGGGAAGCCATAAATATGCTCTAAAAAGAGGGTTTTAAGCGCACTAAAAAACGAAAAATATGCTATAAAAACGCGAAAATATGCACTTAAAAATAAAAATTTTCTGGCGAAAATTATGTTTTTCATTAAAACAGTGTTTTATTAATACTGTTATGTTATAAAATGAGGCAAAACTGATTATTATATCACATAAAAACGTTATTGACCCCCCATTTGCTTACCCATCTAATTTTAGAGATTATTATTAATTCCGAAATTATCAAGATTATCTAATGCTTTCATTACAAAAATTAAATAAAAATATTGTTTTTATAACATAAACTGATGCTATTTTGGCAGGTTTAAAAGTTAATACGTCGTTTATATTATATTTCCTAAATAACTTTAACGAAGATCAATTTAAAAATGGCTTAAATAAAGTCAATTAATCTGTTTCTAAATCTTTAACCTTGTTGCTACAAATCAATCTCCTCAGCGATAAAATTGTATCCATTAAAGTTAATTTTAAATACCAGGTAAACATTTTTTCATGTCTTATTATTTTATAAAGTTGATTTTTTTTTAAATCCCATGAGGTATAAATGCCAAAATATGCTCTACAAGGATTAAATAAGCTCCTAAAAATAATAAAAATAAATAAAAATATAAATATGCACTAAAAATCGCTAAATGAAAAATTTACCGTTAAGGATAAAATATGCAAAAATATGCACTTACAAATTGAGGCCAAAATGCTTTATTTGTTCTGAAACGGATAAAAATTTTATCGATGTCTTCATTCAACGTCCAGGAAAAAAACATGCAATTGCATATTTGTGGTTTCCCTGGTTATGAGCATATTTGTGAACAACTTTTGTAATATGTAAGTTGTATGTTATAAACAGAGCTAATTTAAATTTACACAAAAAATAAATAAATAAAGACGCGAAAAATAATACATAATAATAATATGCACAGAAATGCGCAAAGGTAGCATGAATATGCATAGGAAAACAGCAAAATGCATATGTTTTCCATATAAATATGCATTTTTCTTACTTTAAAATTCTGATGATTTTCGATAAAAAATAATAATAAAAATATATTCTTAACAAAATAATGTTTTTGAAAGGCAAACACGCAACAATAGGGTGGCTCGAAAAAAAGTTGTGCCAGTCACCCCCTATAATAAAGAATAGTTAATGAGGTTTCCAAAAATGCAAAAATTCTTTTTTTGCCATTCTCCAAAATACCGTCCCTTTTGTTTATTGTGTGTAACGTCGCCATTTTAAGTCCGATTTCAGAATGTGATATATCATTGTAAACATACTAATTTTAATTTTCAAAATATTTCATTTAATGCATAAACAATAAAATTGCAAAGGTTCAAAAAACTGTGTAAGCTTAAGTCTATTTCTCTAAGGCAGCAGGATACTCACTGAAAATATAAAGAAAGGCCTCATCGTCTGCATATATATTTTTTCTCGAATTTAAAAATACCATTTTTTGAGATACGCGACCGCGAAATTTAATTCACGAAATATCGATTATTCAAATTCCACATAAAAACCTTTAACTATAGATATCAATGAACGTTGTAACATACAGTTAGGGACATAACTATTTGTACATTACATATATTTCGTAAATATTTAAAAATGTATAAAATAATTAAAATTGTTATATGCTGTTTTATTTCAGGTACATTTTCATTTAATTAACTATTAAAAAATAAATTAATATGTAACACATTGTTTAAAAAAGTACTAATTAAGTAAAAATCTTTGGGACAAGTGGTTGTACATCAGCGTTTTGTACAACCTTTTATACATTGAAATTTTGCATGTTTATATTTTTTGTAAATACCATTATATTTTCTTCGTTGAGTGTGTTTTTTATAAAACAAGAAGTTGGTTTTGAAGTTTTGAGTAATTAGCACATCAAAAATGATAAAGCGAAAGGAGTTGAATATTAAAAATTTAATTGTTGATGAAAATAAAAAAAGGAAAATCGCTCCGGAATATAAGTGATTTAGTGAATTTGAAACATTTCACAGTACAGTATATTATAAACAGGTATAAAAATACTGGATTTGTTGATAATGTGCCAAAAACGGGACGGCCAAAAAAGGTGTATACACGCAAAGCGACCATAGTGTTAAAAGAAGTGGCAAGAAATCCAAGAGTAACTCGCGCAAAATTGGCGGAACACTACAGGAACAATCGTTCATCCAAAAATAGCGAGTATCTTACATTCTGACGGATATGCAAGTCGGGTCCCTCTCAAGAAAAACCGCTTATCAGTAAAACAAACCCAGCATTTACGTTTACATAAACAAGGATGAAGAATTTTGGAAAACGGTATTATTTACTGATGAAACCAAAGTGAATCTTTTCGGAAATGATGGTAGGGGAGAAGTGAAGCGCAAAAAAAATAATAAAAAAATTCTGCGTTATATTTCAACAATTTGATACCAACAGTGAAACATGGTGGGGCACAGTGGGGTCAAACGCAAATTTTTTGGTAATAAATCTGAATCTCCTAAACTACTGGTCGGATCAAATTGAAATGTATGAAAGAGTTGTAGACGAGGACCTAAGCTTTCAGAAAAATCATCTTGTAGTTACCCTGTGATAACACGAGATAAGCTACAGGGTGTCAAAGTTGACTACCTCGAGTATGTAAAAGTTAAAAAAAATCGTAACTTGTACAAATGAAGCCCGATTTTAAAGATTTTTATATTTCTGAAAAGTGCTTGGCAAGATAAAGAAAAAATAAGCTTACTCATCTAAGTTATCTCTTACAGTTAAAAAGATATTTACGCTTGAATTTTGAATTTTTGATTTTTTGGCTCGACTTTCTTTCGTTTTTCGGGAATAAGTCCGGAGATATATGAGCTAAAAATTTTTTAAAAATATTCTGTAATTTGCTACATATTTCAAAATAATATGCTGAAAGAATTTTTGGATTATCTCAATTCGTCTAGACGTAAAAAATATTCAAAGTCAGCACTCTGAAATTGGCATGAAAAATGGCTATTTTTTTACAAAAATATAGTACAATTCATTCACTTTTTTCTCAAAGTTCCGTTAATAAAAAAATTGTTTCCTTATTAATTTCAAAAGATAAGGTTTCATAAATGGTTAATAAAGAAATTTTGAGTTGATTTAAGTTTGCACCCTACATCCAGCATTGGCCGAAAATTGTCAATTTTAAAAAATAGTTTCATTTTTATCGATTAATAAAAAAATGTCACGCGAGGTTTTTTAAATTTGGTATCCATATTTTTTATAGAAATAGATTTAGAATGATTTAACTCTAAACTGCTTCCCGCCCGGCCAAAAACGAGTGCAGGAGTGGAGATTTTATGTTAAAAGTCAGTTTTTTTAACGACTATTTTTAAAAGCATATTAAAAGCATATTGGCATAATATTTTTAATATTATTTCTTATGTAATGTATAAAACACAAATCAAGCTTTCATTCCTAAAAAAATCAATAAAATAGCTCCAATAACCTATTTTTGGAAATTTTTCAAAAATAAATTTTTTTTTTAAAATAGCTGAAAATTCAAAAAAATTTAATTTTTTTAATACAACTCCACTAATTTTGCAAATACTTTAAAAATGTTAAAAGAATATAAAAATAGACTTATTTACCAATTCAACGATATATAAAATGTTGATATAGATCATTTAATAATTGTAATATAATGGCCTCAAAACTACCAAGTCACATCAAAAGTTGCAAAATTCACTATTTTGTTCCGTATTTCCATATGTGTGTATACGTAACATTTTAGTTTTCTAATGTATTATGTAGGTATATATTTGTTATTATAAAGTAGTAAATTCTTTATTTGAGTAATGTTTATTTAATTTGTTCTACAGATTTACATACTTATTATACATAAATCCCGTATATTTATTTTATTAAGAATATATTATCGAAGATATTATTAGATATTTTCTTGAAAATAATCAGAAACATCAAACGTTAGCAAATTTTTAACTTCCTTAGCTTCGGAATCCTCTTTTTCTATTTCAAGAGTGATTTTTGGTAGCCATCGTGTTCTTATAGAATATATAACTGGATCTGATAATATTAATAAATATTCCATTAAGTCCATATTTTGCGCTATTTTCGAACATTTTCGGGTATTGAAGAGTCGGAAATGTTTAACATCTTTATTTCGGGCTTCCTGTGCTTCCTCTGTTAGCTCTCCCAATGGAAAAATACTATTTTCTATTATTTCTTTACCATGAGCCAATACTTTGTGAATTGTTGGAGTCATTGATTTCCAGAAGTATGTAATGTTAAGTAGTTCTTTAGTTTCGTAAGCAAAAATTTTAAATTTGTCCGCATTAATTTGTTTTTTGCTATTAATGGCTGCCAATATAATCTTAAAACGCTTCAAAATATTTAAGTCAATGCCTGTGATTGAAGATGTGAGTTCCGGATTTTCAAAGAAACGTCTTGCTGTATTTCCATCATTTGAGCTTCCATAGCTATGTAGAGGTTTATCAATTATTAATCCGAGCTGTTCTTTGAATTCTAATTGAATTCTTTTCTTCTCCTCTTTTCGTATTTCGTGAAGTTCCAAATTGTTTTTTACTGTAGCATTTTCCTGCCCGGGAATATTTCTGTAGTTCATATCATATGCAAGATGTAAGCAGAACTCCAAAAATCTTATCCTTGCGTGGAGTGGTGATATTCCAAATTTTAAAGAATTTTTATTAACAAGGACTTCAGAATTATCCTGAAATTGTGAACTTATTTTTCCACATATATTACATTTCCATGTAGATGTTGTATCTGTAATAGCGTTTGCAACTTTTCCATCAATCATCGTTAATTGTTGTTGAAATGTAACTTTAATAGTTCTGTTTGATACTTTTACATATATTGGGGGCAATGCTTTAATTTCTTCTTCCAATTGGTTGACAATGCTGTTTATTGTAACCGTGGTTTCTTTTGTGTAATCAAAAAGGATTGGACGAGACAAAAATTTGGAACCTGGAGTTAAATTTATCCATATATCATCAAAAAGCGAGTCATTACTTGTCGATGAGGAAGGCTTATTTAAACGCATTCGAAGTGGTACC
The DNA here is from genome assembly GCA_932274085.1 of Protocalliphora azurea. Classification (NCBI taxonomy): domain Eukaryota; kingdom Metazoa; phylum Arthropoda; class Insecta; order Diptera; family Calliphoridae; genus Protocalliphora; species Protocalliphora azurea. The sequence goes on from OW026521.1 coordinate 106,858,027, forward strand.
AGAGACGCTATAAACAGCGAGGAATAATTATTTTCAGAATTACTTCCATCCAGTTGTTTGTATTCCGAAAATCCTGATGTTCCATCGCAGCCCCATTTGAATATTAAAATAAGTTCAGAGTCTTTGCATTTTTCAATGTTATCATTGCTGAAGGTAGATATAATTCTAGAGGCAGTATTTTCAAGTAATTGCAATATATTAACTTTAGCACTTTTAACACAAGCATTAACCGGGTGCTCCATAGGCTGTAAAATATTACTTTTCGCTTCTCTCACTGATTTGCTACTGGGAAAGATATCATATCCTTTTTCGCTAACAGATTTCCTCAAAATCTCGTATTGGTTTCTTGATAATCCTAAATTTAATATTAGAGCTAAAGCATCTTCAGAGGTAAAGGACGATGTTGATTTCGGTGTCAATATGCTTTGGATTATCCGATGTAATCGATTGGGAGAAGCTGTTGGTTTGGTTACGTACGTGTTACTAAAGCTATAAATGTATCTTTTATTTCGGCATTCGTATGTGAATTTAGAATAGATTCCTGTTTGGTCCTCTTTGTTCTTAGCTGAACTTCATTGTAACTTTTTTTTGGTCAACCCTTTTTTTAATTAAAAAATTTAAATATTTGCTTCAAAGCCCCAATTTCATTCAGTTTATTTTTATGACCTGTAGTGTTAAACAGGTACGTCAAAAAATGTACCTATGCGATTGTAAAAAAATCGTTTTTGTTATAATACATTAATTAAGTAGCTAGGTAAATTATTTAAAAACTTAAAAAAATGTAATAAAAAACGAAGGAAAATATACTTCTTTATATACTTAGGTAATTTTAAAAACCTGTTCAGTAGAAAAAAATTATGAACACTTTAAATAAATTCATTAATAAATATTATTATCTCGTAACAAAAATAAGCAATGTTGAGTGTTACGTATACACACATATGGAAATACGGAACAAAATAGTGAATTTTGCAACTTTTGACGTGACTTGGTAGTTTTGAGGCCATTATATTACAATTACTAAATGATCTATATCAACATTTTATGTATCGTTGAATTGGTAATTAAGTCTACTTTTATATTCTTTTAACATTTTTAAAGTATTTGCAAAATTAGTGGAGTTGTATTAAAAAAATTAATTTTTTTTTTGGATTTTCAGCTATTTTTTAAAAAAAAATTATTTTTGAAAAATTACCAAAAAAAGGTTATTGAAGCTATTTTATTGATTTTTTTAGAAATGAAAGCTTGATTTGTGTTTTATACATTACATAAGAAATAATATTAAAAATATTATGCTAATATGCTTTTAATATGCTTTTAAAAATAGTCGTTTAAAAAACTGACTTTTAACATAAAACCTCCACTCCTGCATTCGTTTTTGGCCGGGCGGGAAGCAGTTTAGTGTTAAATTATTCTAAATCTATTTTTATAAAAAATATGGGTACCAAATTTAAAAAAGCTCGCGTGACATTTTTTTTTATTAATCGATAAAAATGAAACTATTTTTTAAAATTGACAATTTTCGGTCAATGCTGGATGTAGGGTGCAAACTTAAATCAATTCAAAATTTCTTTATTAACCATTTATGAAACCTTATCTTTTGAAATTAATAAGGAAACAATTTTTTTATTAACGGAACTTTGAGAAAAAAGTGAATGAATTGTACTATATTTTTGTAAAAAAATAGCCATTTTTCATGCCAATTTCAGAGTGCTGACTTTGAATATTTTTTACGTCTAGACGAATTGAGATAATCCAAAAATTCTTTCAGCATATTATTTTGAAATATGTAGCAAATTACAGAATATTTTTAAAAAATTTTTAGCTCATATATCTCCGGACTTATTCCCGAAAAACGAAAGAAAGTCGAGCCAAAAAATCAAAAATTCAAAATTCAAGCGTAAATATCTTTTTAACTGTAAGAGATAACTTAGATGAGTAAGCTTATTTTTTCTTTATCTTGCCAAGCACTTTTCAGAAATATAAAAATCATTCATTTGTACAAGTTACGATTTTTTTTAACTTTTACATACTCGAGGTAGTCAACTTTGACACCCTGTAGCTTATCTCATGTTATCACAGGGTGACTACAAGATAATTTTTCTGAAAGCTTAGGTCCTCCTCTACAACTCTTCCATACATTTAAATTTAATCCGACTAGTAGTTTAGGAGATTCAGATTTATTACCAAAAAATTTGCGTTTGACCCCACTGTGTGGGGGGAGTGTTATGGTATGGGTTGCAATGGCAGCCAGTGGGGTAGTTCGAATAGTATTTATAGATTGTGTAATGGACCAGCACCAGTATAAACATATATTGGAAGATAATTTGAAAGATTGCGTAGATGGTTTAGATCTTGGCCAGAGTTGGATATTCCAACAAGAAAATGACCCAAAACATACAGCGAGTTCAGTGAAGGAGTGGTTGCTTTACTATGCACCAAGACAACTGGACTCACTTCCTCAATCACCTGACCTGGACCTCATCGAGTACTGTTGGCACATTTTTAAACGTAAAGTCGCTACAAAGAATTCCCGGAGCAGGGATGAACTTAAAATTGCTTTGGAGGAAGCCTGGAAGGAAATATCTTCAAATGAAATGAAAAATTTGGTCCAATTGATGCCCTGTGATTGCAAATCCCAACATGCCACTTACCATTGGTATAGAAAATATTTTAGCCATTAACATATATATTTTTTTTTTAATTTTTAAAAATACCATTTTTTGAGATATTTATCTGCGAAGTATAAATCGCGAGATATGAATCATTTTAATGTTGAAGAAAGACATGTTGTACGTCATATTAAAGATAATTTTAATACCTTTAATATGACACCCCAATGAATCTTTTACCATAAATATTTTAAAAGATTTTTGTAATTTTGTGTATTATCTGAAATTTTTTGTCAGTCTCAGTTTTCATAAGTATATTGACTTTACTGAATATCATTAAATTGGGAGAGGTATGGTCCAAATTTGTAATTTTTCGTGTTGATTTTAAATTGAATGAGTCACATGTTTTTTAAAATAAACAGTTATTTTTAAAACCGATTTTTTGTGTTTAAAACGGTTTAAAACAGGGTTGGAAAACAGAGTCAATCACTAGAGTGTTATTAAATACAAAGTATACAAAGTATATTAAGTATATTAAAATTTTAGTACAGGAATATTCAAATACAATAACTAAAGTATTAAGTAACATAGCACCTTTAGCACTCTTTTTTAAACATGTAAAAATTACTAATGCAAGAGATATAAAAAATAAAATTCGTTCTCAGTTTTTCTCCAGGACAAAAAGTTCGAAGGATGCATGATTTAAAAAAAATATATATAAAACTTTTGCAAAGACTTTATCCACTCAATATGGATGTCAAGTGAAAGCTAAGAATCTTCGTAATATCTTAACATACTTTATTAAAATTTTTCTACACAAAGAGTTAAGAAAATATGCTTTTGAAAATTTTACCTAATTTTTAAATATAAATGTCAAACATTTTAAATACTTTATATAAAGGACATTTTCATAGCATTTGGTGCTGCAACATTTAAGTAGAAACTTTTATTGTATTGCAAGGGTTCGTAGCTTTTATTTGACACACATATTGCGTTGATATAATTTTTGTTAATATTTTACATGTGTATCTTTCGAATCTTTGAAGTCTTTTTGAGAAAAAATTCGACGTTCTGGAGAAAAGCCGTGACCTCACTTTTACTTTTAGAGTCATGAACATATCTATTTTTTTTACGTGCGAAAAAATATTGAAAATTATTCCTCCGTGTCACCATTAACCCTTACCCTATATTCATCATAAGTTATGCTGATAGCTCGCTCTTAATCATTTATATATTTTTGTTATTTTGAAACTGATGTAGTTTGTGTAATGAAAATGATAAATCTGCTTCTGACATATTTTCATTAAACGTCACTCATGAAATTCTAATGTATTTAGAGAATATTTCATATCAAATATAAACTGCAAATTATTCATGTACTTAAAATATGAAGATAATACACAAGGACTTCAAATTTATCACCCATCAAAATGCTAATTATCACACAGATATATATTACATAAAAAAAGAAACAACACTAGTTAATTTGCAAGTTGCAACCTTATAAAGGTGAAAGACACTTTTGTGGAAATGAGTTTAATGGATGTGTTTTTGCATAATTTGATAACATTTGTGCATTTGTATTAATGTTTTAGTTCATTACCTATTTTGTTATAGTTGTTATTGCTAATATTTCTGATTACATTACTGCCATAGGTTTGTTATAACTATCATAAATACCCTCAAGGTTGCGTAACATTTACGAAAATGTAATTTCTAGGATGATCGGCTCGGTTTTTCAACCGGATTAAAAACCATTTTTTTTCGGTTTAAGTACAGTAAATTTTTTTTAAAATATTAATTTTTCAAATGTTGAATAAACCGGTATTTTGATCACAAAAACCGGTTATAAAATAATATTTTATTTCAAAAAACATATGTACTAAATACTAATATTTGAATGAAAATTGAGGAAAATTTGTTAACGATTAATGTTTATAAACATTAATTCCTTGTTATATTTTATAAACATGCCGTAATATATATATAATATGCACAGAAATATATATATATATATATATATATATATATATATATATATATATATACAAAATTTTTTTTGGAAAATTTATCACTTTGTTAGTAGTTGCACTATCTGAGACACAAAGAGATGGTTGTAAAAGGACTAATGAACACCAAAATTTATATCGAAAAGTGTTTAGAGAGGTCTATACAAAATTTTATTCAACCATTGTGTTGATTCTATGCTATTTTAGTCAACTAGCCACCACTCACTGTAAAAAAGACGCAATTGAGATGTATAATGCAAATATTATAAATTTTTTTACTAAAGAAATAAATCCTTCAAATTGCCCGGATGTCGTTGAAACTGAGAGATGTTGGTCGCTAATGAAAATATCATTTAAGAAGAGCAAGTAAATAATACAAAGATGCCAAGATTTCAGAATAAGTGGCAAACAGCTAGGATTTCATTTTATGACAAAAACTGCATAGGACAATTTTTGTCATATTAGAATCAAATACGGATATCAATGGAATTAGTTTTTTCTCTTGTAACATCTTACAAACAATTTAAATATTTAAGGTTTTTTAATTCAATATTTCAACATTCTTTAAAGAAGTTGTATTTGCCAAATTCATTTCGAAGAAATTTAGACATACTTTTTCTATATTAAGCCATAGTTTCTATATATACTATATAAATGTCAACCGTTTTTTTCGGAATATCAAAAAATGCAACCGGGTTTTTCAAAATTCCAACTATTCGAAATATTCGAAAACCGGTTTCTCCAAAAAGTTAAATAATCGATCACCCTAGTCATAAAATACCGTTCAGTTAGAAAGTAAGAATTACAGAAAACCAGTTTTCAGTTTAACCGTAAAATCTCAATTTAGAAAAAACCGGTTGATTGTACTTAAAAAAAACTGGTTAACGGGTGTTTAGTCAAGAAAATATTTTAAACAGAAGCTCAAATTTATCCGTCCATATTAATTTTACGCTGAAAAAACAATAAATTTTGGCGTACGTAATTTCAAAATTAAAGTTTTATATTTCACGTTATAACTTTTCAGAAATTATTTTTTTATAATTTGAAATGGGCATTATGTTTATTTATTTTTAATATTTTATTCCTAATCCTACACAGAGAAAAATATTCATAAATATGAAATCTTTTTTCATAAATATTATGAATCGAACATGACTTTTTTCCCACAATTTTTTCATAAGAATTAAAAGTTTTTTTTATAGATATTATTAAATTATACATAATGATAATTTTAGGAATTTTACAACATTTTTGCGAAAATTTTGGCTTTATTTGATTATATTTCACTGCAAATAATAAATGATAAATAGTTATGAAAATATTAATAATAAATGCCTTAAAATGGCAAAATTTGCATAATTTTAGATGCACTAGACAATTTTCATAAAAAGCGCCAAATAATTATTTTTTGTTCCCAATAGAAAAAGTAAAAATCATAAAAAAAATAAAATTTCCCAAAGAAAATTTAAAACATTTTCTTTACAAATTAAAAATTTCATTTGAAAAAGCATAAAAGAAGAAATGAAATTTTTAAAATATTATGAACTAAATTCAATGAATATAAATTTTTATATTTATGTATTTCCGAAATAAAATAAAATTTATTTTGTGATTAGAATACTAAAAAGTTATTCTGGTTATAAAAATTATACCAATAGATAATTAATTTATCATAAGGTTTTAATAAATTTGGTAAGTTTTTCTGCAAAGGTTTTGTGTCTTTTAATAGATCGGAGTTATGGGCAGTTTGATTAATTAGGCTTCTTTGGTACAAAGCAATATTTTCAGGTACTAATTTTTTCGTGTTTATTCAAAAATGTAAAGAGAATTGTCCAAGTTTAATAAGCTTTCTGTAATTTTTATTCCATTTAGAAAGTAACATGAAACTTCTATTTTTAGTCATGTTATTTTTATTAATTGATTTTCCTTTTTTCGGACTCTTTTTCTGAGTAAAATTACATAAAAAGTTAAATAAAATGCTGTTTAAAAGAAACCGATTAATCGCCTTTAAAAACCCGGTTTCGAATAAAACCGAAAATTAAAAAAAATCCGTTTGTAAAAAAACGGAAACCGGTAGACCGGTTTTCGGTTTCGTTTTTGGATACTCTAGTAATAATGTCATTTTGACCAGTGATTTCAATTTCATTTATGACAGATAATTAGTCAACTTTAAACGATGCACTATAAGATATAATATTAAAACCAATGCATAACTGAAATATTTACATGGGCTATTATCAAAAATTTTTGATTTTAATCCTTCAAAAAAAAATTTTTTTTATGGCATATTAAAATCAATTTGTATAAATATCAAAGTCTACTGAGTTATTCAAATAAAAGTTATAATATTGTTAATGTTTGATGTTGTTATTGTAACATATATTAGGGTTTTCTGAAAAATTTTTTATATTTCTTTATGTTAAAAATCGTAATTTTTATAAATTATACGAAAATTTGTCATCTTTTCATTATTATACGAAAATATATTTAGCAAAATGCATTTTAAGCTATATGTATAGAGTAATTCCATTTTAAATTTAAAAATTTTATCCTCTCTGAAATTTTCTCTGCTGCAAGTATACTGAAAAGGCTTCCTACCAAAAAAAAAAAATTAAAGATGGACTTTTTTTAAATACACGTTACTAAAGAAAATTCAAAAAAATATGTTAGTAAAATTATTTTAAACATTTTTATATGGCATCTTAAAATACCAGCTTTGACAAATCCACTGCAAAAATTATTTTGATATCTTTTATATAACAAAAGATATGTTAATCACCTTCAAAGCTATAGAGTTGTCACAGTTCTCAAAATTAAAACGAGAACATTTTTTTGTATCCTCCTCTACACACGCACCAAATTTTATATAAATCGGTAACCAAAAGTTTTTAAATTTAAAATGGTATTACTCCATAATTATGTTTATCACCGTTCTTATATCTATATATCTAAGAATTGTTAAAATTGCAATTTTCTATATAAAAATACAAAAAGTGCAATTTTTTTGCAATTTTCAAAAAGTCCATAAATTTTTTTTATTAATTTAATTTTTGATGCTCCTTCGATTTTATAGTGTAAAATAACAGAAAACTATTTTTTTAAAAATTAAAATTCGACTTCGTATGTGACTCTTGAAAGTCTGTACAATAACACAGAAGGTGTAGAATTTATCTACAAAGTCCGATTAGCTTATATAAGATCGAATGAGATCAAAAAGTATAAATCGAATGAGATATAAAGTATGAAAATGTTTCTACAACGGGAGAAAGTTAATTAATTAAACTATTTTTTTAAGTTTTTTAACTTTGAATCATGATTATAAAATAAAACCTAGATTGCTAAAATATTGCGCAAATCTTGTTAGTTCAGATCTGTAATCCATTTGTATATAATAATATTACCACAAAATTTAATAAGGATTAAAGTCAGTTTCAGCCAGGATAACCAATTTTGATAATGGCCCATATGATTACTAAACAAGGGTAACTTAGAATGTGATTAAGAAAATTCTTTAAACTGTCTTATGAAATTTTGTATGTAAAATTATCTTTATAACTATGGTCATCTTTTATTAAGTGAGTCCGGGTTCTTGTCCGCTTTTAATAATTTCAAATAAATTCATATAATTATTTAACAAAACTTTAATTTAAAATCCTAAAAAACTGTCAAGTAGGGTCTAAATGATCCCGTTTTGACAAGACCATACAACTCTTCAGATGTATAGTCTTCTAGAAACCAGTAAAAGTTCTTGTAGTTAGTACTAGATCCAATTCATTAAGTCTGAACTTAAATAACTCAAAAATGTCTTCTAGTATTTAATAGCAATGTGGTTTAAATTGTAAATTTGGCTGAACAAAAAAATAATAAATAAATAAAAATGTCACTGAGAGGTGTGAGAAATGTAACAAATATCCATAGAAAAAACAAAAATTAGAATTATGAAATTGATGATAATAATTAAAATTTTAATTGATTTTGCTCTAATCATTAAAATGATAATATTAATTAAGTGAAATTTTAGAAAAAGTTTTTATTATATTAATTACTTCTATAATTAAAATTATGTTTAATATCAATTAATTTATTTATTAATTCATTTGTTATTATTTATTGAAATAGCTACTAACTGAACTTGTAAAATAGTGATTTAATTTCAAAAGTTATCGCGGTTTTTAATGAACTTATTATATGTTTCATAAATTGATCTATATTTAAGTATAATAAATACTTCCATGTAACTTATTTGCAAAAATTGCTAATTTAACCTTTTGGGAACTAAGTGCATAAAATTTGCCCTCCCGCTTTTAAAGGGTTAATTACGTGTAATCTTCAATAGCATCAGGATAGACCATTCCAATGGTACATTAAAATCCAATATATGTTGAAAAATAAAAAATAAAGGGGAGGGGGGGGGGGGGGTAATTCATGCTTAATTCAGGGAAGGCCGATATTAATGTTATACTATTTACATTTTGTAAGTAAAAGAGTTAAAAAATGCATTTTTGGAATTTTAAGATTTTTTTTTCAGAGATTGCTGATGTCTGTCCGTTCGTCTGTCTACTATTTTAAATTATTTTAATGGATGTATTTCTCTTAATTTTTAAAATAAATTAATGAAACTTGGTATATGGGTAAATGTAATATCCAGAAATATAATCTGTAAAATATTATTCAAATCGGTTCATTAGTCTTTATAGTTCCCCTAAAAATGGACTTCCGAAATCTCTTTAACACCATTTCTTCAAGAAAAAATTCGCATAGTATTTATCTATATATTATATAATGGATATAATTTGTCGATTATAGTAATTACAAATAATTTTGGGTTATATTTTCGTTAAAAATCTCAAATATTCTAAAATTTGAGCTCCTTGTTTTAAGAGATCACATTGATAAAATTCGTTAGAAATTTCGAAATATATTTTATAAAATCTATATTATTTTGTTGTGTTATAATTGTTATTAATCTGTACACTAGTAAAAAAATTTGACCCATCAACACAGAAATCTCCAAAGAATTTCATCATGCCAAAATACGTAATATTAAAATCTAAGGTACAGCACATTCCTATATAAATATACTATATACATAGTTATAAAAGTAGAATTTCCATAACGAATACGTAAATAACTACGAACCCATGATAACTAAGTTCGACTGTTATTACTCCCATACGCACAATTATAGCAAATAATATAAGTTGCAAATAAATAACTCACTGTTTATACCCAAATTGCATAAAGAAATATATTTTCTTATTTGTCGTACAGCATGGGAAAAATACAACAATTATCATTGAAAAGTCTATGAACGTAAAAGGAAGTGGCAACGCTGTAAGCATTATTTACAATTAGTTTCACTAATCACGATAAGTTTTAGGGTTACTAACTTGCAAATAAAATATTAACTCACCGTTTATTATACCATTTATAAGGTGCGTATAAGTTTAAACGCTATATTGGTCTGAACAGAGTCTTTTATACCCATCACCAGTATTGCCAGGAGATGAGAAAAAAGAAGGCTAAATTCAACTTTAAAAAAGGTCAAAAAGGCTAAATGACCCAAAAAATGTGGCCAGAAAAAAGTTTGCATATTTTTTTAAATTTAAAATTAATTTTTGTTCGTCCTCATTTATTTTTGATATTTTTTAAAGATATTGCAATAAATAAATAAAACTAAAACGGCTGCCAGCAAAACGACCAAATAAAAAATCATCTAAAAAATTCCAAATATATTTGACTTATATTTCTAACGAAAAATGAACCAATGTTTCGAAATTATTTTTCGTAATTTTTCAACTATAATTTTATTTTGGTTAAAAATTTTAAATTTTTTGGGTGATTTTCGCTTTTTTTTATATATATTTTTTTAATTGTATAGTTTCTATGGGTAATGAAGAATTATGTATAATAACACGCTGCTGCAGTGAAAAGTCAGTTGAGAAATGTCATAGCGTACGTGATTCGAATTTGTATTGCTTAGAAGAAAAATTTTATTGCCGCAATAATATTATTAGTATTGCGGAAGTTTTCACCATCGAGAGAGATTGTGCGTTACACGCCATACATCTAAGCAATAATAAATCAATACGCCTGGAACAAAAATAGGCAATATTACTAGATATTCATCTAGGCGAATAAAAGAAGATACCGCCAGATAATCTTCTGGAAGATGTTATAAATATGGAAAAATTATCAATAATCTTGGAATAATATAATAAAAAAATCTTTTACATCTTGTAAAGTATGCGTGCACAAAAAGCGTAACATCATAAAGCACGAAAACTGAAACGCTCACATAAAATATCCATTTATTTGCTAAAAGACAAAAAAATTTCTTCAATATTTTTCATTTTTAAAAATCTTTCGACAACTGAAAATATTGTGATTGAAAAATAAAAGTATTACACTAATTTCTTCAAAATGTTTTCAATAGGATATCATAAATTTATTGCGGAGGTGATAATTACCTTATTGAAAAAAGGCGATATTTTGAGGATAAAAATAATAAAAAAATTTTAAATTTTATATATTTTTTGTTGTTTATTGCCTAATTTTCTTTAAACTGATAAAAATGCAATATTAGAAAAATATTGCTTTGATGATTTTCCTCCAAATAATAAAAAAAAGATATTGCAACCATTTCTTCCAGGAAGACATATTCCAAATGTTTATAGGATTATGCTAAAAAGGTATAAATGTATCCATAATATTGCTTTCTTTACTTAATTTTTTCTTTTTAAACTTTTTTTGGGAAGTAAGATGATCTGACTTTTCAACCGTATGTATTTTTTATGTTTTTGTCAAATATTAAAAGCAAAATTTTAAACAACATCTAGAAAAACTAAAAATTTTTCGAGTTTAACTGCGATTTGTTACAAATTTTTCTAAAAAAGCCTATATAACGATATAATAATTTTTAAAGGAATTTTTGTTGTAAATATAAAGATATTTAATATTTTCAAATCAAGCAAAAACTGTAGAACTTGTTCGATTTTATTTAGAATGACCTAATAAAATTTTCCATACATTTCTCTTTTTTTCTCAAAAAGTAAGCACTAAATAAAAAATAAAAAAATGCTTAAAATATATGAAGAATATTTTCATAATTTTTATGAAATAACTAATAACCTTTAGAGTTTCTAAGCGATTTTATTTGGATGTATTTCGTTTTATTCTCAACAAAATCTTAAAGAAAAAAATCCAAAAAATTTACATCAAAATCAAAATTTCGAAAAATATAAGTAATATAAATTTAAAAATGTTGAATATATTATTACTTATTTGTAGTGTATATTAAATTATTTTAATACAGTTAAAAGCTAAGTTCTTCTACTTCCTAAGATAATTTAAAAGTCTTTAATATACTTAAAATTCAAGGAGCTACAAGATCATTACTGCAGGAACTACCCTAAAAACGGTTTTCCGCAATATATCAAGTTTTAGATAATTGTTTTGTGATGTTCTCAGCAAAATCTATATTGTTTTTCAAATGAAAGTAAAAAGTGTCTTTTTGTGGCAGCGTGTAACGAATTTAAGTTATTTTTTATTTGGAAAATGAAGCGCCGCCGGTAAACTTTTCTTGTTAATATAAACAATCTTGTTTTTTGTGCCAATAAATACACAAAATTGCTTAAGTTGATGATTCTGTAAAAATTATTAGAAATTATTTTCTTCTTTGTTGAAATATTAATATTTAAGCCTTTTTAAGGCAATTTTAAGAATGAAAAAGGCTAGTAAAAAAGCTGGAAGCTGCAATGAAAATTTTGAGGCTAAAAGCAAAAGAAAAAGGCGAAATTTAGCCTTAAAAAGGCTAAAACGGTAACCATTTGCCACCTTATCGACAAATAATGTATGTCCTAAAGTATACTTTTATAATTACTTCTACAACCATTAAATATTTGCAGTCTTTTGCTTGTCTTAAACCATATTCTGTTTCTAAACCATATTAATATTGTTATTTCCATGACATTAAATTATTTCAAATAAATATAATACTTATCGTTTTCATAAACTCAGTGGAAAAATTCATAACTTGTTTGTTTTTAAATATATTTTGTTTTTAATGAACACATAATTAATGAACACATAATTAACTTCTCTATTATTTTCAATAAAAAAATTGTAAAAATAATTTTTATTATTATGTTTTATAACATGGGATAATAATATTATAAAATGAAATCATAATATGACAGTGTGGTATAATAATATAATAAGATATAATACTAATATAACAACATCAAAACATAATTTGATGGAATCGCGTAATGAAGTAGTAAGATTGTTCAGCTTTATGTGAAACTAGAATCATAACATAACATAAAATCGGACACAATATGACAAAATTGAACAATATTAATTATTACTTATAATCATTTGTATTTTTCGCTGTGATCATATGTTCCAATCATAATATGTTTCTCTTATATTATGGTTACCATGATATAAGAGAAAATATATATACTCTTCGCGTGTATATATTTTTAATAATTTTTTCAGTTTTTTTGCCTATAACTCGGTTGTTTATGGACCGATTTGGTAAATTAAAAAAATTAAAATTTCAAAAAAATATTTATAACAGATTGGAAAACGAATTCCGAAGCATCACAAAGTCCAAAAATCCGTTTCGACCGATATCTCAGCTATTAATGAACCGGTTATTTTTATTTCTTCCACAAATACATTTCAAACGAAGATTCCGAATTGTTTGTGCAAAATCGAAGTCGCTGACTTTTATAGGGGCTTAGAAAAGTCGTAAAAATACGATTTTGGAAACCTTTTCGGTTTTTGGGCGATATCTCGACCATTAATGGACAGATTTTGCTGATTTTCGTTACCGTCATTCTAAGGAATATTCCCTATAATTTGATGTATAAAAAATATATATCCGATAACGGGGGCTTTATAAAAAGTGATTTCAACATATAGATGGTTATCTTTATATCGACTTCGCTATTAATAAGGATCCAGAATATATATACTTTTTGGATTCTTAGATGAATATAGTAGAAATTACAAACGGAATGACAAACTTATATATACCAGCGTATCCAATTGTTAGGGGTTTAATATTAATCGGTTAAATCTACAAATAATTATTCGAGGTTAAAAGTTGATCGGTTAATATCCTATTGTTGGCAAATTATTCGATTAACCGAATAGTCATAGTAATACATGTAAAACATATAACACTTATACTTATTATAGTACTTAATCTATTGAAGTTGTTATTTAGAACCATAATGTAGATCAAATTCTTTCACAAAGGGCTATTGTTATCAGTTCTTTCGCTTATTTGTATGAAAAATAGCATTTTTTGACCTAATACTACAAACTATGCTTCTAATTCAGCTTTATTTAACAATTCAGTCATGTAACTATTTTCTGTATAAAAATGATTTTTTTGTCATAAAAGTCAAAATTAATATTGGTATTTTTGCTTACATTTTTATGATAAAAATTAAAATTGAACTTTGAATTAACTTTACTCAAATCTATGTTTTTGGAATTTATTTTGCCACAAGTATAAGTTATAATATTATAACCTTTTCATGCACTTCATTAAACATTCTATCCAAAAAAAAAAAAAAAAAAAAAAAAAAAATAACACTCAAGTAAATACAAAGTTAAACGTGCAAATTCGGATCATTTTCAAAGAATTTAACATAGGCGAAATGATAAAGCTCCTAATGAAATATGTCCTAATGAAAAAGAACATACAAAAAATGAATTAAATGTAAAATATTTTCAAGAAATAAATACTATAAAAAATGAAATTTTTTCAAAAATAAAAATTAAATAAAATCAAAATTTTAAATTTTGTTTCATAATGAAATAATTCCTATCCAAGAAAATCAAATAAATTCAAATGAAATTATTTCAAAAGGTAATGAAATAAGTCTAAAATTATATACATACACTGCCTGCCACTTGAATAAGGAATCACATTTTTTTAAATTTAATTAAGTATATCTCCTAAACTAAAGTTCAGAAAAAAAAATACTTTTTTGCGTAACCAAATTTCAAAGTATTGGCTTTAGTTTCCTGAAGAAATAAAATATATATATATTTTGTTATACTAAAATTATGCATTTATTTAAAGACATGTCATTCTATGGTACTATTTCGTGTGTCACTTGAATAAGGAATTCTTTTAATATTAATCAGGAAGGCTATGATTATGAATTTCTTTCAATATAAGGGGCTGGAGAATTTTTAATTTGATAGTCTTTAAATAGTTTTTATTCAAAATGAGAAGTGGTAAGGCTCTTAATAACTCTGAAAAAGAAAAAATTCTGATTTTGAAATCTCAGGGTGAGAGTCTGGTAAAATAGCCAAACACATTAATAGAGGAAAGACAGTAGTGTACAATTATTTAAATAACGTGAAAAGATATGAAAAAAAACATGAAAGGGCGGAAGAAAATGGCAACAACTCCAAAAGAAAGGTGAAAATTTCTTAGAATTGCATCAAATTCTGCCATGTCGGTATCAAAAATACGTGAAAAAAGTGGAGTCAATGCCAGTCTAAGAACAGTGCACCGTATTTTAAAGTCGTGCCTATAAAAACCACCACTTAATGAAAAACGCAAATCACAACGTCTACAATTTGCCAAAAATATAATGACATGGTCCGACAATTTTATTTATATTATATTTTCCGATGAAAAAAAGTTTAATATTGATAGTCCGGATGGGTATAACTATTATTTCCATGACCTAAATAAGGAGGAATTATTTTTGAGCCGCAGACGCAGCCCAGAGGGCGGAATAATTGTATGGGGTGCCATTTCGTATTATGGTACCATAGAATTGGTTTTTGTATCCAACAAAATGACTGCAACGACTTACAAAAACATTCTGGAGGAAGCACTTCCAAAATTTAATGATTTCTTTGGACCCATACCTTGGACGGACCAACAAGACAACGCTCCGATTCAAACCGCCAGAGCAGTAAAACAGTGGATTAATCAACAAGGTGTTCAACTTTTGGATTGGCCCCCATATTCACCAGTCCTAAATCCAATGGAAAATGTTTGGGGTTGGCTTGAAAGAAAAGTTTATGTAGGAGGAAAACAATTTGAGACATCCGTTATTGCATCCTTTAAGGATGGAGATCAATTTCGCTCAATTACTTAGAGTCATTATACAAGTCGATGACAAATCGCAATTTTGAGGTTATTTCTAAAAACAGTGGCAGTACTCATTACTAAATAAATGCTAGAAGATAATAACTTTCATTTTTATAACCTAAAATTTAAAAATAAATTACAGTTTGCCTAGTTTAAAAATATTCCTTATTCAAGTGACACACGAAAAAGTACCACAGAAATATATGTCTTTAAATAAATAAATAATTTTAGTATAACAAAATATGTATATTTTTTATTTCTTCAGGAAACTAAAGCCAACAATTTTGTTTGCGCAAAAAATTATTTTTTTCTGAACTTTAGTTTAGGAGATATACTTATTCAAGCGGCAGGCAGCGTATATTTAAAAAGCAAACCATCTCACAGTTTTGTATTTAAGACATCTTCTTTTTAATAAAAATTTCTTGTTTTCTGTTAGAAATTTAAAAAATAAATTAGTAAATAAAAAATTATAAAAATCGAGTGAAATTTAATCAAAAATTTCTTCGTTTAATTAATTCAAGTTTTTTTTATTGGACATTAAAAAAATTTATAAACGATTTTTGAAAATTTTTAATTAATAAAGAATCGCGCGATTTTTTATTAAAATTTTTCAAAAAGAACTTTTTCAAAACTTTTAATAAATATAGAAAAAAAGGACGTGTAACATATTTCTAAGCACAAGAAAACGTACACTTATTGATACTTTGGAAGTAATGAAAAAAAACTTCCCTAAAAATTACTTTTATTTATATTTGCTGTGATATAACAGACATTAAAAAAAGACGTACTTGACATAAATTTGTTATAAAAATAAAAAAATTTCCAATTTGTAACTCCAGAAAACTAAATTTCGGTTAATCGGTTATTCGACACAAATTATTCGTTTTATTCGTTATTCGAAAATAGATAATTTTAAATTATTCGAAAAGTTAATCGCCTAAATGATAACCGAATGATGGTTAATCGATTGGATATCCTAATATATATTCTTTACACCTGTGGTGAAGGCTATAAAAAGTTTGCCCTTAGCATGTTTTTTATTTGAGAACGACTGAAATTTTTTCAGAAAAATATCAATTTGTAAAATCGGGATACATAAGCGCACAATCTTTTTTCAGAATATTAAAAGAGACAATATGTACAATTTATGTTCCACTCCATCAAATTTCAAAATTAGTGTATTTTAGGAAAATTTTCTAAAAAATAATAAAACTATTTCGACTAAACAAAATTTACAAATATTTAACGAAAACACACTAAAATACCTGAATTTCATGGTTCCATTTTAAAATTTTGTTTTAGGAAACTTTTAATTAAAAAAGTTGATGAAATTGATCGTTTACAGTTTTTCCAAAATAAAAAAAAAAAAAAATAAATAACTTTGGCAGTACACAAAAACAACACAACCTACACTAATGATTTTATTACAAAAAATTAATTTTCAAAATTCAATTAATACTGCGATATTTCAGGGACAATTATACCATTCTTGGCTGTATATATGTATTAATTTTTTATTATGTAAATTTTTTATTATGTCGATAAAGCCCTTTTGGGTTATGTTAGTGTATCTGACAGTTAAGAAGACTGTCCCTACAAATTTTTATTATTAATAATGGCGCCGAAGTACAGTGCTTTGTCACATAGATAAAAATCAAAATAAAAACTTTATTTAAATTGTGTTGAAATATTGATTTTTAGAAAGGCAAAAATATAGTTCAAATAATATTCAAAAATTTTGTTAAGAACTATCGTTATCAAAGAATTTAAGGCAAATATTAATGAACACCTTGGTTTTAAACTGTTTAAGGAAAAAAATTTTCAAAAAATCATTTTTTGATAAAATGCGTTGAAATTTTATTTTTTCAATACTTCAGTATATTGGCAAATAAAAATTATTATTATTTTTCAAATATAGTGTTCCGAATTAATTTATTTTTTGATCAAATTTACACATATTTTTTTATTTAAAATCTAAACATTCCTTAAATTTGATGAAGTATAAGAAAATTATAAAAATATGCAATTTTTTTACTGTTTATGTAATTTTTTACAGTTATTTGACATATTAAAAAATAGTTTGTTTCTATATTTAGCCATAACTTTAAAACAATTTAAATTGAAAAAATGTCTAATTTGCTGTTTTTACTTCAATTTGAAAGAGTTCTTAATATTATCGTAATTTATATTGTTAAATTAAAATAAAAAGTTAATTAAAATTGTTTTGAAATTTAAAAAATAGCTAAGAAAGGAAAACATATAATTTTTGGACTCAATGTAATATGCTCAAAATCCACTAGATGGTGCTAATTCTAGATCATTTTAAAATTTTAATACAATTTACATTTACAATGAAGTTAAAAAAATATTTTTTTAATATATAAATACTTTCTATTTTTTCCAAAAAAAGAATAATAATAATAATAATAATAATAATAATAATAATTAAAAAAATTTCTAAATTTCTTTTTCTGGCACTAGAGCCTAAGAATTATTTATATTTAAATAAATTGTGATGTTAAATCTATATAACGTTAAAAAAATATAAAATTTGTATTGGAGATTGAGCAAATTTAATCAAATGAATTATTTACTGAAGAAAAATGTTGATGCCGAAGTTGAAAAAATATTAGAAGATGACAGTGCTTGGAGGACAATATTTGATTTAAATCTATTTTCAATAGATATCTCAAACTGTGATACTGTTTTGACCAGTATTTTAGAAGAAAATGCGTTTTATCATTTCCCATTCTCCGATTTGTTTAAAACTTTGTATATATTCCCTTTGGGTTCAAGATACGAAGTTTCAATTTTCTACGACAACTCATACTATTTTTGTCCTATCTTTATAGAAACAAAACACTGTGAAAGCAAGTACGATGCATAATAATATGTAAATATGCAAAATTGTATATACATTTCTACTTCACTTTTTAACTTTTTGACAAAAGTGCTATAATTTCGTAAGCATTTTTTTTGTAACCCTTTTACCACAGCCTTTAGTAAAAAGGTTATTTTTGTTGTTATTAAAACTAAAACAGGCTCTTTGTATAATTTACACGTATAGATAGATGATGTTTTGTATATTTTAATAAACGTGAGTATTCGTACACACTATTCAAAACATCAAGAAACATATTGATCACACAGATGTCTTTTAAAATACATTGCAAAAAATTATAAGAAACCTAAAAAATTAAAGAACTGTTCTATACATATCATCATCACTAACAGCAGTAACACCTGCTGACGACTGTTGTTGACTGCTGTTGGTGTTGGCGTAGTGTATTGTCGCTGATAAAAAATCCTAAAACAATAACAAAAACAAAAAAAAAACGTCTTTAAACTAATAATAACAACTACAGAAGGTGTAATCAAAAACTGAGAACATGAATAACATAGCAAAACAAAAGACAGGAGTAGAATCCTTAATAATAGACATAAAAATAACGACTCAGAAAAAAAGATTTTTTTTGTTTGCTTTCCTTTAATTATAAAAAATACATAAGAATGCGAAGAAACCATACATTCAATGATTCCACGGGGGCAATGTGAAAAGTCCTTTAAAAATAATACTCTAATAATAAATATTGAAACATTAGGATCTAATTTTAATAGCTTTATTAATCAACGTATATTACTTAAATTTTTTAGAATTACGAAATATGGCAAACCTTCCTTCCTTATGGAGAAATTTTATTTTCGATAGTCTACAAGAAGTGATACGATTATTATTTTTAGAATAGCACGAATTTGGAATATGGTTACCGAATTTTCACTACAACAATATTTTGTCTTCATTGTTAATTTTCTTTAATTTGAATAATGTTGTGTTCATGATAACAATGTTTTTGTTTAAGTTTTGTCACTTAAAGTTTGCATTCAATAAAAATTTTAATATAGTTGACTACAAAAATTTTATGCTTTTTGATATTTTTACCAGAATCAATTATTATGAAAAATATGTCATTATTCCTGCAATCATTAAATATTAGAAAATTTTTTCCCTGTTCTTAAATCATATTTTGTTTTTAAACCATATTAATATTATTATTCCCCCCATAACAATAAAATGTTATAAATAACTATAATACGTATGCTTTTTACAAATATGGTCGAAAATTCATAACTTGTTTGTTTTTAAATATATTTCGTTTTTAATGTTTGGTTTTTAACTTCATTATAATAAGTTTATAAGTTTATGTATGAATAAATATCAATAGACAAGGTTTTGTTATATTCGGGGTGATTAACACAATAAGATATTTATTAGCTAATAATTTGTTTAGTTATTAATCTTCGTACTATATTGTACAATATATAATATTGAATGTTTGATCATAATAAGATAAATACATATAATAAAACCGAATTAAAATATAATAGAAAATACTGTATTAAAAAATCTGATCATAATATGATAAAGTTAGATCATTTTATAATTATAATTGTCATATTATTATTATTTGTGACCATATTAATTTTTATGGCAAATATCTAATCTAATCATAATATGTTGCTCTTAGATTTTAATTTCCGCAACCATATTTTTTTCTGCGTGTGTGAAGAGCAAAACTTTGGTAAATTACTGCTTTTAAAAATATATCAAAGAATTACTTATGAAACACTTATGTATTTTGCAACTTTTGCAAATATCCAAAGAAATACACCAAACGCAATGAAATTTTTATATAGATGTTATTGTTTTGGGATCAAAAATATTATAATTTATACCAAATTACATAAGTTTTAGACACTTTGCTATATCGTCTTTGATATAAATTTTTTTGCTGGTCCAATCTCTGTTAAATCGCGGCACGAATATAAAATATGTGTATAAGCAAAGTAACTGATTTAATTTTTATTAATTTTTAACGGTATTTTCCATTAAATATTTAATGTCTCGACATTTTTTGATGCAGGTTTTAAGAAAAATCTTTTCAAAGCAATTCGTCATATAATATGCTCAAAAATGCGATTAATTAGTTAATAGTATCGATTTGATAATTGACAAGTTTTAAGTATTTTTTCCAAATAATTTATTATAATTATAATAATAATAATTGATTATAATATTTTCCTTATTTAAGGCATTTGTAATCTATACGATGTTCTTAACTTGTAACATTTAAATATTTGGAACTGTATATAAAAGACATAAAAATAAGAATATCGAAAAATTGTTCAAAATCTTTTTAGACATCGCGACCGCTACGTAAAGATTTTATTATCAGAACAATATTGGTCATAAGTGCTATGTTATTTTGAGGTCTAAAAATAGTTATAATCGTTGTATATATGTGCTGTTGCATAAAAAAAGTACTAAGATATATAACACATATATTCAATTATTATTGAAACCTCCTATATATCTCTTTATATCCAAACTTGTAGAAAATTAAATGATAACATTTCATATCTGGAGAAAATATCTAGATATATATCCAGGACTTCAAATTGAAAAAGTTAATGATTTATATGCATCTTTTTATTTTCTTTGAAACACCCTCCATTATTAATGCGATTGTACTCTGCGTAACTTTTCTGGAACCAACTGTCCACTTGTATTTAAAATTTACAGATTAGTGTTTCTTAATTCCCTTTTGAAAGGGACCAAAATCTTTCAATTCACCGAAGTTACAGGCAGATTGGAGGGTTGGCATTTTTAGGAATAATTTAACATTATGTTTACTGTACCATTCTAAATTATTTTTACTGTAATGACACGATGCCAAATCAGACCAAAATAATGTTGACATTCTATGTTTTATTATAAATGGAAGCAGACTTATTTCTTGAGACTAGGGTACCCAAATTTTTCAATTATTTTACTGTTCGAATAAAACGAATAATTCGAATAAGGCATTTTGACCAATGTGTATTGGTCGAAATTGATTAAAAAAACCTCACCTGCATATTAATGAAATAACCATTTCCTATTATACATTTTAATAAAAATTTGTATACATGATATTTATATTGTTTAAAAACACTAATCAAAATTTTAAAATATTTTCCTCTTTTCATTTGAAAAGATAAAACTCATTGTTTGATTTTTATTTTTCAATTTATATTTTAAAACTAACAAACTGATTTTTATTTTTGATTTTTATTTAAAAAAATCAAAGCAAATTTTTTTCAAACAATAAAATAAAAATCAATAATAACAATTAAATTTTGATTTATTTTTTTAACTTATAACACTTATGGTCTCTGATTACACATAATAAATCTGTAGAAAAAAACCTAAAACATATTGTTTAATTTATAATTTTAACTTATTCCAGTCAACTTTTATATCAATATTTGCGTGTTATGTTTTATTTGAACGCATTTATCAATATTATCGATTTTCTATACAAAATTTTTTAATATTTTTTTATAGAAAATTTATCGATATTATAAATTTTTTATAGAAAAGTTATCGACATTATGAAATTTCTTTAGAAAATTTATCGACATTATCAAATTTCTTTAGAAAATTTATCGAATTATCAAATTTCTATGAAAATTTATAGATATTATAAAATTTCTTTAGAAAATTTATCGACATTATAAATTTTATATAGAAAATTTTTCAATATTTTCAATCTTCCATAAAAAATGTACCGACATTTTCAATTTTATATAGAAAATTTATCGACATTTTCAATTTTCTATAGAAAATTTACCAATATTATCAAATTTTTATAGAAAATTTTACGATATTAAAAAATTTTTACAGAAAATTTATCGATGTTATCATACTTCTAAAGAGAATTTATCGATGGTATCAATTATCTATAGAAAATTTATCGCTATTATCAATTTTCAATAGAAAATTAATCGATATTATCAATTTTCAATAGAAAATTTATCGATATTATCAAATTTCAATAGAAAATTTATCGATATTATTAATTTTCAATTTTATCGATATTTTAGATTTGACATAGAAAATGTAATAAATTTAATAATATTCTAAAAAAAAATTATCAGTAACAATAATTTTCTAGAGAAAATTATTCTATATATAATATTTATCGATAAAAACATTTTTCTATAAAAAATTATTGATAACATTATTCTATAACAAATATATTAATAATATTAATTTTCTATAGAATAATCATCCATGACAATAATTTTCTTTAGAATTTTTTTTTTTTTTTTTTAAATATATGGAACTAGTTTTTATAACTACTGTTGCTTTATTTCAGATATTAAAAAGACTTTTTGGATTGCCATTTTGACTATTTGATTGTAAATGAAATAAAGTAATGAAACCTAAAAATACAAACAACAGCAGCAGATGTTTTAATTTTAGAGTAAAAAAATAAAACCAAAATTCGCAAACATATTAAAAATGATATTAAACAGAATCTTAGATATGTATAAGTAAGACGCGTGGTTTCTTGTATTGAACGGAAAAAAAATCAACAACCACATCTCTCTTTAACACACGCTCTTGCAATCAGATATATACTCTTAAAGGATATAATTTAAATTAACATACAAGAAACATGAGACACATATAACACACACTTTTAAAAAACTCGAAAAGTTAATTGCAGGTTACTTGAAGTATCTCTATGGTAGTTTTACAAGGACGACAGTTATATACGGATACATTTTCTTAGCAGCATCGCATCTTAAACTTATCTTTATCTTAGTTTGCAGATGTTCTACAGTTGTAACTATTTAAGGATTCACATGAACATATGTACTTTGGAGTGTACCGTTGGAATATTTTTTTAGGACGATGTGAATTAATTACGAGAATAAATTACAAAAAAAAAAAAAAATTATACTTCTTCAGTGCCTTACCAGCTATTAAGTATATTTTACAATAGAAAATGGAATGTTCGTAATTTTTTAGACCAATACATGTTTTACAATACATTGTAAGACCTATACCAAGCATTAAAAAAATTTTTAAATTGTGCAGTGTATTATAGATTTGATATTTGCTATTATAACTCACTTAATTTTTTGAAGGGACGAGTACTTGAATAAAAACCATTAAGAAACAAAATTAAAAAAAAAAATTTCTATATTAAGCCAACGATATTTAAATTATTAAAATTATCGTCAAGTCCTTAGTCCCAACATGGAAAATGTTTACTTTAAATATATTTAACCAAGCTTCAATTTACCAAAATTTTGAGATCCACTTCGAAGAAAAGAATCGAAACTATGGTTTTAGCATAGGCCGAAATCTGACTTTCGATCGTGGTTGACTCCATAAAACAAAAAAAAAAAAAAAAAATTTTTTATCGAAATCCGCAAAATTTAAATCTATGTTATGGCGAATTTATAAGAGCCATCGACATAATTCCTTTTTATTTTTACTTTTTCTGATGTTCTCTATAAAACATCATAGTTTCATTCTACCTTTTCGGAAATTAATTTAGAAAATTATAAAAAAAAGAAAAAAAATTAAATTGTAGTCTTTAAACAGACATAAAAAATATATGTTTTTAGTCAAGCATGAGAAGTGATATATAGAATATATTATCTATCTATATAATGAATAGGCAAACACATTATTTGTTATCAATTTTACGCTTACACTATACATCCTATTTTAATAAAAAATATATCAGTGTAAAGATATATTCTCATAAATGTGCAGAATATAAAATTTTTAGTATTTTAAAAGTTATAAGCGGTAAAAGTTAGTACTAATACATAAAAAACTCACATATATGTGTATAACTCTCAAACAGCTTAATTTCTAATGTTTCTCAGACAATACTCTCAATTTAAATTCAAATAAAATAAAATAAAATAAAATAAAAAAAGCCAAACAAAAAAAAAAAAAAAAAAAAAATCAACAAAAACACAAAAAGTGTTAGATCAAAAAGTCGACAAAAAGAAGCAAAAATAAAAAATTTCTAAAATGGAAAAATCGCCTAAACGGAAAATAAGCTCCAAAACGAAAAAAGTCGCCAAAATAAAATAATAAAAGAAAATAAAAAAATAAATGTAAAAAACTGTGGAACTTAAAGTTTTATTAGCCCTATATTCTTTAAAGGATTTTAGGAGAGTTTTGTTTTTGTTTTTACTGTTATTTATTTGAACGATTTGTTGGTCGTTAGACTCATTTATTTTTTTTATAATATCTTGTAAAAACTTGGCAATTCGAAGAAAAAAATTTTTCTATATGTATTTTTTTCAAAACAGATGATTTTTTTTTTTAATTAGGCTAAAAGGTCACCCGAAGTTAAAAAAAAACAAGTGATATATAAATAGTCCATCAAGACCGACTATATTAAACCATACACCATTTTTGTGTGCAAAAAAATTCGGAGAGGTATATTTTATTGTAAAATTTGTTACTGTGGTTTTTACATACATATATAAAACTTATTTGTGTGAAATATTAACTTGATACTAAAATTAGTATATGATTTATGCACGATAAAGTGGTTTTCGGAAGAATGGTTTATATGGGAGCTATTGTAAATTATGAACCGATCTTCATACATAAATTTGACAAACAGATTTATGATTATATAAAACTTTTTTGTGTTTAATATCATTAAAATATTGCTATATTTAAGGCATTTATGATCGTTAAATCCGTATTCCGAGAGAACATTTGTGTGGGGCCAGATGAAATAGATCATAACTAATTTCAATGAGTTTCGTAAAAGTCCCACGCGCCAAATTTCATTGAATTATCTTTAAAATTACGACCTGTATTTTGGCAAAAAATTTTATATGGACAGTCAGCCGGACAGACGGACATCGTTAGATCGACTTAAAAAGTGACTCTGAGTCGATTGGTATACTTCAAGATGGGTGTTGAAAAATTTTTCTTTGCGTAACAAACATTAGCACATACGTGGTAGGGTATAAAAATGTAATTCTTAGCCAATATATTTTGAAGGAAGATGAAATTAATCATGAAATTAATAAAAAAAATATTATAATGGTCCGCATATACATTTTTTGATCACAGAACAATTAAAAAAAAAACTTAATTTGACTTAAACCTATGTAAGTTTTGGATACAAAAGTGGTCTGCCGGACCTGTATGGATTGTTAGTAAGTTAGCTGAATTTTCTGAAAAATATTTTCTATTTCAATACGATAGGTATAGCGGAGCACCCCAAGCATAATCTAATAATATATTAAAAATTAACAATTTCTCTATACATTGCTTATGCAAGTGATCGAAAATACTTTTAGCGTAGGGAGGAATTTCTAATAGTCTCAATATTTTGTAACCGATTTTAATTTTTATGAAAAAGTTAAAATCTCCCCTTATACATAAATGCACCCTACAAATTTTACTGTCGATGTGTTAGCAATATTCGATCACTCTAATATTTTGTAGTATATGTATATAATAATTTTACATCAAAAGAAACATTCCTGGAAGGAGTTGCGGCCGAAATTCGAAAGTCGAATTTGTTGGTAATCAGACAAAAAAAAAAAAAAATTTGTAGAGTAAAAACAAGACCTTTTCAAACCTATTCGTGAGATTGACCAACAGCAATAAAATAAAAAAACACATTTCATTCGTTGAGCATCTGCTTAAGTAGTTGTGTTTCTCTTTACATATTGATGTATTATCCTTTCAGACTTGTTTAGCTAAAAATAAGAACTTGTGATATCAACAACATGCTACATTAATAATACTGCGCATAATGATGAGGAAGAAAATACATCTTTTTTCTTTTTTACTTTCTGTTGCAAATGGCAAGGTGTATGTATGATAAAGAGTTTCGCAAGAGATTTTTATTTATATTTTAAGTGTGAGGAAAAAAGCCCAATATCAGTAAAACCAGCTGGATTTCAATATAAATTTTAAGACTTTTTTCTGTGAATGACAACTAAGGAAATGTGTTTAATAATGTATTAATTTTTAGTTAAGGGCTTGTGTTTTTAACTAGTTAAGTTAAGTTTTGGTAAGAATTTACGAATTTAAGTCACACTAACCAATTGCGTGAAACAAATATAATGAAAATACAAATTATCATCCAAAAATCTGCAGTGAAAATTCACTCGAGAAATGATATAGCGAACGTAGTAGGCCTTCATGAGGACTCCACACATCACTTTTAATTATGCTCAAGAAGCTTTCATTTGTAGGATCCTGTATAAATGTATCCGCAACTTTGTTGATTTCATTTTAACTGTTATGGAATTTATGTATAAGAACCAGCCTTTTCAACTATATACTTTTGTTTATTTTTTGATCAAATATTGTATTAAAAGCTAAACAACATTTAAATAAAATAAAAATTTTTCGAGTTTAACCGAAATTTATTATATTTTTTTTACATAAAAGTAGAAAAAAATATAGTGACCACTCTCTAAGATTAACACATTGGATTGAAGCATATGGCCACAGTTAAAATATATGTGATTATAAATAATAATTGTTATGATAATTTTTTATAATACTGTGTTTGATTTTATGGTTCGAGTTTTTTATATTATTATAACATCTTACTACATTGTTATCCCATTCTATCAGGTTATGATCAGGGTTGTCAGATTTTTTTGAGCCTCCATTGTCAAATTGTTAACCAAAAATCGTAAATTAAAATTTGATTTGGTTTTTAAAAGAAATCCTAAAAAATTAACTAAAATGTTAAGTATCGAACAATTTTTAGTATTTAAAATTTCGTATAATTTGTAAATGTAAATTCAGCTTTAATAAAGCCAATGATATAATTGCAATAGCTAACAATAACACTGTGCAAATTTTAACAAACTGTTAAAGCTCATTCGAGTACGCTGAATTCAATAGTGATAGCCGTTTTTCGAAGTTAGCGCTCGTATTCATGTTATTTTGGTTTAAAATTAATTATGGAAGTAGTTAATTAATTGAAAATTAGAAATAAAAGGGACATTATTTATGTATGCTAAACAATAAATGGATTGAATATATATTCCAATTAGAAATTAAATCAATTTTAGCCAGATTTTAAATGTTTTTATATTTTTGTTTGAAAAGTTTCTCATTGGTAACACTAGTTATCTTGCTTACAGAATTATAGTAATATTTTTTGCCAGTTTAAAGTTTTGTATATTAGCGTCTGCAATATAATTGATAATAACAATTCATTATTATACACTTCAATGGAATCTTAATTATTTACATATATTGTTTAAATTCAAAAATTAACCTTCGTATTCTCAAACTAATTTTAAAATTCACCGTCGTAGATTCAGTTTAACCCACAATGTTTAAAAAATGGTCTAATTTTCGAGCACAGTGTAATTGAATTAAAAAAATAAATACAATTAAAAATACACTTTTCTGACATATAGACCCTTTTAGGTCATCAACTTTTAAAATGTATTGGATTTCATTATATTTTTTAAAAGAATAATTCTGACATTATATAACAATATTTGTCCTATTAAACTTATAGATTGTTTCAAAAAATTAATTTATTCATGAATGTTTATTCCATTGTGATCGAAATATATTTTAAAGATGATGAAAAGCAAATTATCAAACATTTAATACATAAGTATTGTAAATTATATTTTTTGGAAATAAAATACTATAAAAATACTAAAAAAAATTGATTTCTAGTAAGAAAATTTAATAATTTTTCTTCTTAATTGCCGATTTATTAAAATTTTAGAAATTAGCCAAACAAATCGCCAAACGGAAAATTCAGTCGCCAAAAGCAATTTAAAATCGCCACGTTTGGCGAAAAATCGCCACATCTGACAGCTCTGGTTATGATTTCATTTCATTATATTATTATTCCGTCTTATATTATTATTCCATTCTATCATAATATTGTATTCCATTTTATATTATTATACCATCTTATTATTTATATAAATAAGACACATTAATTCACAATTATTATTTTTATAAATTGTTTACTGAGTTCATTGTATTTGTTTCAAAATAATAGATAAAAGTGTTTATTAATCATAAAAAATTAGTTACATATTATTTGTTGATTAATTAAATTTATTTATTTTTACCATCATATGTTGCGCAAGATAATATAAAATATTTTTTATGAACTAAACCCTCTAATACTCAATATCTTATATTGCTTGAATCACACCAAATATACAAAAACTTTGTCTACTTATATTTTTTCATGTGTAAACCTAATGAGAATTGTAATGAAGGTGGAAAACAAACTTCAAAAAAATATATTAAAAAACAAACAATTTATTAATTTTTCAATTATATTTATAAAAATAATATTTATTTGTAATAATTTATTGTTATCAGAATAATAATATTAATATGGTTTGAAAACAAAATATGGTTTAAGAACAAGGAAAAAGATTGATAATACTCGTATTTAATGGTAATGATATTTTTTATATCAATAAAATTTCGTTTTTGGTAATAATATTCAAAAACACAAAATTTTTGTAGTGAACTATATTAAAATTTTAATTAAATGTAAACATTGAGTGATAAAACTGAAACAAAAACATTATAATCATGAAAACAATATTATTAAAATTAATGAAAACAAACAATAAGAACATATAAGTGTTGTAGTGATAATGTAGTAACAATGTTTCTTCTCTGCGTGTATGCAATGATTTCAGAAGAGACTTTTAAAGTTATACAAAAACTGTACAACTTATTCGATTTCATATGTAATAACTTAACAAAACTTTCTACAAATTTCATTTTTTTTCCCCAAAAAGTATTCATCAAATCAAACATCTAATAAAATACTATCTTTTAAAATATATGAAGAATAGTTATTTTAACAAAGTTTAGAAAATGTTTAATAACTTTCTGAGATTTTAAAAGATTTTAAAGATAATTAAAATATGTTTTAAACTTTGATACAAATATATAAAGCATAAAGAAAAAATTTAGATAATTTACATTAAAATCGAGATATTCATAAACAAAATAAATAGGGTTTTGTCATAGGGGTACATCTGTTATTGTCAATTATTTTGAAAACGAAGTAATCTATCATGCATAAAATTTTGGTATTTTCAATTTACATTTTATCGTAGGTGGTCGTGAAAGTGATTCTGACTCGATTTCTATACCTTAATATCCACCGTTGTGTAGGGGTTAAAAACATCACATACAGACAAGCGATTTTGTCGCAGTAACTAGGCGAACTTTTCTCATGGTTTGGGAACTCCAAACCATGTGGTAAACTACCCCATAATTTTTTTACCGTTAATTTTATCTACATAACCTCATTGTTTTACATAAATTTTCTATATATTGTTGATAACATTTTAAGCAACATTTTAAAGAAAAATTGTAAAATTTGGAAGATATAATTTTTTAAATATCTTTGATACATCCTTTTTTAAAATGGAGTTTTTGGTTTAAATCGGACAAATAAGTTCGAAGATGTATGAACTCAAATTTCAGGTATTTTTAAACAAATTCTGAAAAAAAATTGTGAACAGCGATAAAAAATAAACTAAAACGAATTTAAAAAGGCAAGAAAATAATCGTTAAAAAATTAAACTAAGTTTTATATAGTATAAATGGAAACTATGGCTTAATGTCGAAAATCGTGTCTCATTATTTTGAAATCGACAGACGTAATTCAAATATAACTCCTTTAAAAAATTAAGTAAATTGTTATTAAAAATATTGAGCTAAAAACCTTAAAATATTTAAATTGTTTACAATAATGTTACAGGTACTACAACAAGAAAATGAATTCCATTAATATTCGTCTTTCATTCAAGATATTTGTTAATCATTTGTTTAAACTTACTGAATTAATTTCAAGTTAACCTTAAATTATATTTACACAACATGAAATTAGACTTTATAAATATTTATCCGCTAAAAGATTATTCTTAAATTTCCATTCACATACTAGTGTTTAGTACATATTTTTTAGAATAAAAAAGTTATTTTTAAAACTGGTTTTGTGTGTTTAAAAAAACCGATTTATTCGACAAATCTACATTTAAAAAAAACCGATAGTACTTCAACCAAAAAAAAAAAAAAAAAAAAAAAAAAAACGGTTGAAAGCCCGCGTCAATACTACATACTAGGGTGTATGCCTACCAAATGATGAAGTCAAAAATTGCGCTTTTTGTTCGAAAATTTTTGTTTTCTCTTTGTACTGAAATTTCAATATACAAATTTACATATATGGACCATTATCAACAATTTTAGATAGTTTCAAAGTTCGGAAAACAAGCTCGAAATTTTTTTTAAAAAGTCAATTTTTCGCGAAGAACATTTAAAATTTCATATAGAAAAGCATAGATTACTGCGTGAACTTAGTTTTTTGTTACTTTACATTTAAATTAAATGACGTTGGTAGTTGAAAACGTGACACTTTCGTCTAAACAGGTTTTGCTAAGGTACGGTGCATAATTGGTATAAATTAGTTCATAATGCTTAATGGAAATGTAGAGGTGCATCAAAAAATTTCGAAGGATAATAAATTTTATGGATCAAAAGAGAAAAAAAATGTATTTGGGTTAAAAAAGGATCACAATATTAAATGGAATTACTTTGTAATAAATTTTAATAAAATATATTTTCATATAATATTTGGGGAAATAACTTTCAATTATGTAACTTGTGAACGATTATACGGTCAGAGGAGCACAGATACTTGTAAAGTTGGTCTCGGGTATATATATATATATATATATATATATCATCAAAAAATTAATTTGGATTTGATTATAAAAAACTTTTATACTTTCTTTGTAAATTTCGAAAAAAGCAAGTGAGAAATATGTAGTCGGTCAAGTCTAAGCATATGATACCCTACACAATTGTGGACCGATACTCATATTAAACGTCATGTATATTTCTGAAAAACATATATGAATTACAGTACGTTATTTATGCACTTTATTGAGATTTTCGGAAGTAGGCCCTATATGGAAGCTATGGTCAATTATGCTCCTTTCCTCATAAAATTTGGTACTACGATTTCTGTTTATGTAACACTGATTTATGTCAAATATGAATCTGATGCTATCGCTTGCATGGAATTTATAACCGTTAAAGTGATTTTATGAAGGGGCGCATGAATTTATGTTTGTATAGGAATTATATGTACAAAATTTCATTAAAATAAAGCTATATTTAAGGCATTTATTATCATTAAACCCTTATTACGGAAGGACATTTGTATGGTGGCTAAGTGAAATAATTAAACGATCATAACCAATTGAAACTTGTGTACCAAATTTCATATTTTTTTTCAAAATTCTGATCTGTAGTTTGATTAAAAGGTTTACATGGACAGACGGTCGGACGGACATCTTTGAATCGACTTAGGAAGTGATTATAGGCGATTGGTATAAATAAATGTGGGTCTTAGACTAATATTTTTGAGTATTACGCATAATACCCTACCAACCTATGGTAGTGTAGGGTATAAAAATAATACACTCACATACATATTAAGTAAAATATTTCTTTAGTTTATGATATATTTAGGCCAAACAAATTTTTTCTCATTTATGGTAACAGAAAAAAACGTGAACATTTTGGGAAATTGTCCTTTTTGAACACGGATTGTTTCCATATGATTCAACCAATCATTATTCTTATTATTTTTTTTTTTGGTATCATTTAAAAAAAGTAGGTTGATTTTAATTAAAAAAATAGATAATTTTACATTTTAAAAGTCACTGTATTTAGGTCACTTTTCCAAATTCAATGTAACAGAAATATTATCTGTGGAACTTCAACTAGACAATACTCTATCTAATTCAATAAAAATTTCCAAACAAACTGGACAATCTCGCAATAAAATTGTGGGTATTTATTAAAACAATACTTCATGATATTTTTCATTATAAAGATAATAACATTTAAAGTAATGAAGATATTTTCTAAATTAAAAAAAAAAAAAAAAAATATATTTGAAAGACAAATCTTTAAGCTTTAAAATGAACCCTTTGGCAAAATGAATGGTAGACCCAAAGGACTTAAAGCAGTTACCCTTTTTAAAAATGCTTTATATTTATGTCATTTTGCCAAATTCAATGGAAAAGAAATAAAAAAGTTACAGTTTGTTACGAGAAATATTACACAAAATTCACAATATATACATAAAGTTATCAGTAATAAATCAGATTTTACATAGAAACTGTTCATTATTCCTACAACTACCAGTGTTCCTAGGAGATGAGAAAAAAACAGGCTAAACTTTAGAAAGGTCAAAAAAGGCTAAATGCCAACCCACCCAAAAAAAAAAAAAAAAAAAAAAATATTATTGTTTGAATTTAGAACCATATTTTTTCTTCTCATTACTTTTTGAGATTTTTATAATGAAGTTGTAATAAATTTATAAATAACACCGAGCAAAATGACAATGAAAAATCGCCATATAAATTAGGGTTATATATCATATAAAAAAATTACGCAATATTTTGAAGTGATTTTTCGTAATTTTTCAACTATAATTCCTTATTGATTAAGTATTTCCAAACTTTTGAGTGATTTTTCTTATTAATAAGATCTTTTTTAAATAATTTTCATAAATAGTTTCTATTGTTCATGATGTATATCAAAAAAAAAAAAAATAAATAAATAAATAATTTTAAGTATCGATTAGTAACGACTCGTCTAACTTACATTTAAAACAAAAACAAAATTTTTTTTTTTATTTTAAATGTAAGTTAGACGAGTCGTTTTTGCGCTCGTGTTATAAAAACGGGCAGTAAGTAACCCCACAAAATTAGTTAGGGAGAATGAAGTGCTGCAGATGAAATTGTTTTATTAAATGTACAAAAATGTTTAAATGGATAATTCTGTAAAAATAAAATTAGTAGTAAGTAAGAAATTCTTTTCTTCGTTGTTGAAATACTACCATTTTAGCCTTTTTAAGGCAATTTTAGAAATAAAAAAGCTAGGAAAAAAGAGGCTAAAAAGAAAATTTTGAGTCTAAAAACAAAATGAAAAGGCTAGGTTTAGTCTTAAAAAGGTTAAACTGGCAACACTGATGTTTACCCGTGTATGAGCGATTTTCGGAAGTAGCCCTTATATGGGAGCTATGGTCATCGATGTTCACAAAATTTGGTATTGTGCTATTTACTTATATAAAAAATTTTCTTGTATAATATATTTTTTTTTTTAATATTAAAATTTATATGAAATTATAAGGGAGCTATAGTCAATTGTGAATAGATATTCTTGAAAATTGATAGGTTTATATAAAATTTATTTGAGCAAAAATGTTCACATAATTTATGTATTAAATATAAAATTATACTTAAGTCATTTATTTGTTTAAAATCTTAATTCGGGGAGATATTTGTATGGGAGCCAGGTGAAATAATAGATCGGTCATAATTAGTTTCAACAGCCTTCATATTCCTGCTAAATTTCATTAAGATATCTCCAAAAAAAGTACAGTTTTTACTTTATTTTAGACTGCCGTATGAAATTTCTTAATGAAGTAGAAATATTATTAAGTTCCTTTGTATTTATATGTTAGTATAAACGGTATTTCAAAAATGTGTATTTAATATAAAAATATACAATTCGATGTAAATAAAACGTGTAAAATTTATAGTCAAAAAAATATTGAACTTTGCCATAAAAGTTTAAAACCCCTCGCAAAATGTACACTTGATTATCAGTGGCTTTTAACAGCATATGTACATATATAAGACGCCAAGATGAAGCTATATGTCAAAATGCCCTTCCCTCCGTAAAATTCTTAGGTTTAGTCATTTTATCGTCTAATATTTCTGTGACATTAAAGTAAAAATTGCTTTAATTCAAAAATGATTTCCATGTAAACTTATTTGTCCGACAATTAATAAATATCGTTTGTCATTTAATTAACTTATTTTTGTAAAAGGCTTCTAATACATCGCTCTGAGATATCTTCTTTAATAACATAATTATACATGCAAATGCGCAATAAAAAGCTTATTTTACACTTTATTGATTTTTAAAACTAATTGTAGGCACACGCAAAAACATAAAAAAATAATAACACAGGTATACAAAGTGCAACCTGAGCAACCAAAGGTGGTTTCTAAGATTATTTAGGGCGCTGAATTCGAATCTTCATAAATTTTTTCAAAATTGGTTTTAGTTTTCAAGATACCAACATAAATATTTGTATACTATATTTGAGAACTGATAACCAATTAATTCAATAAAAATTGATAAATCGGAATTAAGGATCTATAAATTGAATCGTTCGTATTGATTGGGATCTATTTCACGAATTAGAATCCAACAGTAGGAACTCATCATGCCTTTTTTCCAAAATCTTTGGTGTTATTTTTCGATTCTCGCCAAATTTTATTGTATTTTCACTACATTCTCGCTACTGGTTCCTCCAAACTTTTAAGTGAAAAATCTTGTATCCATTTGCTTCAAATTAGGGAATTTGCGATTGCCGAGAACATTAAACACTTTTTAAAGATTCCATCGGTAGTTAGTTTTCGAATATTAGATTTGATAAATATATCTTCTTTGATTTTTCCCATTTGCAGCTAAGAGTTTTGAAGAAGTTCTTGATAAGGTAACGTTCTATATAAAGATGTGTTTTCAAAGTATTCCGTAAGCTTAGAAGAGTTAAAAAGGAAAGGATTTGTTTTCCGCCAAAAATAATGTCGAACGGTGTATTCATGAAATCAAATAAATATTTTACATTTGCTCCACTGAAGTATATGTTGTATTTCTCTTGATAATCGTAAATAATCCCTTATTTTTGCAAACATGATGTGATCAACACCGCCAAGTGTCTTAGTAAATCCAAATAAAAAAATCTAGTCATTAAGTTCAGTCAGTGAAACACATAAACCAATATAATGCAAATTCTCACCTCTGAGCATTTAACATCAATCTGTCAATTTTCCCGAGTATATAATATTCGTAAGCATAATAAAAACGCTTGCAATCGTCTTTATAATGCTTTTTCTATACTTTTACACGATTTTGAATAAAATCCAATATTAAGAATATGATTGAAATCAATATTTCAACGACGTCAATATCAAAAAGTCGTTATGATAGCGCGAGAACTCGAAAACTAGAACCAGTCTTGAGAAACGGGTGCTATATTTGAATTCAAAGCCTCAAATTACATTAAAATTAGTTCTCTTCAGCTCAGGTCCAAAATTTGACCGGAATTTGTAAACTTGTGTAATAATAAAATAATATTGTGTATAAAAGTATTATGTTTTCATTAACCATATGTTGCTGTTATAACAGTAAATGTTTTTTTATTAGCTTTTATTTCGTTTCTTTAGTTATTTGCACCTTATATACATAACATCATCATTATCGTCATCGATGCACAGTAGTATAATTAAAGAGAAGGTAGTACAAATTCTATAAATTTTAATGGTATTTAAATATCTAACAGAGTTGAAAGTTTTTGTATTTCCGGACTGAAACCTAAAAGATCTGACATGAATTAATTAATAAATGGCAGTACCCCTAAAGTATTTTAAGCGTACTTTGGAATTTCTTAATTTAAGTACCTATTAATTGAGCATAGCTGATATATCAAATAATGAGATATACATGAATGTCACAGTGTGAAATTTTCGATCATTTTCTGATCACAAATCTGTAACTTTATAACCTTTAGTAGTAAATGAACTAAAATTTGCACCAATAATTTTGAGAATATTTTCCATAATATTAGTAAATATGAGTTAAATCCATTTGCAAATTGAGATTATAGTATAAATTATATTCCACAAAGTTTACGATACGAAAATAATACTCTTTAAAATGTGCTAAATTTATGTTCAAAAATTGTTTATTTCAAATATATTAAATTTAGCGAATATTTTAGAACAGTTTCACTACCTCGATACACTTCAAGCCCTGAAATCCATTGCCGTAATTGCTGTAGAAGTAGAACTAAATAGATTGTTTGGCAAGTACTACTAATAACACTATACTATAAAACTATTTTTTATTTTCTCTCAAAATTTACTTAATAAGAATATTTGATCTTCTTGAGCATATTTATTTGGTGGTAGTGGTCCTGCATAATGTATTAAAAAAAAACGCAATTTTCAGAAAACCGGTTTTCAAATTATTCGATAAAAATAGTTTCGAATGTAGTTTGCTTAAAAAACCGCTTAACCGGTTTTCATAATCAAAATTTGTATTTATTTTAATTTTTATTTTTGAACTAAATTCTAATACAGCTTCTTCCGGGCCAACTCTACCTATTTTATATTTGCTGAAATTTCTGTTATTTTGGTTATTGGAAAAATATCTTGTGAAATCTAAATTTTGTTAATACAAATTAACAGTGTTTCTAGGAGATGAGCAAAAAAAGGCTAAATTTAACTCGAAAAAGGTTAAATATCCCAAAATATGAGGCCAGAAAGTTTTTTTTTTAAATTTAATTTTTTTAATTTTTGAATTTTTTTTAAGATTTTTAAATTAAACATAGAAACGCTGCCAACAAAATGATATAATAAAAAATTGCCCAAATATGTTCATAAAATTTTTGGGTTATATTTCATATATTTAAAAACGATCCAATGTTTTGGAGTTATTATTTTCGTAGTTTTTAAACTATAATACCTTTTTTATAAAGCATTTTCAAATGTTTAGATGATTTTTTGCTTTTAAAAATATATTCGTAAATATATTCTACGGTTAATGAAGTATAATGTAATTATCGATAAAGTCCATAAAATTAGTTAAGTTGTTTTTGATTTGGTGGCTGAATCGCCGCAGGCGAAAATTTGAGTCAAATATAAAAAATCAAGATTTTTTTATGAATAAATGCACAGAAATGCTTAAATGCTTAAAAATAAAATTTGTAATATTAAATAAGAAATTAATTTCTTCGTCGTTGAAATTTTAACAATTTTAAAAATCAAAGCAATTTTAAAAATCAAAAAAGAGTAAGTTCTAAAGAGTAATAGTCCCAAACACTGCCTTGTGGGACACCATTGTCAACAGAACAAATAAAGCTTTTACAGTTATTATTTTCCACATATTGTCTTCGAAAAGTTAAGTAGTTTTCCAGCAGCATCACCGCTCGCATATTCAATCCATAATAACAGGAGTTTATTTATTAAAACTTATCAACTTCAGTGGCATGGCTTTGCTTCGGTATTGGTATTATTTTGGTAATTTTTAAATCATCTGGATACACCGAAGAATCAATCACATTATTATTGTCATTTTTACATTCAAAAAGCATTTTTGGAGGAATTCCATTATAACCACAACTTTTCCATATAACCACAACTAGAAATCTGGGAAACTTCCAAATCAGTTGTATAAACGAAATCAAATGATTGCTGACTTATATTTAATGTTCTTAGCCCATTACAAGAATCACCTGGTAATTGTTCAATTTGTTGCTTAAGTGTCTTTGGAATTTCCAGAAAGTATTTATTAAACAAATCACATTTAACTTTATTGTCTGTTATAAAATCTCCATTTAAGCTTTCAATATTTACTTCCCTTTGTAGTTTTCTACCTAGCTTTTTATTAAGAAATTTCCAACATTATTTTATTTGGGGTATAACTTTTAGCAATATCAAAATTGACATGATACAGCCGTGTAGGCCATGGAAAAATATTAAGAAATGAGATAAATATAACATTTTCGCGATCGTTAAAAAGGCTTCCATACTAAACGCGTTAAAGTTTTCAAATTAGGGATCTATATGTATAATCTTGAAGTATTAAATTCTTTTGTACAATAAATAGAATGCTTGGTAGAGCTAGCTTATATCGTCTTCAACACAAATACTTTTTTCCATATAAAAACAGCCGTTAGTGCGAAAATGCAAATTTAATTATTTAAACACAGCATAATATATCATAAATTTAAATTGATCTTCTAAGTTTAGTACTAATGCTAACCAACAAATTAAAAATATATGTAGTATTACAAAAAAAATTAAAAATATAGTACAGAGCAATACTGATTTTGCTATTCAGAATTCTTCAATCAATTTGAATACAGGTAATCATGAAGTTCTATGCCCATAAATGACTTTTTTTGCAACTTAATATCTAAATCACCTTAAAGCTTTATTAATAGTACTTTGCTTTTGACATAAAGATAAATATATAAAATGAGAAATTCTTCATTAAAATCCATGCATAACTTTTGACTATATTTTCAAGTAACTTATTGTATATAAAGAATGTATATGGTATTATTAAAAAAAGTATTATTTTTAAAACTATTGTTATACCCTACACAACCACAGGTGGTTGGAGTATTATGCGTTTGTACTGATGTTTGTAACACATAGAACAAATTATCCAACACCCGCCTTAAAGTATACCAATCGACTCGGAATCACTTTTTAAATCGATCTAACGATGTCCGTTAGTCTGGCTGGCTGAACCGCTGGCTGTAATTCTTCTGCACAAAGTACGGGTCGCAATTTTAAAGATAATTCAGTGAAATTTGGCACGTAGGACTTTCATGATACAAGGACAAAGCCTATTGAAATTAGTTGTAATCGGTCCATTATTTCACCTAGTCTCCATACAAACGTCCCCTCGCAATAGAATTTAAACACTCAAAATTTTTCT
This sequence comes from Protocalliphora azurea, assembly GCA_932274085.1. Classification (NCBI taxonomy): domain Eukaryota; kingdom Metazoa; phylum Arthropoda; class Insecta; order Diptera; family Calliphoridae; genus Protocalliphora; species Protocalliphora azurea. Next base: position 106,897,231 of record OW026521.1, read on the forward strand.
TAAAAATAAAAATATTTTAATGAAATTCGGTGCAAAGAAGTTCCTTACAAGTAGCAATCTTTCTATCAAATTTTATAAAGATCGGTCTATAATTTACCCTAGCTACCGTATAAATCCACTTCCAGAAGTCCCCTTAAAGTGCATAAAATCATCTAGATGTTAGTAACAACGCATTATTCTGTATTGGTATATTTTATTTTACATTTAGTAAAATTGGCCACAGGTGTAATATAAGTCGCCTTCCCGAATTTTTATGCTCGTACACAATGGTGCATGTTATCATATAGTCGGTCTTGATCTACTATATCTTTTTTTCTCGTTTTCGATCAAAATTTATGCATTTATCAGTTTTATTGTATATCCAAGGAATAAAAATTCATATTTTTGTTGTTTTCGATTTTTTAATAATTAGAGAAATTTATTTTTATTTAGCACGAAATTAATTATTTTATAAAATAATGCTTAATATTTTCCAAACAGGGATGGAAAATGAAAATTTTTTCGGTATCAAAATAAATTTCAAATAGTAATTTTTTTACCCTCAGAGTACTAAAATTAAAATTTTTTACACTTATAAGCTTTCCCAGATTTTTTTCGGGTCTTATCTCTAAATAGCAAATTCTTAACCAAAAATAACAGCTTAAATTTTCCTCAAAAATTCCCACTAAAATAATACCTTTATTTTAGAGATTAGTATAAACAATACACTTTATTCGTACTGCAGTCAATATCCTTTGTAGATATTCAGGTTTGGGTAGATAAATTACCTAAGTAGTCAATAGTGAAAAAGAATGTATCCTATAGGTTTTGAAATAATTAGATTATATGGAAATCGTTTTAACATTTGTATCGATAAACTTGTTAGGTAAATAATTTACGTCATTTTTATAGTTAATGCAAAAACCGAAAATTAAATTTTTATTTCTTAAAAGGCATGAAAGCATGATAAATTAATTTCCATTGATTCAATTATTTTATTAAACAACTAATTATAATATATTAGTTGAATGCCCCTACGTTTCATGGAATCCCAAAAGTTAATAAGAAACAAATTCAAGACAACGGAAAATACAGCTTTCTCTAGTAAAACTTCATCTTTCACCGAAAAAAAGTGCGAAAAATAACGACATTTTGGCCATTTTGGTTTATAGTTTCTTCTATCTTAAAATCAATCAATATACAAACAGACACAAATTTGATTCTATAAAAATAATGTGGATAATTCTTAAAGGCTTCTATATTATTGATTATTATTGGAGTAACAATAATAGAGTATGAACTGATCAAACATTACATCCTCAGCCAATCCATAAATAATCATCTTGTTGCAGAGATTGGAATTAAGTTTTTAACTTTATGGTATCATATCTCATATAATAGTTATTTTTTATTGTTTTCATTGCACTGTTATTGAGTAAATAATAGGCATATCTTACTAAAAACTAATATAGGGCGGAATGTTATGTTTTCTTTTTTAATTTTTCCTAAGTTAAAAAGAAAAATTTGAAAATAAAAGAAAAATCCCCAAAACCTGAAATTTAACCCCAACAAATCCCTTAATTCCATTTCGGAAAAGAAATCCCCAATTTGGGGATTAATCCCCTAATCTGTCAACACTGACAGTTACTTATTTTTTATTTTCTGGAAAACTCAAAGAATGTAATTTACATCTAAAATGAAGGATTAAATATGATACCAATTCATTAAATGATTTCATTCAGGTTGAATATTATAGTATATCTATTATTATAGAAGATTTGAATAAAACGTGGCCTCTTACGGAGAAAAATGTCGTCCAATATCAATTCCTTAAAATCGAGCACTTCAGCTTTAGTTTTGTTAAAATATAATTCATTATCTGATGTCTTTGAAATTTGGAACATTTTCACTTCAAATTGATTTACAGAGCATAGAAACTTGCACTTTTGGTAATAATTGTAGATATATTTTAGAGTTTACAATTTTATAAATTAAACCTAAAACTCAAATGTTTCTATAGTATAAATAGTTTGTTTGTCCTATAAACTTATTAGAATTGTCTCAATTACGTTTCTAATTTTTTGGGAACTCGAAGAACCAGTATTTAATCAGAGATAGTGCTAATTACAATTTAATTATCACTTCTAAACTCCAATTCTAAATCGAAATCGAAGATGTTAAGAAAAACATAGGTTTTTATTCATTTAAATTTTTTCTCGTATTGTAATCTTTTGAATTCCTTTAAAAACGGAATTTCTTTAAAAAACGTACTATGGTATCAACTATTCCTTCCATGCTTCCAAACTATTTGCAGATTAAACAAGTAAGAATGTTATTTTCAGCTTCAGTCCGAATCTGTTATGCTACTATCTGCAACTTTCTGTACCACCCTAATTTAAAATTTTACCTTATATAAGAGGTGAGCGGTAAAGTGGGCAGAACTTGGTTTCCTCTAACTATCTGTAGAAAATTTCGTTGTCGTAGATGCTTTTGTTGAAGTGATATCTAAACGGAGTTACAATGAACAGTCTGTGTTTCTAATATTTGGGTCAAATTTCGTCCCCCTAATTGGTATGTCCCTAGCCCTATTCCGCTTTCAACAGCTATACAGGCAGACAGACGGACGGACAGCTAGGTCGACTCAGAACTTTTCCAGGACCCAGAATATATATAGTTTATGAGCAATTAAATGATTTTTTCGACATGCCACACACGGAATAATAAACCCAATATAAAGACCCCCTCCCCCCATTTTTTATGGCAGGTACAAAAAAGGAAAGTGCAGTTTATAAATTATTTAAATCCGAATTTTTGAAGATTTTATTTAGCAAAACCGAATAATTTTTTCGCGGAATATATCACAATATGAAGAGCAACTCCGTCAATTACACATATAAAATTGTATCTCGAAAAATAGAGTCAAGAAAAGTAATTTTTACTTAGAACACCAAGATTACGTGTATTTAGAGAAATCTCGCGGAACAGACAAAAATTTTTTTGTTGCCGCCCTATGTGGTTAATACACATAACCTTTTTTTGCAATATTAAAAATTCAAGATTAAAAATTTTAGAATAAAAAAATTCCCGAAAGTTTTTTGAAATTGAATTCGGTGCGGAAGGGTTTTGGTCAAAACTGACTTAGAAAAAAAATTAGTTTTTATATCAGTGTTGTCGAAAAAAGTTATACATGTTTTAAGTAAAAATAGGTAAAAAAATTATACCCTAAATCATGCGCGTCTAAGACAGGATCATGTACTTACATGTGAGTTCCTTTTTTATTTTTAATTTAAAATTTTATTTTTAACCGTACTTCGTTAAATTAGGAATTTTTGCATTTTTTATAATTACACAAAATTTATTTGTGACGAATTATAATAAAATATTAACATGTATTTAAGTCACTTTTATTTTGGTTGGTAGTAGTTTTCACACTTTATTTATTTATTTATTGAAGATATTAAAAATATGAAACATTTTTTTACATTTGCAACATCTATCATTTTTCATCAATGAAAATGTCACATGGTCGAAGGAAAATGCTTTACGAAAAAAGATAAATTTTAAACAATCATTGAAAAAATCAATAATTTGTATCAAATATTGCAATTAAATAATAAAATAATTATTAATACAATAATTTACATGATTTTTATTAATATTTGTATTTTTTGAAAAGTTTTAGTACAGACGTTTTTGTTGTGTTCCGATGATTTTTTTTCATTTTCTTTCTTAATTTTTTTTCTTTTTTTTTAATTCATGTAATTTTTCTAGGTGGCACAATTTGAGATAGGAACATCTTTTAAAGATGTTGAGTTCTGAGACCTATACAAGTTATATGGGAAGATGTTAACATCTTATAAAAATAATGGTAGATGTTAGATATGAGCAAATCTGAATTCCACGTAAAATAATTAGCTGATCATGACCAAGTCATATCAAATTTCATTAAAATATCTTCAAAATTGCGACCAGTACATTGTTCGCAAGGCTTACATGAACTCAGAATCCTTCTTGTTAGACGATATTATGTAATCATCTAGCGAGACAGATTGTGAGTCGAATGGTATATTTATGGCGGGAAGAGGGTTCGACTAAAATTACCACAAATATATAATGAGGCAAGCACCTGTGGTGGTGTATTGTTTTTATTAAAACCCCGATTTCATGCAGAAATAAATCCTATTTTTATTTATGTACCTGCACAAAAAAATATTTTAAAATAAAAAAAAATTATTAAATAATAAAGAAATTTTAAATTTCACACTAATACCAAAAAATAACCATATGTGCTTCTTTCTAGATGATGACCTTGAAATAATTAAAACCAATTCTTGTTCCTTATAAAATCTTAAAAGCAAAAGCTTTTTATGTTAAAATTTGAGGCCATGAGAAAAATAATTTTTACGACCTTCTCATGAAATGTGTCACAGTGCACTACCAGACGTATGAGTGAAAGAGTATAAAACCTAATAAGAACTAAGTATGTGGTCAGCATTATTAACGCTGTTGTTGCTTTATTGTGTTGCGGTATTGGTTGTTTTGTGGTATGTCGACAGTTGGCCACCTTTTATTAACTGACAAATACTCCTAGTAGAATGAAATTTTTTTTTCTGCTCTTTTTTAAGTCGTGTGCCTTTCTCAGCAGACGTAATTGCTCAAGTTAATTCAATCGTTATAATTGTACTCGTTAAAGGGTATTGGATTACAAAATATATGTACATATGTGTATATAAAAGTATGTAAGTATCAAACATATTGAGTTGCACAAAGCATATCTTTGCTTACAAGTACATACAAGGAATATTGAAACTTCAAAATTAATTAAAGTGTTATGAGAGTTTAATAAAACCTTAAGTGGATGCAATTAGTAGTAATAATTATATATTTGGTAATTGAAACCATTACATGTTTATAATACATGTATGGGTGTATTAATCATTCGTGACATCTGAATTAGCAGTAATCCATTTTGTTCCCAAAAAAAGTGACTTTGCATTAAATACATGTGAAAATCAAAGTTACTTTTAAAAATATTGCATTCAGATTATATAAAACCATGTATTTAGTTTATCTACATTATACTCATGTGAATTTAAGGTTATTGTTAATTAAATGGAACTCATGAGAATTTTATAAAGTGGAGATACGTCTGGCATTCAATTATAATATGTACATAATTGAATGCCAGAGATATTTAAGATGGAAATTTTGGAAAGTTTTATTTTTGACAATTCCTGGGAAAAATCAGATGTTTAATCAATAATGCGACAACTATAAATAGCGTAACTTCGGGTAATTACAAAGATACAATAATGACATCAAATAATTTATGCATATCAATTCATATGTATGTATTTATGTATGTATGTATATGTATGTATGTATCTATTTGTTACTAATTTCTAAATATCACATCCAAAAGATGTTGCAATATTGAATAATTTTAAGAAATTTATCTAATAAAATTCAACTTTGTTAAAAACTAAAAAGAACTCGAGTTTGAGTGTTTTATTTTACGCTAAATATTTATTATACGAGTAACTAGCTGGTTCATTGAAAATTTGCGTCGAAATTATAAAATAACACTATGCGGAAAATTTAGGGTCATCGAATATTGCCTTAATGATTTCAATGGGATATGAAATAATATCAGGATAATTAAATCTCCAAAGGGTTTTGCAAATTAGGGTTCATTAGTTGGGGGAAAAAATCGACTTTTCGACTTTTTTAAATTTTTAAATAATCGAATTTTCTCGATCATTTAAAATTTTGAATAATTTTTAGACTTTTTTACTTTTTACAATAGTCGAATTTCGCTTTTTTCGACTTTTTTCCGACTATTTTTGACTTTTTTTCGACTTTTTTGACTTTTTCCGATTATTTTTAACTTTTTGATTTTATACAATATTTTCGAGATTTTTGGCGTCTTTTAAATATTTTTTATTATTTATCTTATAAAAAATAAAATATATATAGCACAATTTGATAAGTTAACAGACGATCTATACAATGAAAGTGAATATGTTTTTACGATATTACTATTTCCTATAGTTAGATGATGTTGTTGAAGTGAAAACTTCTTCAAAAAAAGTCGATTGTTCGATTATTCAAAAGTCGATTTGATTAATGTTTGTTCCAATTTCGATTTTGTGGACTCTTAAACTTCGGATATTTTGGTGCACTTTTTTCATTATGTGTGAAAATAAAAACAAAAAACTTAAATCAGTCATATTCAATTGTTTTATGTAATGCAGAGCTTCTCTTAGATATTATGTAAGATTTTTATTAAATTTTCCTCTTTTGTTAATAAGATTTTTTTGTGAACAATTATTTCTTTCGAATATTTGTACTGAATAATCAAATTTTTCAATGAAAATAAAATTTGTTTTCCAATTTTTGCACCCAAAATCCAAATTTGTGAATCAGTGATGGAAAATTCAGCACTATTGCATCTTTTTCAGTGCTTTTGAAACATAAACATACCGCTGTACCCAAACGACCTACTTAGTACTTTTCGTGTTCTTAAAAATGTTAGCATATACTTCATTCTTAATTAGAAAGAAATCACACCCAATGATTTCATGATTTCTTAGTAACTTTAATAAATTTGTTATAACAAGATAACTTAAAAATTATCTTGACTTATCTGATTTGGTTGCAGTGTATACATACTATTAGTTTGGTAATTTTTATGTTAGTAATTGCCATAGTACTTCTTTTTTCAATGGAAAAAAAAGTACTAAAAAGTGTTTGCAAAATACATTTCTATTACTACTGTTGGAACCAGAAGAAATCTTCCTCGGATTGCAAACTCGTTTCCGTTTTGTGTCATTGGAAGTAAAGCCTTGCATTCTCTCTGCCAAAAAAAGGCGAGTAATCAAGAACTTGCTCTTTATAAAATCGTCCCCCTGTTACACGAAATACTATTCAGAGAGAGTCAGGAATTTTGTTTTACACAAAAAATATACAAACTTAATATACCGGTTCAAAAATATTTCTGTACATAATGAGAAATTTGAACACTTAATAAGTGAGCAATTATAAACATTCCATCAATAATTAATAGTGCAGGATTTCCTTTCTAAAAATCATTTAAAGCAATAAAGGACTGCCATATTTTCCCGCTGGGATGATCTGAACCTTTTAACATTTGTTTGACCATAGAGAGTTTTTCTTATCGATCGATGGTATGAGTAATTTTCTTATAGTTATAGATATTATTTCGCTATTTAATTTGAAGTTCATGAAGCTAGGACTTTCGATATCTTATAGTTTTCTAGTTACAATAAGACAAATGTTAAGATTTCCATAAAATCTTATAAAATCTATAGGAAATTTTCTTCACTACTGACTATTTAGGTAAATTTACTTGCCCAAATCTGCGTATCTACAAAGCAAATGGATTGAAGTACAAATAAATACAAATAAAGTTTGTAAAATTAAGTTATAATTTTTTGGGGTAATGTAAGCAGTTGTTTGGGGAATTTTGGGAATGAAAATTTGCAATTTAGGGATATGAATAGATAAAAATTTGGGAACCCTGTGCGATCCTAAAATCTCTAAATCAACTTTTTCTTCGATTAACAGGGTTTGTTTCGGTGATCATATACTCTTTGTATTTTTTATGACTCAAAAAGCTGAATTTCCCAGCTGAATTTAACTCCTAGCAATTGTTTTGTATAGTCGTTATATGTTTTGATTATAAAATTGCATGAATTTTGTCAAATTTTAATTTTAAGTTTTAATTTGCTTAAAATTAATTTAAATTTTAATTTGCTTAAAATTGTCAACTGTTAATATTTTTTTTTTTTTCAACAACGAATTTGTAGTAATAAATAAAAATGTTGTTACCAAGCAACACACTATATTCTAAAAATAGATTTGTCCTATTAAATAATTTTGTTGTTAGTATTTATAAAATTTTTGCACTTATAATAAATGAATTTTAAACCATTTAATAATGAAAATTTTTTAATATTTTGCAAAAATCATAAAAACTAAAATAAGTGTAAGATTTACAAGACATTTTTAAAATTACTATAAAATTTAAGCGATGAACAGTTCGATTTTTTCTCATTGAGAACAATGGTTCCCTAAAGCGATATCCTGCAGTTCTTGAAACATTTATTTACAATATTTACTTTTAGTTTCTACAGGAAGTTATAGAATAAATGGTTTTCAGTTAGGTAGGTTATCCTGCTGTTAAATGAAATGCCAAAGAATGAATGAAATTTCATAGATTTACTTTCAAACATAAGTTTCTATAGGCGAATTATTAAAAAATGCAATCAATAATGATTAATGTACAAAACAAAACACAAAAATTTTATAATTTTTATTTTTTCAACAAGAAATTTTAGTTAAAGTTATAATAATTAAAATATTTGAGAATCAACTAGTAAAATTGTAAATATGACAATTTACAATCATATCAATTAAAAAATTTGTTAATAACTTTGTGAACCAAAAAATTCTTCTTAATTACTTGATAACTTTTGCAATTTTTTTCTGTGTACACTATTACAATAAAATTTAGCACATAGTTACTGAGAATAATAACAAATATAAAGAAGTTAACAGTACAAATGGATCTCCACATCTTCTCCATAATAAAGCATTTTGTGAACTGTTGGAGACATAATTCTCCATGAATATTTAGTTATATATATTCTTATTTCAAATGCCTTCATTGCCTGATTCTTGTTTTGGTTGATCTATAATCAACCTCTATTAAAGAAATTCGTCCTGAAAATATTTCTTTTTTAAACTTATTGGTGTATTTGTTTCTTATTGATCCTGTAGGCTTAAAATCCTAATCATAACTGAATTTTAATATGCGTTCCATGAATCGTATTCTTGTATGTAGCGGTTTTAATCCAAATTCATATGCAATAGTATCATCTAATGATTTTTCCGGGACTTGTTTTAAGTGGCTTGATGCGGTTTGACATATAATGCAGCTGGATGAAGTCTTTGTGTCAGTCGAAGCCTGGTCCACTTTTTCATCTATCATCGTTAGCACTAATTAGTAGCTTTCTTCAATTACCTGGCCTTCAATCTCTAACTCGAAAGGCTATAGTGTTGCAATTTGGGCTCTAATATCACTGATTTCTTTTTTAATGGTATCATGAGTTTCCTTTTTAAATTCAAATTTACTTGGTCTGCAGTATTTCGTAGATGATGTGTTTGATTTTTCTAAATATTCTTTGTTTGAATCCTGCTGGTCGAAGGCTCCTAGTCTTCCAATTTCTTTATCAATTGCAATGGTTCAAATGATACATGTTGTTTGTATTGTTTTTGTCAAGAAGAACCATCACATCCTCATTTTTCAAAAAAGAGTTAACTTGCAGTTTTCACATTTCCTTTAAATAGTCCTTTAAATGATAGTTGCAAGCGTTCAGCTGTATGACTATTACAATCACATCGATTTCGGCTCTGCAAACAGTATTTCTTAGCAGCAGTTATGTGATGATATGATCGCACGCAATCTGGGTTGAATATATTGGTGTTTTGTTAACTTTAAATTCAAAAATAAAGCTAATGCCTCTTTCATCGCTTGGCGTTGCAACATTTTTAAGAATACGTTTTGTTCTCACTGGACTAGCATTAAAAACTTTTTGAAAGATACTGACTTTTGAGAGTTGTTTCTGTGATAAAAATTGATATAGCAAAGTTTCTTGAATATTTTTATATCTGATGTCTTCATTGATGTCCTTAAGTTTTCGCCTTTTATATCCAACTCTACAGTTCTCGAGTGATTTTCGTGTTCTCCCAAGATTGTTTTGGATTATACTTTCTACTAAATAACAAAAAAATGCAGCCAATTATCGATAACAGTTTGCGAGTAATGATAATTAACTTCTGATAAAATTTTCAAAAATCATTTTTATTTATACAATTAATTACCAATATTTTGATAATTTTTTGACCACCTTAGTCTCAATATGTTTGCTATTGAATGGCATTAAAATTTTTGAATTATGTTATCAAAAATTTAGACTTTTGGCTATCTGAGCCACCATGCGTCGCAGACTGCTTGGTTGTCTGCCTATCTGCATCATATTGCCTCGATGTGGACATAAGAGCTTTGATGGTGTGAAATAGCAATTTTTTTCTAACTTCTTTGACTTTGACCTAAGTCTCGATGAAGATCATCATTTTGGACGTACTATGGCGCATTGACCATATGTCTTATTTCTCCCAATTTTTTTTCCCAATTTAAGTGGGAATTTATGTTGTATTTTTTAGCAAAAAATTTACTAGTATAGACTTTGACTACTTGATTTTTATTCTACATTTTGAGGCCCAGAAAGAGATATTATTATTATTGTTTAAAAAATAATGATTTATTCACAAAAATAGTTGTTATAATTTTTTTTTATTAACTAAACTTCTGCGCTTTTGTACGAGGTCTTCACTCTTTTACAAGTGCTGACCTTAAGTCGTAAAAGTCTTATGTCTTAAAGCGTGCACGGATTTTTCGTGATATGTATAACAAAAACTTAAAAAAATAATTAAGGCATAATTTTGTAAAAAATAAAATACATCTTGAAAAATATTTAAAAAATTAACAAACATTGTGGAAAACATCAGTCTTGTATTAAATAGTTTAATGAGAACAAAATTTATAAAAAAAGTAGGGTATACTAAAAATAAATAAGTAGAAATGACAAGAAAAAAGAAAATATTCATCATCTGAAATCAAGTCTCTAAAATGTTTAAATTATAAACTGTAAAGTGTAATACTTTAGTTCAAGTATTTCGGTAAAAGTAGCACCCATTTTGTATCCGTCCAGTGTTTCAGGTTTATAAAAAACTAAAAACAATTGTTTTACACAGACAGTGGCATCATACTATGTCCATATTGGACTGACTTTATAAAACAAAACATCAAATTATAAGCTCAAAAAAAAAAAAAAAAAAAAAAAAATTGTGACAGAAATTGTGATTGGAGTTGATGGTTTACCTCTGTTCAAGACTTAAAATGTTGGATTGTGGCCTATAATGGGTGATATTATTAATATGTCAAATGTAGATGTTTTTTAAGTCGTTTGTAGGTACAGGAAAACCTTCTCCACGATTTCACTTGGGAAGCAAAGTCTTTGCAAGACGAAGGATTTTTATTAGACGGTGAAAAAATTCATGTAGAATTATATGTGATATTCCATCACGTTCATTTTTATGTGGCACAAAAGGTCACAACACCCTAAACGGGTGTTCGAAATCTTCCCAAGTTGGTAAATCGGTTAATAATGTGACAACGCACAGTGGGGTCAAACGCAAATTTTTTGGTAATAAATCTGAATCTCCTAAACTACTGGTCGGATCAAATTGAAATGTATGGAAGAGTTGTAGAGGAGGACCTAAGCTTTCAGAAAAATCATCTTGTAGTCACCCTGTGATAACACGAGACAAGCTACAGGGTGTCAAAGTTGACTACCTCGAGTATGTAAAAGTTAAAAAAAATCGTAACTTGTACAAATGAAGTCCGATTTTAAAGATTTTTATATTTCTGGAAAGTGCTTGGCAAGATAAAGAAAAAATAATATTCTGTAATTTGCAACATATTTCAAAATAATATGCTGAAAGAATTTTTGGATTATCTCAATTCGTCTAGACGTGAAAAATGTTCAAAGTCAGCACTCTGAAATTGGCATGAAAAATGGCTATTTTTTTACAAAAATATAGTACAATTCATTCACTTTTATCTCAAAGTTCCGTTAATAAAAAAATTGTTTCCTTATTAATTTCAAAAGACAAGGCTTCATAAATGGTTAATAAAGAAATTTTGAATTGATTTAAGTTTGCACCCTACATCCAGCATTGGCCGAAATTTGTCAATGTTAAAAAATAGTTTCATTTTTTTAAATTTGGTACCCATATTTTTTATAGAAATAGATTTAGAATGATTTAACACTAAACTGCTTCCCGCCCGGCCAAAAACGAATGCAGGAGTGGAGATTTTATGTTAAAAGTCAGTTTTTTTAACGACTATTTTTAAAAGCATATTAAAAGCATATTAGCATAATATTTTTAATATTATTTCTTATGTAATGTATAAAACACAAATCAAGCTTTCATTCCTAAAAAAATCAATAAAATAGCTCCAATAACCTATTTTTGGTAATTTTTCAAAAATAAATTTTTTTTCCAAAAATAGCTGAAAATCCAAAAAAATTTAATTTTTTTAATACAACTCCACTAATTTTGCAAATACTTTAAAAATGTTAAAATAATATAAAAATAAACTTATTTACCAATTCAACGATATATAAAATATTGATATAGATCATTTAATAATAGTAATATAATGGCCTCAAAACTACCAAGTCACGTCAAAAGTTGCAAAATTCACTATTTTGTTCCGTATTTCCATATGTGTGTATACGTAACATTTTAGTTTTCTAATGTATTATGTAGGTATATATTTGTTATTATAAAGTAGTAAATTCTTTATTTGAGTAATGTTTATTTAATTTGTTCTACATATTTACATACTTATTATACATATATCCCGTATATTTATTTTATTAAGAATATATTATCGAAGATATTATTAGAGATTTTCTTGAAAATAATCAGAAACATCAAACGTTAGCAAATTTTTAACTTCCTTAGCTTCGGAATCCTCTTTTTCTATTTCAAGAGTAATTTTTGGTAGCCATCGTGTTCTTATAGAATATATAACTGGATCTGATGATATTAATAAATATTCCATTAAGTCCATATTTTGCGCTATTTTCGAACATTTTCGGGTATTGAAGAGTCGGAAATGTTTAACATCTTTATTTCAGGCTTACTGTACTTCCTCTGTTAGCTCTTCCAATGGCAAAATACTATTTTCTATTATTTCTTTACCATGAGCCAATACTTTGTGAATTGTTGGAGTCATTGATTTCCAGGGGTATGTAATGTTAAGTAGTTCTTTAGTTTCGTAAGCAAAAATTTTAAATTTGTCCGCATTAATTTGTTTTTTGCTATTAATGGCTGCCAATATAATCTTAAAACGCTTCAAAATATTTAAGTCAATGCTTGTGATTGAAGATGTGAGTTCCGGATTTTCAAAGAAACGTCTTGCTGTATTTCTATCATTTGAGCTTCCATAGCCATGTAGAGGTTTATCAATTATTAATCCGAGTTGTTCTTTGAATTCTAATTGAATTCTTTTCTTCTCCTCTTTTCGTAATTCGTGAAGTTCCAAATTGTTTTTTACTGTAGCATTTTCCTGCCCGGGAATATATCTGTACTTCATATCATATGCAAGATGTAAGCAGAACTCCAAAAATCTTATCCTTGCGTGGAGTAGTGATATTCAAAATTTTAAAGAATTTTTATTAACAAGGACTTCAGAATTATCCTGAAATTGTGAACTTATTTTTCCACATATATTACATTTCCATGTAGATGTTGTATCTGTTATAGCGTTTGCAACTTTTTCATCAATCATCGTTAATTGTTGTTGAAATGTAACTTTAATAGTTCTGTTTGATACTTTTACATATATTGGGGGCAATGCTTTAATTTCTTCTTCCAATTGGTTGACAATGCTGTTTATTGTAACCGTGGTTTCTTTTGTGTAATCGAAAAGGATTGGACGGCACAAAAATTTGGAACCTGGAGTTAAATTTATCCATATATCATCAAAAAGCGAGTCATTTCTTGTCGATGAGGAAGGCTTATTTAAGCGCATTCGAAGTGGTACCAGAGACGCTATAAACAGCGAGGAATAATTATTTCCAGAATTACTTCCATCCAGTTGTTTGTATTCTGAAAATCCTGATGTTCCATCGCAGCCCCATTTGAATATTAAAATAAGTTCAGAGTCTTTGCATTTTTCAATGTTATCATTGCTGAAGGTAGATATAATTCTAGAGGCAGTATTTTCAAGTAATTGCAATATATTAACTTTAGCACTTTTAACAGAAGCATTAACCGGGTGCTCCATAGGCTGTAAAATATTACTTTTCGCTTCTCTCACTTATTTGCTACTGGGAAAGATATCATATCCTTTTTCGCTAACAGATTTCCTCAAAATCTCGTATTGGTTTCTTGATAATCCTAAATTTAATATTAGAGCTAAAGCATCTTCAGAGGTAAAGGACGATGTTGATTTCGATGTCACTATGCTTTCGATTATCCGATGTAATCGATTGGGAGAAGCTGTTGGTAACACATCTATAACTTTTTCTTTTTCCTTTGGTTGCGTACGTGTTACTAAAGCTTTAAATGTATCTTTTATTTCGGCATTCGTATGTGAATTTAGAATAGATTCCTGTTTGGTCCTCTTTGTTCTTAGCTGAACTTCATCGTAACTTTTTTTGGTCGACCTCCAACCACTCTTCATTTTTCTTCTTGAACTTTGGTATTGACCAATCTGAAGCTTGCATCCTTTTTTCGTATGATTTATAAAAATTTTCGAGCTTTAAACTGTCTTCTGCAGTAAGAGTTAAACCAAAAGATACTACTGTATCAATGAGTTTTCTTATTTTTTCTGGACGATTTATAATATCAGATAGATTATCCCAGATTACTTTGCAAATTCACTAATAAATCTGCATATTTATAAGGATACTTATATATAGAAAAAGAATATTTATATCAGGTAAATGGTGACAGGCAAAAATGAATTGAAAAATTTAAATTTTTGCTCAAAACCCCCAATTTCATTCAGTTTATTTTTATGACCTGTAGTGTTAAACAGGTACGTCAAAAAATGTACCTATGCGATTGTAAAAAAAATCATTTTTGTTATAATACATTAATTAAGTAGCTAGGTAAATTATTTAAAAACTTAAAAAAATGTAATAAAAAACGAAGGAAAATATACTTATTTATGTACTTAGGTAATTTTAAAAACCTTTTCAGTAGAAAAAAATTATGAACACTTTAAATAAATTCATTAATAAATATTATTATCTCGTAACAAAAATAAGCAATGCAGTTGAGTGTTACGTATACACACATATAGAAATACGGAACAAAATAGTGAATTTTGCAACTTTTGACGTGACTTGGTAGTTTTGAGGACATTATATTACTATTATTAAACGACCTATATCAACGTTTTATATATCGTTGAATTGGTAAATAAGTCTATTTTTATATTCTTTTAACACTTTTAAAGTATTTGCAAAATTAATGGAGTTGTATTAAAAAAAATTAAATTTTTTTGGATTTTCACTATTTTTGGAAAAAAAATTTATTTTTGAAAAATTACCAAAAATAGGTTATTGGAGCTATTTTATTGATTTTTTTAGGAATGAAAGCTTGATTTGTGTTTTATATACTACATAAGAAATAATATTAAAAATATTATGCTAATATGCTTTTAATATGCTTTTAAAAATAGTCGTTAAAAAAACTGACTTTTAACATAAAATCTCCACTCCTGCATTCGTTTTTGGCCGGGCGGGAAGCAGTTTAGTGTTAAATCATTCTAAATCTATTTCTATAAAAAATATGGGTAGCAAATTTAAAAAAGCTCGCGTGGCATTTTTTTTTTATTAATCGATAAAAATGAAACTATTTTTTAACATTGACAATTTTCGGCCAATGCTGGATGTAGGGTGCACACTTAAATCAATTCAGAATTTCTTTATTAACCATTTATGAAGCCTTATCTTTTGAAATTAATAAGGAAAAAATTTTTTTATTAACGGAACTTTGAGATAAAAGTGAATGAATTGCACTATATTTTTGTAAAAAATAGCCATTTTTCATGCCAATTTCAGAGTGCTGACTTTGAACATTTTTCACGTCTAGAAGAATTGAGATAATCCAAAAATTCTTTCAGCATAGTATTTTAAAATATGTAGCAAATTACAGAATATTTTTAAAAAATTTTTGCCTCATATATCTCCGGACTTATTCCCGAAAAACGAAAGAAAGTCGAGCCAAAAAATCAAAAGTTCAAAATTCAAGCGTAAATATCTTTTTAACTGTAAGAGATAACTTAGATGAGTAAGCTTATTTTTTCTTTATCTTGCAAAGCACTTTCCAGAAATATAAAAATCTTTAAAATCGGACTTCATTTGTACAAGTTACGATTTTTTTTAACTTTTACATACTCGAGGTAGTCAACTTTGACACCCTGTAGCTTATCTCGTGTTATCACAGGGTGACTACAAGATGATTTTTCTGAAAGCTTAGGTCCTCCTCTACAACTCTTCCATACATTTCAATTTGATCCGACCAGTAGTTCAGGAGATTCAGATTTATTACCAAAAAATTTGCGTTTGACCCCACTGTGCAACGTTTAATTCGGTTTGCGGGCTATACGTTTATTTGAAGATTTTATAAAAATAGCTGAACCAGACTAAATTAGATTTAGAAAAAATTAGATTCAATATGGTGGAAAATTGCATTTGATGTTTTCAAAAAATGATTAAAATCATAATGAAACGCAAGGCTTATTTTCAATTATCAAACAATTTTATAACTAAAGCATCTTCTTTGCAACTATCACTTGCTCCTTATATACTAATGGAATTTTGCAGAAAGCCCAGAATCTTTGAAGATTTAGGGAGGTTGAAAGCAGTGGAGTTTAAGAATTTCATTTGAAATAGGGAATTATTATTATTATTATTATTTTTTTTTTTTTTTTGAAAAATACACTTCACTTGTATTTTCACACTGCCTATCGCATTTTGTTTCACGTATAATCCAGCAATATTTCAACCATGTCATGTTCAGAATATATATATATATATATATATATATATATATATATATATTTAGCGGATTGTATTGGATTTACGGTTTTCTTAACATTTTTTTGGCATATAAATTTGAAAATGCTTTTAAAATTAAAAGGAAAAGTTTTCGAATAGTTCCAATAGATGGTATTTTTAAAAACCCCGTTGCATTTTTTGAAATTCCGAAAAAACCGATTAACCGGTTTCTTGTAGAAATTATTATTTCCATCAGAAGCTATATTACTTATCCAAAAATTCAACAAATCTTACAATATTCAAAGTAAAATTGTTTAAATAATTTATTTTGGGGAACAACTTATAATTAAGGTAAGAAAATAATCATCAGAATTGAGACCAAGTTTTATATATTATGTGTAGAAACTATGGCTAAATATGGGAAAGAAGTGCCTTAATTTTTTTGAAATCCATTTTTTAGGTAGATCTCTTTTAAATATAACTCGCTAAAAAAATGAGTAATTTATTACAACAAATATTGAATTAAAACAACTCTAAAATATTTAAATTGTTTGTAATAATTTTACAGGTGTTACGAGAGAAAAAAAAGGAATCCCCTTGATACGAGTATTTCATTCAAGACTATTATTTAATTATTTGTTTAAAACCAATAAAAAAAATAATATTTAGATGCACTAACGTAACATTTTGCAAGGAAACTAATATACGTTTTTATTATAAATAAAACATTTGCTTTCTTCCGAGCACTGAAAAGAGCGCCTTTTATGTTAAAAATTTATTGTTTGCAACCGCGAACTTGCCTATTACGAATGGCATGAATTTTTACTTTTCAACCTTAAAAATTTTTTAAACCTGGTATTTTGTGTTAAAAAAAAACGGTCCTTTCGACATTCGAAAAATTAATATTTTGAAAAAGCCGTCTGTACTTAAATCGAAAAAAGCGGTTTTAAAACCGATTAGTAAACCGAGTAGATCACCCTACTAAACATATAGTAGTTCTATCGTAGACATTAAATTTTGGACCTTACAATCGAAAACAAAACGGAAAACTTAAAACGTCGTGATGACGCTATAATATCTATAATATCTATTTTAAAATATTAATTTTTTTTTTTTTTTTACATTTTCTATTAAATTCCAGTACAATGTTTGTGAACTTGAAACAAAAGGACCAACAGTAATAAATAAAGGTTTTAAAAACGAACAAGATTTTATAGGTAAAAAATATGCAACACCTATGTCGTCAGTTTATTTGGACATTTACTTAGTTGAAAATTTATATGGATATATAATATATAAGAATAAAATTATTATAGGAAAATTCCTATGTTTGTCAATTCACAATAACACTTTATTAATTCCACTTCTTCACAAAGTATATTAAGTATATAATATTCTAAAATGGCATCAAAAAGTAAAATAATAAAAATGTCGGCGGAAGATAGTAATATAATTGATAAATTAAATAATTTGCAATCTGAAATAATAAATTTGAAAGGTATGTAGGTATAACTAACATATAAGTTTATTTCTTACAAATATTTTTCTTCGTCAAAACCTAGCATTTCAAAATCACATAAACGGAAACATAAATATCGTATAAGATAACCTAAATGATTTGAAAGGTAAAATTTAAATATTTGAATATTATATTTAATAATATATATAATTTTAATTTTACAGTTGCTATAGTGAACCAAAATAACATTATGTATTAATGTAAATAAATACTTCTATTAAAAATGATAGAAGCCAACAATTTCACAAATATCTGCATTTGTTCCCATTGAAAAACAAACATTTTAAACTTGTACGTTCACAAAAAAAAGCCTTAAACATTTTTAAGGTCATATAAAATTTCCAATTACAGTACAAATTCAAATAATAAGCATTAATTAGAAAACTGGTTATGGAAAAATTTCTATGAATGAATTGTGACTTGGAAACGCTTCCTTAGAGTTAGTTCTGAACATAACAATTTCATCAAAAAATCATTGATAATATAACTGATTGTAGAAAGATTTTACTATTTCCTAACTTTTCTGTCGAACTAGTTCTAAAACCATTCTAAAGAAGCGTTTTCCTGTTCCATAACGCTTCTGTAGAACTAGTTCTTTGTGTCATAATTTCGAATAAAAATCATTGATTAAAGAATTAGTTCTAGAACCGTTCTATAGAATGGGTACAGCTTAGTAACATTTCCACAGAACTATTTCTGAAGGTGAAAATTTCGAACAAAAATCATTGGTCGCAACGCCAAAATCGAACAAGTGGCTATTTTCAAGCATTATGGAACTAGTTGCAGAACTAATACAATTTTTCTTAGGTTTAAATATTAAATTCAACAGTTTTATATAAAACCGGCTAATCAATTATAATTTTCCGTGTATTTTTTTAATTTTTTAATTGTAAAATTCGTTACCTAAAATGCCAAAGGGTGTAACCACAATTTTCCATTTTGTGCTTTAAAATTAAACAAATAAGTAAAATTTTTTAATAGTTTACTATTCTCTTAAATGGAACAAGTTTTACAACTATTTTGTTTATGAAGTTGACGTTACGGCCTTTTGACCTTTGTTAATATTGATGTCATTTTTGAAGAAATGAAAATGAAATTTTTTGTGTAAATGTAGTTTGGGTCCGTACATTATAATATTGTAAAAAAACCAACATTTGATTGAGTGGTTACGGCCTTTGTCCTTTTAGGCATCTACATATTATTTTAATTGAAATTAAAACTAATTTATTCTCCTCATCTATAGTTTAACAAGTGAAATTTAAGTAACCACATTTTGGCCCAAATCTCTACTTAATTTAACATTTAACTTAAATACTTTTGTGGTCATTACAAAATGGTTTGTTAATTTAAGAAAAACTACAAGACAGAATTACAAAAATGTTTGTGCCAAGTAACATCTATAAGAAGAAGAGTAAAGCAAAATTATAATGAATTTTAGAAAACAATTACGTAGTTTAATCATGAGGTCATATTACTCTCAACACATGCTGTTTGAATTAATAATTTACAACTAATTAGTGATTTTTATTTCCCTCAACTTGTACTCTAGAAGGTTTTAGGGCCAAGTGTAGGTTAACGTATAACAATTACTCCTACTTTTTGAGTTAAAGAATTTCATATGGTCGTCGTTGTTTTGTTGTCGCTTTTTTTTTCTTGCTTGCTGTAATGAATTTCAGTTGACAAGCTTATCATGATTTTATTTAATTTCCTCATAATAAAAAAAAAACTAAATAGCAAATGTTATTAAAAACAAGTTCTTTTCCTCTCTAAAAAAATCGCAAATACTAAAGAAACCAGCAACAAGGAAATTCTAAATACAAAAAGGAACAACAGATTGTCAACAACGTCAATTACCTTAAGGGCCAAATGTTACCAGTTATTTTCCAAGTTTTAAAACTATTCAACATTCACAAAATGCCATCTAAAAACATTCACATACAACACTTACATACATATATACATACATGTGAATGTGTGTGTTTATGTTCATAAATACATATGTACATTAATATATAACAATCACATATACCGACTTTCTAACATACAGTACGTGTACTTACTACTACCTACTAACTGTAAACTTAGTTGATATATGTATGTATTTTATTTGTTATATGTGGACGAAACTTCCTATTTGCTTTTCTGGTACTTTTTATAGCATGACTGCGTTAAAATTTAGTTGTATTCTTCATTTTATGTCTATATGTTTGTATATGTAACAATCTACGTATAGCAGACATACAACTATAATGAAAGCTATAAAACCAATGCCACCTACTGATAATCTCCTAATATACACACATACGAGTAGAAACATACTTATAAACTTTATTAAAAATGGTCAGTTACACAATAACAAGCAAGGATGAACAAAATAGTAACGAGCATACGAAACATTAAAAAGAAATAGAAATTGAATCTAGTTTGAAATTGAAAATGTTTGCCTTCCAAGATTTTAAAGATTATATCGTCTTTGTTTTTCCATTCTTTAATAGAAAAATACAGTGAGCCTTAAAATGGAGAAGTTGAAGTAAATGTATCAAAATGTTCTTCGATAATATAGCTGTGGACTTTTGACAGAACAATTTAAGTCTGGATAAAAGTACACGTAGAGAAAAAATATAGTTGTAGTGACTATAATCTAAGAGCAAGATATTATAATTGGAACATATGGTCACAATTAAAAAATATATACGATTATAAATAATAATTGTTGTGATTCGATTTTATCACACTGTTTCCGATTTTATGGTTCGTTTTTTATGGTTCTATGATGCATTTTATGAGATTATGATTTCATTTTATTGTATTATTATTCTATCTTATCATATTATTATCCCATCTTATCATATATTAAAATAAAACACATTAATTCAAAATTATTATTTTTTATATTGTTTATTGAGTTCATTACATTTGTTTCAAAGTAATAGATAAAAGTATTTATTAATCATAAACATTTTTTAATTTATAACTAAACCCCTTAATAGTACTTAATCAATATCTTATATTGCTTAAATCACACCTAGTATAACAAAACTTTGTCTACTTATATTATTTCATATATAAACTAAATGAGAATTATAATGGAGGTGGAAAATTAACGTCAACAATAAATAACTTATGAATTTTTCACCCACACTTATAAAAAACATATTTATTTGTACCATTTTATTTTTATAGAAATAATAACATTACGAGTAATATGGTTTAAAAACAAAATATGTTCTAAAAACAAGAAAAAAAATTATTAATATTTAGTGGTTGTAGAAATAATGATTATTTTTAAATTAATAAAATTTCATTTTTGGTAAAAATATTTAAAAATATAAATTTTTTGTAGCCAACTATATCGAAATTTTTAGTGAATATAAACATTGAATGATAAAACTGAAACAAAAACATTGTTATCATGAATACAGTATTATTAAAATACTGTATTAATGAAAATTAACAATGAGAACAAGATATTGTTGTAGTGACAATGCCGTAAACATGTTTTTTCTTCATTTATATTTGATTTATAAATGCATAGAGATATACTCGGTTTATTTTACTGAGTAAAGTTTTTTAACACATGTAATTGCAAATTGTGATGATTTGGTGGCATACAAAAAACTTATGTTGTTAAACATTCTTCGCAAATTTCACAATAGTTATTTTCAAAATTAAAACAAATTAAATTAAAACATCTTTAAAACTAGTTAGGAAAGGAAATTGTTAAAATATTTTTACTCGCATTATTTGATTAATCGGCGTAATCTACTTGAAATTATTGATTTTACTTTAATTGAGCAATTATTTCATTTTAATTTATCGATTAATCGAGCAAACATTATTCAAGTTAATACCCTAGTATGGAGTTTGGGAGATGGAAAATATAATTTTTCATACATACATGTAGTTTTATTGTTTTCAAGAGCAAAAAATATAATTAAACAAAAACAAAATACATGTAAAAATCCGTTTCGCCCCCGCATTCATTTAATGTTAACTTCCCTCTGACATCTGATATTAGCCACAGCCACCGTTAACTTGTGTTTTACCTCTAAAGTAAACTGTATCACGTCTGTTATGATATCATTTGTTATTATTCTTGTGGGTTGTCCGATGTTTGCTGCTGGTGTTTTTACATTTTTTTATCTAATTCAGAAAGCATAAACATCGTTTTTCCCCTCAATTTCATACAAGAGACTATGTTGTCAGCCATTGACCATTGTCAGCACATTCAAATAATAAACGGAAATTAAAATAGATGAAGTGGTGTCATGGTTCGTTGATAAGTCGGTCAACACTTTTTGTTGTATCATTAACAATGTTGTTGTTCTTTTTGTTGCCTTTGGTTTTCTAACATCGAGTCTATATTATACTAGTTTTTATCAAACGTTTTTAACAAACGTTAGAGTTTTATCAGCATAAACATTCGTCTAATGTAGATTGAATTTGTTAGTATTATTGCAGCGTTAAAACAAAATTGTCAGCGGTCGAGCTCTGACAATTTTGTCTTGACGTTGCTTGGCAAAAGACGCCATTTTGATTGTTGTTGGTACTTTTTACATGGTTTATTATTACATACGTTTTCCGCTATAATTGACAGAGATCAAAAATTATCTATAATTCAAACAAAAAATTTACATTTGTCTTGATAAAAATTTCTCATGTATAGACACGACGTAATATTACTACTTTTGCTTCCTTCAGGCAACTACATACATATAAAATAAACAAACTTTTTTAAATATTTTTATGTTCTTTTTTATTTTTAGAATAACTGATACCCACAACAAGGTTTGAAGAGAAACTTTTTATTAATTGGCTGTAAAATAACAATAACATTCGTGTTGAAAAAAAAGAAACAACGTATCCTTAAAAAAGATAATATTTATTGTTTGTTTTTGTTGTTGTTTTTTTATTTACAAAAACACAAACCATTAAAAAAATACCATCACGTTTTTAATTTATAACTTAAGTAAAAATACCCCTATAAGTTTTTTTTCTTAAGCTAATTTATCTTTGCCACTTGGCTTCTTTTAATTTGTATTACAATTCTGTTGTTCTTGTTGTTTTAGATGTCAACGTATTGTAGCTGTAACAAAAACTATGTTATATAATAATGTTCTTTTAACAAGGTTGAGTCTGCTGGTCATTGTATTTTCGTTTCTATTTTATTCATTTAATTATTATGCCTAATAAATGTTTAATTAGTTCACATTTGTATATCGGAGAAAAAAGCCTAAAACACATAACACTTACCTACTTCAACACACCAAAAAACTAGTAAATGTATTATTTTGGGTAAAAAATAATAGGGTGTTCCATATTCTGTATACAAAAATAGCTAAAAAAAAATTTAAATAATTATTTATACATATGTATGTACACTAGACCAAAGTTTCCCAAATGGGGGTCTGTAGTAACATTCCAGGGGGTACGCGAGAGAGACCGAAAATGTGTATGGAGTTATTATATACGATATATATTTTTGTATTTTTCAATGCTAATAGTAAAAGTAAATAAACCACATATAGTTGGTGAATTTTTAACTAAGCATTGCACGCGGAGAAAAAACATGGTTACAGTATTGTCGCTACAATAATATTATGTTCTCATTGTTAATTTACATTAATTTTAATAATACTGTGTTCATGATAACAACATTCTTGTTTCAGTTTTATCTTTCAATGTTTACATTCAGTCAACATTTTAATATAGTTCACTATAAAAAATTTTAATAATATAAAAAATATCATTATTTTTACAACCATTAACTATTATCAATCTTTTTCCTTGTTCTTGAACCATATTTTGTTTTCAAACCATTTTAATGTTACTATTCCCATAACAATAAAAGGTTACAAATAAATATGCTTTTTACAAATATGGTTGGAAAATTCATAACTTGTTTATTTTTGAATATACTTTGTCATTATAATTCTCATTTAGTTTATACATGAATTAATATAAGTAGATAAAGTTTTGTTATATTTGGTGCAATTCATTATTTTGAAGTAAATGTAATGGAACGTAAAGATAATGATATAAGAGAGAGAGAGAGTTAATAATAATGTAATAATATGGTATAATAATATGGTATAAAAAAACGAACCATAATATGAAAAAACGAACCATAAAATTGAACATAATATGATGAAATGGAATCATAACAATTATTATTTATAATTATATCTGTTTTCAGCGGTGACCGTATGTTCTAAACATAATATGTTCCTCTTAGATTACGGTTACTGCAACTATATTTTTTCTCTGCGTTTGAGCATATAAATGAAAAAGTCATGAGAATCCATTTGTGAAATAACTCTGAAAAAAAAAAGAATTGATTGCCTGCAGTGAAATGAAAGGTTTGATGTTTCTAATTTAAGTCAACTTTTATTTTATTGCAGAAAGAAAAATAAAGGAAGAATTATTATTTACTAAACCTTAAATAATTTAGATCTCACTGTGTAACCCAGCGACTTGCTACGAAAACCTTACCTGATATATTTAAAAGCTCTTCAAACTACTGCAGGCGTAGTAAATTTTATAAATAAATGGAATTCTTAAAGCCCTATGTGTGGATTTAAATACAAAACATAAGAAATTACTACTTCATACCCATGTCCGTTGGATTTTGAAAGAAAATATGTTGAAGAGATAATACGAATTGAAGATCAAACTAAACATTTTCCTTTTATACAAAAATAAAGAACTTTATAAAAAACTCACAAAAAACTATTTTTATATATTACTCTGCTTATATCTCAACATTTTTCGAGGCGTCAAACAATCTTAACATTAAAACACAAGACAGCAAGTAAATACATTAAATGAATTTGATTCAATAAGTGCTTTTATTTTTATTTATTTATTTATTTATTTAATAGCCAATGAAATTACAATTTCTTACAGGCTAGCATATATATTATTCTTAAAGCTATTAACAATAAAATATTTTCATAATCATTAATAACAAAAACTTATTATTTAACTAAGTTAAAAATATTCCTCTTAATGCGGATTGGATTTAATGAGAAATCAATATATGGATAGAAACTGTTGAATTGATTGCATATACGTCTCATGGGATCAAAGTTGGCATAATTGGTTCGAAAATATTTTATTTTTAAAGGAGTATAATTTCTAGTTGGACGATTTGGGATTACGAATTCGATCTTACGAAGCAGGACCTCAGAATTAATTGAACCGTTTACTAAATTAATTACAAATGAAATATTCATATATTTTCTCCTACTTTCAAGAGTAGGGAGATCAATAAGCTGTAATCGACTTTCATATGATGGTAAATTAATATTAGGATTCCATGAAAGATTACGAAGACAAAATAAGAGAAATTGTTTCTGGACCGATTCAATTTTCTTTATATGAACTTCGTATTGAGGATCCCAGACCACGGAAGCATATTCCAGGATTGGTCTTACAAGAGATATGAATAATTGCTTGGAAACATAAGGATCATTAAACTCTCTTCCCCAGCGCTTGAGGAAACCTAGAACTCCTTTTGCCTTATTAACGATTTGTGAAACGTGGGAGTTAAAGGATAGTTTACAATCAAGCAACACACCCAGATCAAGAAATTCTTCGACTAGATCAAGTTGATATTCATTTATTGTGTATCTACAGAGTACTGGACTTCTTCTATAGAACATCATGTGTTTACACTTTTTTAAATTCAGATCCATTAGATTCATCATACACCAATCATAAAGATTGTCAAGATCTGATTGGAGTAAGGAACATTGATAGGAATAGTTAAAGCTATGGAACAGCTTTACATCATCAGTATACATTAATATTCTAGAATTCCTAATGCAAGCTGGTAGATCATTTATAAATATTAGGAATAGTAAGGGGCCGAGATGACTACGTTGTGGAACACCAGATAAAACAGGAATGGTTTTTGATGTACATTCTCTGAATAATACACATTGGCATCTATTTTTAAGATATGTGGAGATCCATTTAAGGAAAACAGGAGAAAATCCGAGTTTATCCAATTTGAACAGTAGGAGATCGTGATTTACTTTATCGAAGGCTTTACTGAAATCTGTGTATATTACGTCTGTCTGTAAACCGGAATCAAATGCGGTTATAACTGAGGTTGTGAACTCCAAAAGGTTAGTAGTAATGGAACATCCTTTTTTAAATCCATGCTGAAATGGCGAAAGATAACATACAACTTGATGCGAAAGGATTTCAGTAACTATCTTTTCGAAAAGTTTTGGAATAACACTTAATTTAGCAATACCTCTATAATTGGAAATGTTGGATCTGCTACCGGATTTAAACAAAGGTATAATATAAGGTATAATATAATATATGTGTAAAATTTCTTTATCTCTTCAATCTCTCTACCAAAATATTCATCATTTCAACTGTTGAATGATATCTTTGAATATAAAAGAATATACATATGAAAAGTACAATAATATACTTGGATTCATTTCACGATGAATTTTCCCGATATTATCCGGAGTTTAAAATAAATTCTTCCCAAACCAAAGTACATAAGCAACAGAACGTGTGCCAAAGGTGACTTAGAATCTATGTTGGTTGAAAATTTTTGGTTAAAATATGGCTATTTGCAAATGAAGCGTTAAAACTTTTGCTAAAGTTGGTATCTAAATATTTATGCGAAACTAGTTTTTCTTTCGTACAGTTTATAAAATCCAGATTTAGATTACGTTTGGATGTGGAAAATGAAGTAAGAAATTTCTTTCAGAAATTTCCCCCAATGTTAAAAAATTAGTAAAACAAAGACATTTTATTATATTTACTGCCTTATTCATAACAAAGCTTTTAAATTTATCAAAGCTTAATAGGAAAAATTTCCAAAAATTTTATTGATAAAAAGTTTATAAATTTAAAATTTTTATTATGAATAAAGGTAGAAGTTTTGTGTCAACTGTACTTTTTATAAAAAATAATGAAATTAATTTGCTTTTATGTAAGCTACCATTGCGTTGGATATTTTCTGTAGAAAAAAGAATTTGTTACGCTTTTATGTGACAACGGTAACTACTACGAAGCAGCGTTACCGTTGAGAATTTTTAGAAAGTACTCAAAAAAGGGGATTTCAACAAAATGCACAAAAGGCGATTTTTTGACAAACAAGGGCCAACTGTTTCACATGCAGAGAAAGAATATGGTTACGGCATTATCACTACAACAATATTACATTCTCATTCTGTTTAATTTTCACCTAACCAGAGAATAGGATAATTTAGATTAAAAAAAAATTAAATATTGAAATTTTAAATAAGAAACTGTCGAAATATCTCTTTTTATACCGAAGCAATTTATCTCTGAAATTCTTTACATAAAAATTCCTTCCGTATTCTCCAGGACTCGAACCCATAACTGCACTTAAAAACCCCTTGCTTCGAATTCTTACTTTCTAGGCCATATGGTAACTTGAAATTTCATATTCGTAAAATATTTTTGTTTTACTTTATTAAAAAAAAATAATATAGCTATGTTGAAAAATGTCTACTGAAATTAGTTATCATTGGTCCATTATTTCACCCAGCTCCTATACAAAGATTTTCCCGGCAAAGAGGCTTAACAGTTATAAATGACATACATGTAGTCAGGTTTTGATAAAATTTAGCAATACTACATTTTTGGTAACCATAAATTACTTTACCAAATTTCATAGGAATTATTCCACATTTGACCACAGTGCTCAAAAATAGCACTTTCCGAAATTAATGTAAAGTTTATAAATCACTAATTTGAATATCAGCTGCAATTTTTCAAGAGCACATAATCTGTATAATCTTATATCCAGATTTAATGATAACGGAAACGGTAGCATATATATATATACATATACATTCATGATAACAATGTGTTGGTTTAAATTTTATCATTTAATGTTCAATAAAATTTTTAATATGATTGACTGCAAAAATTATATGTTTTTAAATATTTTTTTACCAGAAACAAAATTTTATTGATATGAAAATATCACTACTTCTACATCCATTAAATATCTGTAGTCTTTCTATTTGCTCTTAAACCATATTCCATTTTTAAACCATTTTAATATTATTATTCCCATGACAATAAAATGTTTCAAATAAATATAATACTTATCCTTTTCATAAACTTAGTGGAAAAATATATAACTTGTTTGTTTTTAATTCATTGTAATTTTCATTTGGTTTCTATATGAACAAATACCCAGCAAAAACATTGCTTTCCTGGTAAGCTAGCAGGTATAATTGGAAACAAAAATAAACTACTTATTTTTTGCCTGAATAACAAGTTATTTTTGTTCGAGTTGTCCACAAATTCATGTATTTATTTTTAGACTCTATGGATACTCAAAATATGTACCTAAACGAAAATAAAAATAAAAAAAAAACAAAGAAATGTTTCCATCAGTGAGATTTAGATTTGGACGCAAATTTACCATTCGTTTTTAATGTCTAACGTCTTTTTCAATACACCAAAAAGTTTGTAAAAATAATAATTTCTTAGTAATACGTTTTATTTTAATATATGATAAAATGAAATAATAATATGACAAAATGAAATAATAATATTATAAGATTGGATGAATATATAATAACATGGGTAAATAATATAATGACAATGTCGTATATTAATATAATAAGATAGAATAATAATATAATAAATTCAAATCATAATCTGATAGAATGGGATATGTAAGATTGCTCAATTATATATAAAACTAGATTCATAACTTAAAAAACAAACCACAAAAGAGGACACAATATGACAAAATGGAATCATAATAATTATAACTTATAATCATTAATATAATCATAATATGTTGTTCTTAGATTCTGGTGACCAGAACTATATTTTTTCTCTACGTGTGGGTATAGATAATCTAGTGGAAGTATTCTAGACCATAAATTTAAAGTCATGGGTCGTATCCTCGCAGAATCCCGTTGATTTTTTTAAATATGAGCATATGGGGCCAAATGCAAAATTTTTGATAATAAATCTGTATCTCCTAAACTACTGGTCGAATCGAATTGAAATGTATTGAGAAGTTATAGAGGATGACCCAAGCAAGCTTTCAGAAGAATCATTTTGCGGTCACCTAGTGATAACACGAGATAAGCTATAGGGTAACAAAATTGAATATCTCGAGTAGGTAGAAGTTTAACAAAAAATCATATTTTCCACAAATCAAGTCCGATTTCAAAGATTTTTATATTTGTCTAAAGTACTTGGCAAGATAAAGAAAAAATAAGCTTACTTATTTAAGTTATCTCTTACAGTTCTTACGCTTGAATTTTGATTTTTTGCCTTGACTTTATTTCTTTTCCAGGAATAAGTAATGAGGTGTATGAGGGAATATTGTTTAATTTTTTTATAATAAATTATAAAATGATATGCTGAAAAATGTTTTCATTACCCCAATTCGTCTGCACATGAAAAATCAGCACTCTGAAGTTAGTATGAATAATAGCTATTTTTTTTACAAAAATATAGTAATTTTCTTTTACTTTTTTCTCAGTTTTTTTATTAAAATTTTTTTGTTTAGATATTTCAAAAGACAAGGCTTCATAAATGTTTAATAAAGAAATTTTAAATTGATTTGGGTTTATACCCTACATCCAGCAATGATTTTAGAAAAAAAGTTTAATTTTTTCGATTAATAAAAAATGTCACGCAATTTTTTTTTAATTTATTGAAGCCATTTCATTAAAAAATATGTTTAGATGGATTGAGCACTAAACTGGTTCCCGCCCGGCCAAAACAAATGGAATAGTGCAGATTTTATGGAAAAGTCATCTTTTCAAAGTTCTTTTTCAAATTGCATAAAAAAGCGTATTAGCATAATAATTCTTCTATTACTTCTTATGTAAACATAAAATAAATGTCAGTCTTTCATTCTTGAAAAAATCATTTAAAAAGCTTTACAAATCAATTTCTGGCAATTTTTAAAAAATAAACAATATTTAATGAATTTAATTGATTATTACTAACGTTATCTTGTAACAAAAACAACACGCTCCAGCATCGTTACCGTTTGGCAACTTTAGTCGCCAATTATCCGTTTCTCTTTTTAAGACTATGTGCTGAATGATGAAAAACTAAGTTGTTTGAAATATCTCG
This sequence comes from Protocalliphora azurea, assembly GCA_932274085.1. Classification (NCBI taxonomy): domain Eukaryota; kingdom Metazoa; phylum Arthropoda; class Insecta; order Diptera; family Calliphoridae; genus Protocalliphora; species Protocalliphora azurea. The sequence goes on from OW026521.1 coordinate 106,927,513, forward strand.
TCCCATTATACACTAATTATTTTGAGATTGTTTAACACAGAAAAAATATTACCGTGCATTTTTCAATTAACACAGTTGTTTCATTTTGCATCTAAATTTAATAATTCAAGTAAATATAAAATAAAAATAAAATTTAAGTAAAATTTTATTTCTCAGTTAAAATTTTTATAAAATTTTAAATTTCAATTCAAATTCTAAAGAGGTGTCTTTTAAGTTAAGGACTTACCACCAACTAACTACAAATTTCTCAGTAGCAAAAAAAAAAAAAAAAAAACGTTTAAAATAAAAAATATTTTTTTGTAAAACTCTACTTTTAAAGTAATACACAAAATATGAATTCATTCTAATGTACCCAGAAATCAAATGCTTATTTATACAACTAGTTTCGAAATACAAATAAAAAGCTTGGACTAATTATAGCTTGATGTAGTGGTCAATAATTTTTCTTCGAAACTGTCAATACTAATTCTATGGGAGTATCACATAGCCAGTACCCATTCTATGAAACGAAACTACAATAGAACTATTACTTTAAGTGCAGAACTAGTTCATTTAAAGCTTAGGAAACTGTTTTCTGTTAATTCGCTTTTAACATGATTAAAATGAAAGAAAAAATTATAAAGAGTACTTGAATAATTAAACTAATTTAATACGAAATTCCATCCTATTAGATATATCTTTTATGTTATATGTATGTGTATTATGCGTGTCTATAGAATTTTTATTTATAGTATTCATATCATAAAAATAAATCAACATTAAAAATAATAAAATAAAATAAAAACATTAAATGTAGAAACACAACAAGTTCTGATTTCTTTGCATAGCCCGCATTTCTAAATAAAATAAAATGAAACAAAAACTTAAATTTGATACGAATAATCGTTCGAAGAAATTAAAAGTGCGACTTTTCGAATAACGAATAACTCGAATATTTTTATGTCGAATGTTGAAACAAAACGAATAATTTTCTTTTTAATATTATACTTCTTTTAAATTATTTTTAGCTATTTGTATAAGTATATAGGTAATACTTTACAACTATTGTATCTTTATTTTTTAATATAAATATACACTGTTGAATATAAACGCATATTAATTTTTTAAATCAACTTAACAAAAATGCGGCTCAAAAATAATTAATTTTTTTAAATTATTTATTGCTTTCATTTAAAAAATTAATAACAAAAAACTTAAAATGTACATTAATTTTTTTTTTTTTGATGCCATTTTAGTAGTTCAATGCAATTTTTATGGGATTTTCCTATATACGCACTTATACTAATGAACTTATTTAGCATTATTAATAATGTGTTGATGATGTCTTTCTCATCTTCAGATACACTGATGCACATTCTTATAAATGCATTTAAAATTTTCTTTGAGGTATATTCGTTTCTCTTAACCAAAAACAGTGTTGTGTTGTTACAATAAATCGAGATATAACGTTACTTTTTTATTTACGAAATATTTGTTTCTTGCTTTTGTTGTTTTCTTTAATTTAGCAATCAGAACATACTGTTGATCATTTCAGTGGAATATTCTTACAAACTCAGTCGAGTAAAATTTTTCTAACAAGTTATTGCAAAAAAAAAAAAAAAAATTTTGTTTTAATTGGGGAATTTCATCACCTTAAAGGAACTTTTGTTATAGACCAGGAAAAAAATCAAATTCAAATAAATGAAGATTTAAAATGGTACATCATCTTAAACATTTATAAAAGAGTTTGCATACGGTTAAGAAATCGTGTAATCTTTAATAAAAATGATCCCTTATATGAAAATAGAAACATTTGAAAGATAAATTAGCAAAAATCTGTCATAAAAATTTAACATTGTTTAAAATATTTGCAAAATTCTCAGTAGTCATCTATTTGCTTTGCGAGAAATTATGATATTTACAAATATTGTGATGTTCGCATTATAAGAAGTGTAATTAGTTCTGTAATTATGTTTTTGTAGCGAAACTCGAGATTTTAGAAAAAATTTTAGTACAAACATTTTATTTATTTGAATTACACAGAAAATTCAATAGAAAAGTAAAATCAATTATAATGTGGTGTAGTAATATTTAGAAATCGCATATTATTCTGTAGAAAAACGATAGTAGAAATATTACACTTTCTGTAATGCAAACATTATAACGCTTTTAAAAATCAAACATTCTCACCGAATATAGCAACGACTGCAGAAAATTCTAAGCAATTTTAAATATTCTAAGTAATGTTAAATTTTTCTGACAAATTTTTCCTAATTGTATTTAAATTTTTTTCATTTTCATGTAATGATATATTTTAAATAAGGATTACATCACCATAATAACGATTTTCCTTTTTAAACATTCATTTAAATCTCAGCTTGGCTCTAATAGGTTTTTTCCTCATTTTTGCCACTATTTTTGTATTTTTCCGACCTATTAAAGTTGTGTTTGAATCTTAAGATTTTATACTATCTTAAAGACAAGATTTTTAACTATCTTTCGCAATGTTAAGCGTAAATAATTTATTTTCGAAGCAGTGTAAATAATTTTGATGTATAAAAAATGTGTGTAAATAATTTTGAAATGAAAAATGCATACGATTTTTTTAATATCAAAAATAAATACCGCGACATTTTTAGAAATTTCCACAATCCATTCTACATATTTCAGGCTTTAAAACAGCAAAACAATTATTTCAAAATATTTTATAGCAACACAAATATTTTACTTCTTTTCCAAATTTTCAATAAATTAAAAAAAAAAGTGTAAATACATATGACTATGACTGTATTTTTATATTATACAAAACTTTAAAATTGTACAGAATTACACTGCATAATGACTAAATTTTAAATAATCTTAAAATCATATATTAGGAATTTAAAAAATTTTGAAAATTTTGAGCAAAAATATTTATTTTTTTTTTCATCTGACACTAATATCGAATTGCGGTTTTGTTAACGAATATTTATGCATGCAAAGCCTGCGCGCAAAAGTTTTGGAGGTTTAAAGTTTAAAAAATCCACGCTTTGTCTACCATTTTATAGAACTGCTATCAGCAGATGTAAGAACAACTAAAGCATTTTCAAAACTTAGTGAAATACGCTGAAAAGAAAAATGTTTATTTTTTTTCACAATTTTGTAAATAACAAAAAATGCGTATTGGTTAAAAATCTCTAAAAATCCTGGACAATAAAATTCATATTTTGGGATATCTTTATGAAAAAGCCAAATTAATGTCAGTACTGGCTTGAAAAATATAGTCGCTTTTTGTAAGGACTATATTCCTTACAAAAAGCGCGAATTTAGTTTTTTAAAAAAGTGTATTTTCACAAATATACATATATCTTAATTATTTATAAGTTTTATATCGAAAATAGTTTTATTATTTTAAAACTCGAACTATAATATGAAATTTGTTCTTAAAATATTTTAACGACACCTAAATTTTAGTATTAAGCAAATAAAATGCTTTTACTTGACATCAATATTAATGTCATTTATAATTCGCGATAGTTGTCAGCAAGCGAAATCTTTTTGGAGATGAATGACGCTGTAACTGGTATTAATGATTTATTTCTTTTTCTCATATTATCAATTTTAACCATGAAGTTAATTTTTGTAGATAAATTTCGATGATCAAAAGTCATATCTTATATTAAAACAAGTAAGAAAGATATAGTCGGTCAAGCCCGAACATAGCTTTGACAGTTTTGGACTGATACTAGTGTTAAACGTATTGTATACTTTTATAAACATACGTATGAATATAATATGTTATTTATGCACTTTAGGGTGATTGCCGGAAGTGGTCCTTGTATGGGAGTAATGGTCAATTATGGGCCGATCTTCATAAAATTTGTCACTGTGATTTCTAATAATACAAAACTTATACGTGTTAAATAGTTACTTGATACTATATATAAGATACTATATACTATATATACTATATAATATACTATACACTATATATATATATATATATATATATATATATATATATATATAATATAATATAATGGAAGCTATGGTCAATAATGAACCGACCTCTACAGAGATTTATGCTTGTATTAAACTTATATGTGCTGCATTTCAATATTTGATGCATCTATGATCGTTAAACCCGTATGCCGGAAGGATATTTGTATGGGGGATAGGTGAAATAATGGACTGATCATAACCAATTTCAATAGGTTTCGTCTATGAACCATAAGAGACATATGTGCCAAATTTCATTAAATTATTTTTAAAATTGCAACCTGTAGTTTGATTACAAAGTTGAAATGGACGGACGGACAGATATCGTTAAAGTGACTCAGAAATTGATTCTAAGCTGATTGGTGTACATTAAGTTGGGCCTTAGCTCAATATTTTTGTCTAAGATTCACCATTATTTTTATATCCTCTCCATCCATGGTAGTGTTGGATATAAAAACACGAAACCAAAGTTGGAATATTGGTCAAAATTTTAAAAATTGCATAAAATTGAATTAAAATTAAAAATTTTAAATTTACATCGCTGTTCCGTTCCATGAGATTTTATGTGAATGACCTAAGATTTTGGATTTCTAAGTTATCAGAATGCATTTTTTGTGAAACTTAGTTAGAAAATTAAAAATATTGGTAAAAAGGGTAGGCCAGGGCAGTACAATTTTTCTGTATATTTCTGTAAAAATATTTTATATTAGATAAAGACAATCAAAACACTAAAGTTGTGTAAATGATCGTTTTAAATTTTCTATAATTAGCAATTTTGAAAGTTGCAACACAAGATTTTTATATGATTTTTCTACAGTGCAATAAGTTAAAATGATTTACCGCCAAATTTGATCTCGATACTATAGCATTTATATAAAATTTATGCAAGTATGATTTTCCAAAAATGATTTTCATTAGTGAAACTTATGTGGACGCTAATTTTGGCCCGATATTCACAAATTTTTTTATTTATCATAACTTTCACTTAAATAGAAACTGTGAAAACGCATTTCGGGAAAACATTTTTAAAACGATTTCAACTAAGTTCTCTTGGGTCCTTCTTCGAAAGGAAGTCATATGTAAAACTTTGCTAAATTTTTACTTTGTGTATAATTTTATAAACGATTTGAAACCTTATGCTTATAAAGTTATTAAATATTTATCAAGTGCAAATCGTTTTATTAAAATAATAATAAAATATTTAAACTTCGTTATTTAATAAAAAGTCTTAATTTCTTTAAAACAAATGTATAAATATTTCCTCTTTTAACTTTTTTTATATGAAACTTATTTCAAAAATGTTAATTTTCCCTTTCTTTAAAGGGATCTTTTATTTGTAAAAATTTATTTTTCTTTTCTTTGTAGAAAAAAGGACCTCAACTGCCACATAAAAATTCATAAACAAATTTATTTACAATAGAAAACATAAGGAAATAACTTATATATTTATATATTAAGATGACCCTCTTTTATATGAAAAAAGAGGTTTTCAAATTCTAGGTATCACCCGTTAGAAATTTTCGAATATCCTAAAAACTAAGAAATACAATGTTTAAAAACGATTAAAATCTTAAAAATTATAATTTTTTAAAATATTTTAATTTTGTTCTTCTAAAAAATCTTTCTCAATTGCACAGTATATTACTTTTCTAAAATATCAAATAATAATAATAATAATAATAATAATAATAATAATATTTATATAAACAAATTTAAAGTAAAAATAAGGGCGTACAAACCTCTATTTGCATTTGATCATTAAAAAAATCATTCAATTTCACTTAAAAACTGACTTTAAAGACACGATTTCCAGAAGAGGAAGAAGACAATTAAGATTTTTGTAATATTTACTCATATTGCAAAAATAATGAATTATGTTGCGAGTTTTAAAGCATCAAATTAAAGACAAGTAAATGGGCATATATCCATCATTTTAATAATATCATAAGGTGATCGCATCAAAAGATTTTGTTAACAATTTCAGGAAATTTCTTCGGAAAAACAAGTAGGTGATCAATTCCGATCATTTGATACCCTACGCAATGCAAGATTAATATTTTGAAGGGAGTCTTTCATTGAACCTATGGTTATCTGTCGAACTGTTATTATAAGATAATTTATATTTCTGTATTTTTTATTTTTGTAAAACAGATGTATATGTAATACTAAAATGATATTATTACTTATAATATATACATATATACATTTTTTTGGGGCTATGATCTACTATGAACCGACACTGATAACATTTTTTCTACCGATTTTTGCCACACTGATTTCTGCTAATATGCAGCTCGCTTGGTCTGAATTTTAATTAAATCATGAACAATATAAAGCATTTATAAAAATTTATTACTATTATTATTATTATTATTATTATTATTATTATTATTATTATTATTGTTCTATACAAATATATGGATATAATCCCTTATTCCATTTTAAATTATTTTAAGTTGCAAAATTTGGCATGTTCTGATCCGAATTTTCTAGATATATTTTGTATACAGATAGATGCTTAATAAATCTTATAAAATAACAAAAAAAGTTAAGAAAATCTTGACAATTTTGCAAATGATGGCCACCCTAAAATATATATAGTATACAAAAATCGAACTAATATTTTCCAAAGCACTACAAAAAAGGCAATTATATACATATCTCGAGCGTACAGATATAGACACCATCCAATATGCAATTCACATAGATGTAGTAATTGTTGCAATATGTTTATGAATAACTGAGTCAAATTTAAAAATTTCTTTTTTAAATTATACATACAATATATCGTCGGTGAGCATGTTTTTGAACAAATTTTCAGGAGACCGAAAAAAAACAATGTATTTTTTCTATGAATATATTATATATTAATACTTTTGTAACTTCAGAACTCGGTTTTGGGGTCCGGAAAATCCCAAAATGCAAAATATCGTCGGAAAATTCCGGGAATGTATATATATATATATATATATATATATATATATATATGCATATATGTAATATATATATATATATATATATATATATATATATATATTTAAAATATCATTATTATATCAAACTTCCTTTTTTGGCCAAAACATTTTATGATAATATGGCACCAAAAATAAATAAAAAAAACAAATAATTTAAAAAAAAATTTAAATAACTTTAGAAATGTAAAGAAATTTTAAGCTTATGGGCTGTAAAAAAGAATTTGTTGCAAAATATATAACCACAAAGAAAATATAAATTCAAAGAGTATTTTGAAATCTTTTTTAAAATTTAAAATAATTATTTTAGACTTTGTATTTTTATTTATTTTTGTTTATTTTCAACAAATATTTTTTATGACGTTAAACAATTTTCAGATTTAAGAAAAACTAGGAATATGGAATAAGAATAGTTAAGTTTTCAATCATAAAACAATTTTTAGAACTTAAGTACTACTGCCACAAAGTGAGCAGTATAATAATGGATCTAAAGCCTCAAAACTTAATTGAGGATTTTAAAACGATTAACAGAACAAATTTTAAATATTTTCCAGAATTGTGTTTTATATCTCTAAATTAGAAAGAATTAATTAATAATGTAAGATAAGATAAAATGGAAATAAAACGATAAGAAAAACTCTTTGTATTGAAGCTTATATATAATACCATAGATTAGGATTTATTTTTTTTAATTTTTGGCATGAAAATCTAATTAACATTAAAATCTGCTATATACAGTTTTTAATATAACTTACTGTAGGTACTTATTTTCTTTGTATGAAATATTTTAAATTGTTTAAATCGTGAAAGATGTATCATACTATAATATTGTTTTACTTTATCTTAAATAATTATGATTTATTTTTTGTTTGATGTTCTTTATAAGAAATTAAAGTTTTTAAATTTATTCCCGTTTTCCGGGAAAAGTAATATCACGTGAAACCCCAAACCCTATTCAGAAATAATCAAAATTTTCGAAAATAGACGATCAAAAAATCCTCTGGATGGTACAATACAAAAAATTTCAGAAAATTACACATAGGACTTATCGTCAGCACACCGACGAAATTAATGTACATTAGAGTGTCTCGTTGAGAAAAATTTTGTAAGATGATTAGTCAAAAAATGAATGTTAACAAAATGAATAAAGGAAAATAATAATAATATTAATAGTAATAGTAATAGTAATAGTAATAGTAATAGTAATAGTAATAGTAATAGTAATAGTAATAGTAATAGTAATAGTAATAGTAATAGTAATAGTAATAGTAATAGTAATAGTAATAGTAATAGTAATAGTAATAGTAATAGTAATAGTAATAGTAATAGTAATAGTAATAGTAATAGTAATAGTAATAGTAATAGTAATAGTAATAGTAATAGTAATAGTAATAGTAATAGTAATAGTAATAGTAATAGTAATAGTAATAGTAATAGTAATAGTAATAGTAATAGTAATAGTAATAGTAATAGTAATAGTAATAGTAATAGTAATAGTAATAGTAATAGTAATAGTAATAGTAATAGTAATAGTAATAGTAATAGTAATAGTAATAGTAATAGTAATAGTAATAGTAATAGTAATAGTAATAGTAATAGTAATAGTAATAGTAATAGTAATAGTAATAGTAATAGTAATAGTAATAGTAATAGTAATAGTAATAGTAATAGTAATAGTAATAGTAATAGTAATAGTAATAGTAATAGTAATAGTAATAGTAATAGTAATAGTAATAGTAATAGTAATAGTAATAGTAATAGTAATAGTAATAGTAATAGTAATAGTAATAGTAATAGTAATAGTAATAGTAATAGTAATAGTAATAGTAATAGTAATAGTAATAGTAATAGTAATAGTAATAGTAATAGTAATAGTAATAGTAATAGTAATAGTAATAGTAATAGTAATAGTAATAGTAATAGTAATAGTAATAGTAATAGTAATAGTAATAGTAATAGTAATAGTAATAGTAATAGTAATAGTAATAGTAATAGTAATAGTAATAGTAATAGTAATAGTAATAGTAATAGTAATAGTAATAGTAATAGTAATAGTAATAGTAATAGTAATAGTAATAGTAATAGTAATAGTAATAGTAATAGTAATAGTAATAGTAATAGTAATAGTAATAGTAATAGTAATAGTAATAGTAATAGTAATAGTAATAGTAATAGTAATAGTAATAGTAATAGTAATAGTAATAGTAATAGTAATAGTAATAGTAATAGTAATAGTAATAGTAATAGTAATAGTAATAGTAATAGTAATAGTAATAGTAATAGTAATAGTAATAGTAATAGTAATAGTAATAGTAATAGTAATAGTAATAGTAATAGTAATAGTAATAGTAATAGTAATAGTAATAGTAATAGTAATAGTAATAGTAATAGTAATAGTAATAGTAATAGTAATAGTAATAGTAATAGTAATAGTAATAGTAATAGTAATAGTAATAGTAATAGTAATAATAATAATAATAATAATAATAATAATAATAATAACAAAAAGAAACTTGTAAAAAATATATATTCAAAATTACCATTTTTTTAGACAAATTTTCGGAGAAAAAAGAAACTTTTTTTTTAGCATAAATGTATTAGATCCAGGATCAATCTCTGGTAGAAACCTGAAGACCAATTTTAAATGTCTTTTTGTATATTAGCATTTAGCTTGGAATCTCCAAAAAGCAGTTTCTCGGGCACTCTAATGTACATGCATTTTACATAGGATGAAATTCCAAATCATGATATGGGTAAAAGCATGTTGGAGTGAGACTTTAAAGCATGTTGGAACATAATACAAAAAGTGAAATGAGATTTTGATGTTAAAAAAGAATGATGTAAAAGATATTCATGACTAGAGAATATGAAAAACTCTTTATATAAATACAAATGTATATTGCATATATTTTTCTGTATAAATGTAATATTTTAAATTGCATACTTTAAAGACACAACAATGCTAAACGGAATATTATTTTCAAATATCTTTAAGAGTTTTTATAGGAAAAGTAAAATATTCATTTGAATATAAGTACTATTCTTTTAATAATATTATTTTTCTTAGCAGGTAGTGTTTTTTTAATAAAATATTTAAACCTAAATAAATTTACCAAATTAAAATGGACTTAAGTTTTAAAATAATTCAACAGAAGCTTATTTATGACAATATTTTCTTTTATTTACTAACACCTCTATTCACAACAACTCTTAAATATAAAAAGCCTTTTAAAACAAATTTTTACTTTGTTTCTGAATACGACATTTATTTAAAATGAAAAAAATGTAAGCTTGCTAACGAGTGGCTAATTTTTTCTTATGGAAATTTACACACAAAAAACTTAGCCACTCGTTAACAACCATAGACTTTTTCATTTTGAATTTGACTGTAGATCTTTAAATTCAAAATAAAAGTATTTTATTAATATTTGTTTAAAATGCAAGTATTTTTTAATGCAAATTATTTATTGTAAGTAATTTATTTTATACAATTTCTTTTCCAACTTCTTTATTTTATAGAACTTTTGTGAGATGCTCTACAAATTGGGAAGGATACACCACAAATTATATCGTTCATACATATATGTTAATACAAAAAACATTTAAGCTGAAATACAAAATTGTTTAATGATCCAATTGCAGTTTGTTAAACTGCTGACACATTTCTAGACAGTCAAAAAATGTAATTTTATTGCATAAAGTAATAAGCATGTAGTTACTGATTAAGTCTTACATTTAGTTCATTAAGAATAATAATATGTGTTAATAAATAAAAATGTGTTAACAAGTAAAAGTGTTAATAAATAAAAATATATTTTTTTTAAAGAATATAACTAATAAAATAATAATTTATATAACGGTCAAACAAAAATGAAAGTAGTTTTCCTAGACTCATGTACACAATGATAAAAAAGTAAATAAAAAAAAAAAAAATATTTCATACAATAAAAAAAAATAATTTGAATCTAACATGAGTAGTTTAATATTTATTGAGCTATTTGCAGCTACAATGAATCATTGAGCAAACAGAATGAAATGTCTGCAATATTTTTATTTATTTATTTATTATTATTATTATTAATTTTTTTTTTTAGTTTTTTCTTTTTATACCCTACACCACCATAGGTGGTTGATATATTATGCATTTCTGCTGATGTTTGTAACGCATAGAAAAAGTTATCCAACGCCCACCTTAAAGTATACTAATCGACTCAGAATCATTTTTTAAGTCGATCTAACTATGTCCGTTCATCCGTCTGGCTTGTCCGCTGGATTGCTGTCTATGTAAACATTGTAAATTACGGGTCGCAATTTTGAAGATAATTCAATGAAATTTGGTACTTGGGGCTTTTATGATACAAGGACGAAGCCTATTGAAATTGGTTATCATCGGTCCACTATTTCACCTAGCTCCCATATAAATGTCCTCCCGAATGTAATGGGAATTCAAACAACATAAATATTTTAATGAATTTCGATACGAATAAGTTTTATATAAGAATTAATCTGTCTGCCAAATTTCATGCAGATCTATCCATAGTTTGCTATAGATCTTATATAAACACTTCTTCTGAAATTCACTTTATCGTACATAAATCCTATACTAAAGTTTATATTAAGTTAATATTTGACACAAGTAAGTTTCATATAAGTAGAAATCACAGTGCAAAATTCTATGAAGATCGTCTTATAATTCACCATAGCTCCCATAAAAGTACAACTTCCGGAAATTATCCTAAATTGCATAAATAAAATAATACAATGTATATTTCCAAGAAATGTACACAACGCTTATTACAAGCTTCAGTCCACAATATTGTAAGATATCATATGGTCGGGCTTGACCGTCTAACTCTTCCTTAACTGTTTTTTTTTCTGGTAATGCGTCGGAATTTAGCTCATGGAAGAAGAGCGTCGAAAGAGTCTTAAACCTTTACGAAACCCAGAATGGAACCACGAGGTATTTTGGGATCCTGAACGTAATCAGGAACAAAATTGTAGGAACCGCTGATTCGGTGCTCGAATCTTATAATACACCCCTTAGCTGGGAGGCAATTTCACGTTGTCTAACGCTACACTACGCTGACAAGAGGGACGTGTGCACTCTGGAGTACCAAATGACCACTCTCATCCAAGGTAATTCTACGGTGCAAGATTTCTATCAGGAGGTATATTCACACTTATCTCTGATCATAAACAATATCACTTGTATGACTATCGGTAGGGAAGCTATGGACACACTTATCCAGACATACAGGAATAAAGCACTGGATACATTCATAAGAAGACTTAGGGGCGACCTTTCTAAACTATTATGTATCCGGGAACCAACAAGCTTACCCCAGGCACTCCAATTATGTCTTAAGCTCCAGAACCAGAATTTTAGAACAGACCACGCTTTAAACAAAAACCCCCGAAATCCACAGACAGTTTCCAGAAACCAAAACTATAAAAACCCGACACAATACACAAACCAGAAACCAATCCAATACTCATCCCAAAATAGAATCCAATTCCCAAATCAGAACCCAGTACAGTATCCAATCCAATATTAAACCCAAAACACAAATCAATACCCAAAGCAGTATCCAATCCAATACCAAAACCAAAACATAAATCACTACCCAAACCAATACCCAATACAATATCAATACAATAATCCTCCGCCAAGACCAAATGCACCAAAATCACAACCAAGACCGGTGCCCATGGAAACCGAGACCATCCAGACGAAAAACGTCAACTACATGAATCGACCAAAACCAAATGATCAATTTGCGGGAAAAATACCATTGGGGCAACCAACAAATAACGCACAAAAATTCCAAAGGACCTTCAATATCGAGACTGTTGGTAACGAAATAAAAGAAGAGGCCGACTATGACACACAATTGATATCATATGAGGAAACGGAACAGTTAGAACCACTCAGCGAATACATCGCCGAAGAGTTGCCAGCCGCTGAACAAGAATTTGCCGACATACATTTTTTAGAATAAACGACTCGTCTTTGCCATATTTTGAAGCAAAGACGTCAGACGGTAGGATCCTAAAAATTTTGGTAGACACCGGATCGAACAAAAATTATATTCAAACCCAACTAGTAAAATCAGCCAAACCCAATAGAAAAAACTTTTACGCAAATTCCGCTGGAGGAGAAGTCTTAATATCACAACATGCCTTCATTAATCTCTTTGGACTAAAGCCTACAAACTTGAAATTTATCGTTTTACCATCTCTTAAGTCTTTCCACGCTATACTAGGAAACGATAGCCTGAAAGAACTTTCAGTCGTTATTTACACAGCGCAAAGTTTAATGCCTATTAAGGACAGTATTACAATAAAACTAAAATAACAAATTTCCGAGAACGTGAATAATATTCTACATAATAATATCCTAATAAGGACAGACCATATGACAAAAGACCAAAAACGTAGGATAGAAGAATTGGTAACAGAATTTCCAAACCTTTTTGCCGAACCAAACGAACGACTAACCTACACAACTACAGTAGAAGGAGAAATAAGAACAATGACCGATAACCCTGTCTCTCTAGATGCTACCCCTATCCAACACATTTGAAAGAGACAGTAGAACAAAAAATCAAATAATTGCTAGACCAAGGTATCATACGACCTTCGAAATCCCCATACAACTCATCAGTTTGGGTTGTACCCAAGAAAATGGATGCCTCAGGTATAATCGATTACAGGAAACTTAACACGATAACAATCCCGGATCGGTATCCAATACCGGAAATTAATGAAGTTCTTTCCCAATTAGGGGAAAATAATTTTTTCTCTGTATTGGATTTGAAGAGCGGATTTCACCAAATACCTTTAAGAGAAAGGGGCATTGAGAAAACAGAAACGAGAACCTTAAAAGACTTAAGATCCTTCTTAGGCATGTCAGGATTTTATCGCCGGTTCGTTAAAGACTATGCCAAATTGGCAAATCCTTTAACAGCTCTTTTGAGAGGGGAGGAGGGACAAATGTCCAAGTTTAGGTCTAGTAAGATAACAATCAACTTGGACGACAAGGCAGTGGAAGCATTTAATAAAATCAAAAGGACATGAATATCGGAAGATGTCATGCTGGCATATCCCGACTTTCGCAAAGAATTCCAACTAACTACGAATGCTTCAAATTACGCAATTGGCGCCGTGCTCGAACAGGAAGGTAGACCAATTACATTCATCTCGAGAACGCTGAACAAAGCCGAGGAACACTATGCCACGAATGAGAACGAAATGTTGGCAATCGTGTGGGCCCTCAACAGCTTGAGGAAGTACCTCTATCTATGGAGCGGCAAGAATAAAAATACTCACGGACCATCAACCACTGACGCACGCCTTGACAAGTAGTAACACTAACAGCAAGCTCAGGCGATGGAAAGCCACATTGGAAGAATATAATTACGAGCTACAATATAAACCTGGAAGTACGAACGCAGTAGCGGATGCACTATCCAGACTCCCACAAAAAATATGTGCGATGGACTCAACATAGCAACCGAAGCTCTCCTGGAAATTCAATCCAGTATACAGAAACACCAATAAATGCGTTTAAGAACCAAATTATCATACAAACCCATAACACATCATCATATGAGTTCCAAATAGTTTTTCCAACCTATCATAGACATATAGTGTTGGAACCAGATTTTTCTGAAGAGAAATTGGCGAAGATTTTTGAAAGATACCTCAACCCATCAGTGACAAATTGCGTGAAAACTACAGACGCGATCTTAGGAAAGGCACAGGAAATATTCTCTAATCGGTTTCATAAATACAAAGTGCTCTATATGAAGAAAATGGTCTTCGATGTTCTTAACGAATGTGAACAAGAAGTGTAGATAGTAAACGAACACAACAGAGCTCATAGGAGCGCCGAGGAGAACAAAGCACAACTCTTAGAAAAATACTATTTTCCACAAATGATGGCAAAGAAAATAACTAAATCGTGCAGAATATGTAAAGAGAACAAGTACGACCGACATCCCAACAATATATCCATACAGGAAATCCAAATACCACAGTTTTCTGGACAAATAGTTCATATCGACATTTACATTACATCGGGCACATCTACCTTAACGGCAATCGACAAACTGACCAAATATGCTCAAGCAAGGATACTTAAATCACGGGCTACAGAGGAAATAAAGCAACCTTTACGAGAAATACTCCTGAACTTTGGTAAGTCTGAGATAGTCGTAATGGACAACGAGAAGTCTTTTAACTCCAAAGCCATTACGTTTATGATGGAAAACCAATTTAATGTAAAAATTTTCTGCGTACCACCATACGTTAGTACAGTCAACGGCCAAATTGAAAGGTTCCACTCAACCCTATAGGAAATTATGAGATATTTGAAATCAGAAGGGACTCAAAATGATTCCGCCGAAATTCTGAATAAATCCAATTATGAGTATAACAACTCTATCCACTCAACATTGGGACGGAAACCATTCGAAGCGTTTTTTGGAAAAAAATTATGTGGTAACGCTACAGAATTGGTAAAGGACACGGCACACATGATTGACGACCTTAGCAAGAAACAGTTATCTGATCTCGACTATCATAACAGGGGTGGGAATTTAAGTATCCTTGCTTGAGCATATTTGGTCAGTTTGTCGATTGCCGTTAAGATAGATGTGCCCGATGTAATGTAAATGTCGATATGAACTATTTCTCCAGGAAACTGTGGTATTGGGATTTCCCGTATGGATATATTGTTGGGAAAGAACCTAAGGATTACAATGTAGGAGATAAGATTTTCGTAAAACAGAATAAAAGATTAGGGACGAAATTGTCGAAGAATTATAAACAAGAGATCGTAAAGGAAAATAGACACACTACAGTGCTAACAGAGGGAGGAAGGGTAGTCCAAAAAAACAACATTAGGAAATGAGGGGAAACTCTACTTCTACCCACCTTTTATTATTTTTTTTGCTTTTGGTTGTAGCATATTTTTTGTACTGACTCGAGCTGAAGCACAGGTACTTGACTACTCGAACGCCCAGATCGTGACAATCGAGACAGAAATGGCGAAATTGATGACCGGTAATTTCAAAATAATCCACGTAATAGACCTCGATCAATATGAAAGTGTGATTGACCAATTAGATACTGCAATTAGACGTGACATAGGTAGGAAGAACAACAATTACCCTTACCTAATACATCAGGTACAGGCACTTTACGAAATGCTTGGCGAATTGAGACCCAGACGCGAGACTAAGGCTATAGACGCTCTAGGAACTATGTGGAAATGGGTGGCAGGCTCGCCCGATCATGAAGATTTACGGACAGGATTAATAGGCTTTTGGGAAACAACGACAAACAGATCGTCATTAATAGAGCAGTGGAACTGAGGATATAAGAGATAACGAACATTACGAATATTATACTGAACAATATAGGTTCGAACGATGCTTTTAAGGAAGAGATTATCAAGGGTGTCGAGAGAAAGTTATCAATAGTAAGGGAAGAATTGAAAAATATAGGTTACTCAGTGCAGTGGGAAAAATCGGGAGTCATAAACTCTTTTATACTTTCGACATATGAACTGAACATTACTAGAGAATATTTGAAATGACTGAATATGCCTCACGTAAAATTAATAGAAGGTTTAGAGTTCGGTGAGGTGAAAATAGGCGTGAACCGATAAACGATCCTTTATATTATCAACTTGCCACAAACCGAAAAGGAAACTTGTAAAAGTATTTTTGTTAAACCCGTAAAAAAAGAGAACGTATCAATTAGAATCGATAATGAAAATTTTATATTGTGTAAAAACTCTGTCCTCGAGGTGAAATCATCATGCAGAACATTCAACGATGTAGCTGTTTGCAAAAGGGAAAATCTTGAAAATGTCACCCACTTAAGTTGCTTACCGAGTTTACTGAATGGTATGCCATCCGAGTGTCCAACCTCCAACAACCAACATTTACCCGTAGTGAATGAAATATCACCAGGCGTAATGCTCTTGAACGGATATAACGGAACAGTACAAATAGAAAATAAAGATCTAACCTTATGTGGCACCTACGTGATATCATAATACCACGATCATCGTAGGGAAGAGATCGTACTCTAACACAGAAATGACTATGATGACTAGCGGCCAATTATGAGGAAATGTTATCCTTGGAGATGCTAAAGGAGCTACACATTGATAATGCTGCTGAAATCGAGAAGTTAGCAACCTACTATAAAATTACTCTTGGTACCAGTATCGGAATACCAGGAGCACTGGTTATCGTAACGGTGTTGGCGCCGATTCTGCATTTTGTGAAAAGAAGAAGGAGCTTTGACGTGAAGGTTCAGGAGAGATTAGAACATCCGGTCGAAACTCCAACTACCGATCATCTCTACCATCCCAACGCGGACGCTGGAATCTAAGAGGGGAAGAGTTAACACAAAAAAGTTATTATTCTTTTATTTTTACTTTATTCGTATTTTTTGTCTACGTAAGTTCTTTTAACCACGCGTCGCTTTCATGTTGTAGTTCCCTAAAATACTGCAATCTGATTGCGGCTCGTTTTCGTTGGAAATCTATATTTTTTTAATAAACTGCTGACGCTATGTCTGCAGTACTTAGCTAAGTAAAATTAAGTTAATCGAAAGTGTCAATAAAGAATTATGACTGACAACTTGTTAGTTGCAGTCAAGTACTCAAACCGTGTAGTAACATTTTATTTACTAACTTGTATATTTCTATATATGATAACATAGTTCACATGTTTACCATATATCTATTCATATATTGCAAACTACTCCATGTATGAATCCATATATATATAACAAAAGAAAAGTGCACTTTTTTAATTATTTGGGTTTTTTCCGTTGGCTACCTGCATGATTTTTTTATACAAATTGCACCCACATTTATGAGTGGTCATGTTTTAGAACGTTTCGAAAAATTTAAAACGCACACGAATCAGGTTTATAGCCACCCTTAAAAGATGCGCGAATTCATAAGTACCTCTCAGTAAAATATTGAAACTTACGTAGTATTTATAGGTGTTCACTGATCGATTTTTGTCATTCAACAAGTGTCTCCGAACGCGTAAAGTACGATTTTTTTAAAGTGACGAAAAAGTAATAAAAGTATAAAACCGAAATGAGTGCAAATTGTCCAGAAAATATCAATTTATTTTGTTACGTTTGTGGCAAAAGAGCTTTTTCAACAAATGCTGCATTACTCACTGAGCAAGTGGAGCGCGCTTTTAAACTTTATTTTGATTGCGAAATAATTCGCGGTGTTTCGTGGGTCCCAGACAAAATTTGTAAAACGTGCTACAATGGTCTTAACATGTGGATCCAAGGGAAACGCAGTTCACATCGTTTTGGTGTACCAATGATTTGGACTGATCCAGGAGAGCACAATTCCGACAACTGTTACGCTTGCGCAAACAAAATATGTGGAGTAAATCGTAAAGGCCTTAAACGAAGAGTTTACATATCTGTTAAAAGTGTACAAATACCTCTACCGCATTCGGATGAAATACCAATTCCACCGCTTCCAAGTCCTGACAGAGAAACTTCTTTTTCTATTGAAACAATGGATCAATCGGATTTCACCTATAAACCAACACCAGAAGCCGGCCCATCGTACAAAATAATTCCAATATCACAAGCAAGAATGGACAAGATTGTTGCAGAAACAATTTGGAGCCTAATGTCAAAGTCACCGGATATCGAAGACGACAAGAATATACAATGGGAGTTTCCTCCGAGGGTAAGTCACAAAAATGAAGTTAACTGACTGATTAAAAACAATTGATTTTTTCCAGATGAAGATAGATCCTCATCCGATACAGACTCTGAACAAGTGGGCGAACTACCATGCAAGAAAGTAAAGGGCGCAAACAAACGAAAATAAGTTTTGCGTTCATCGATTTTTATAACCTGTGTATCTATGTAATAACCTAATAATTACCTGTAATAATTTTTAATTTTACGTGTTAATAATTATAATAAATAATATATAATAAATATTATCCAAATTCATTGAAACATAAAATCAATATTCTTGTCAAAATGAGATACCTTCACTTAATTGTGAATAAAAGCGAAACGCGTCCATCGATTTTCATGATCTATGTCTCATTTTGTTTAAAGATTATGTGACTTTACGTGAAAGTAATCGGACTTGACACTTTTTTTACCGTTTTGGATTTTTTATGAATTAAAAATAAAAAAAATTAAATTTTTTAGGCAAAAAATAGTTTTTTTCTTCATACATTTATTTATAACTGCGAAACTGTTGCTTATGTAGCGAAACGTTGTATGAACAGATTAAAGGAATTGTAGCTCCTAATTTTTTTAAATTTGTTTCAACAAAATCGGACTGGTGGTTCTCGAGTTATGTCAAAGAAAAGACCACCAAAGGTCACAATTTCCCCTATATGATAGTTACTAAATTCAAATCGATATATCTCGATTCCTAGACGTGACCCAGCTAAACGCCGGGACACGTATAACTTCTTTTTTACCGATATACAATTTCCCGTTAGTTTCATCCCATCCCGATTTTGACTGCCGCATAATGTAATGATAGAGTCAAATTGACCTTTACAAACCTCCTTAGTGATTGGTCCAAAAACCTCTCTCAGCAAATGTACAATTCTCCACATATGCAATAAACAATATTGTAGCACCTCAACCTTCTAATACAGCAACATTAAAATCGAACATGTCTCTCACTTGAAAATACTGGGTATTACTTTCGACAATTAATACAATTTTGGGCAACATTGCAGCAACCTGAGGAAGAAACTAATATAATTAAATACCTTTCATCCAAAAAAGTGCTATTCACACAAATACACTTCTTATGGTAACTAAATCACTAATACTTCCCGAAATTGATTACGCAATACAAATTTATGAAAACTGCGCAAAAAAGTTTTTAAATATGTTAAATTTGCCTTATCATGCAGCCATCAGATATTCAACGGGAGCTTTTTTGGTATAGTGAATGATAATGAAACACCTATAATCAAGGGCCTTCTAGAACCACATTGCAGTATCTTTACCGCTGAAGTGCTAGCAATTAAATTTGCTACGGAATATTCCTCAAATCATAAGGGTCGTTACGATATATGCACAAACAGCAATTCCACAATTTCAGCTATCTTAAATACGAAACATTCTGAACCATTTGTAACATTTATATACAATCTTTTAATTAAATACCCAAATAAGTTGCTCATAATGTGGGTACCAGGTCACACTGACATTTCAGGTAATGAAGCTGCCGACAAAACTGCATGCTTTGTCGCAAAATCTACAACATACGCCTTCACCACCCATGTTGTAAAAGATCTAAATAGACTTATATCCAAACAGTTTAAAGAACATAAATTAAATCTATGGGCAAACTTAACCATCGTTACAAACTTATCAATCCAAATAGAGTCACCCCAACCTACTCCAAATCTAACTCGAGGCTAGAACTACGGGTTTTTACTATATTAAGGTTGGGTCATACCAAAAATTACTCATCAACACCTGCTGAAAAATAAAGTCAGCCCCATATGCCGTAGATGTAACTTATATCAGTTGATAAACTACATACTTAATCAATGCCAAGCATATTCCACAGAAAGAGTACACATTTTCGACACAATGCTTCCCAGCTCATACCTGAATAATCCAAGCCAAAATAACATCTCTATAATTTTTAACTTTTATTAAAAATGTAACTTATTAAACAACATGTGAATGTAAATAAGTAAATAAAAAATGTAAGATGAAAAATATAAATAAGATCTAGAAGATAAGTATCTAGAGTATGTAAAGTCTATAACCAGTGGAGTCGAAGACCATAGTAGCTAGTACTCCCTTCCTATATTACACAGTGGGGCAGATCGAAATTTTTTGGAAATAAATCTGTAACTTCATGAAATTTGGTACAGGAGTAGCAGAGCAGTATACAATATCAAGTTTGGAAGAGGGGCAAAACAAACCTCTCAGGGGCGGAGCTAAAGGGGCTCAAAGTTAGGTACCTCTGACATAAAAAATTTTTAATCACTTGCCAAGTTTTTGTTTCTCGTACGATTTCAAATATTTTTATATATTGTTGTAGGCCCTGATAAGACCTATAAAAAACATGCTTAGGTATCCTATTTATCTCTTATAGTTTTCGAGTTATTTGCGTTTGAATTTTTAAGCACCATAATTTTGTATGTTCTTGGTTCAGTTTTTTTCATATATATCCTAGTATTTCCGACCGATTTTATTAGTGTTTTCCCTAACTAGTTAAAGAACAAATTTATCTATTTGAAGGCGATATCTTTACCGAGTCAAAAAATAAACGATTTTGAATTTGAAAATTGCAAAAAGACGACTTTTTGTGTTTTTTTAGTCGAAAAAGTATCTACACTCTTTTTTATCTAAAATAAAATTTTCTTTAGCGACATATAATAGTTTTGCACTTTTTTGAAAGGTAACTTCACAGAGACGGCTCTTAGATAAAAAAAAAAAATGATATTTGTTTCGGCTGAGGTCCAGTTCCAGCATTAAAGCAATTGCTTTTTTTCTGTAAAATTTGATTGTGATTTTGGTGATGCAGTTGGTCAGTATTTCAGCAATATTAATTGCACTCTTATGTTGCTTCTTCTTTTTTAATAATATAGTCATATATACAATAAATTTGAAATATAAAAGTTTAAAGGAGCACATTTCTGAAATGAGGCATGATATTGATTTGAATCTTTTTGCATAAGATTGGAAATAATATATGCTAAAGGATAAGCTTAATTTGGAATAAATATTTTTAAAATTTCTTTCGCTATTTAGAAATAAACCAATTTGTGGTTTTTGGAGAAAATACAAATTTTTTAATTGTAATAACATATTTGTTTATAAAAATATCTTAATGAAATTTACAGGAAATGTGGCCCTTATCAATGTAAATATAACCGCGTTAATCAAATTGCAATCAGGAATAGGGATTTCCTGAATTTCCAAATAAACTAATCAAAATTCCCAAAAATGGGATTTTTTACATTTTTAGCAATAGAATCCACATTTTTCCGAAGTCCCGTAGATTTTGACTTAAAACTTTTAACAACATATTGGGGATTCTTAAAATATATTCCACTTGTCGATTGGTGCTTTGGGATTTGAGAAAATATGGTCTAAAATCAAAACTTTCATATAAAATGGGTCGAATTCGGGAGAATGTGTACCATGACAAATTAAGTTATTGGGCTTGTTTTTTTATCTTAAAGTCATCTCTGTGAAGTTAACTTTCAGAGAAGTGCAAGATTATTATATATTGCTAAAGAAAATTTTATTTTAGATAAAAAAGAGTGTAGATACTTTTTCGGCTAAAAAAACACAAAAAGTCGTCTTTTTTGCAATTTTCAAACTCAAAATCGTTTATTTTTGGACTCGGTAAAGATATCGACTTCAAATTTTTTCTGCAATAGATAATTTTGTTCTTTAACTAGTTAAGAAAAAACTAATAAAATCTTTCGGAAATACTAGGATATATATGAAAAAAAAACTGAACCAAGAACATGCAAAATTATGGTGCTTAAAAATTCAAACGGAAATAACTCGAAGACTATAAGAGATAAATAGGATACCTAAGCATGTTTTTTATAGGTCTTATCAGGGCCTACAACAATATGTAAAAATACGAGAAACGAAAATTTGGCAAGTGATTAAAAATTTTTTATATCAGAGGTACCTAACTTTGATCCCCCTTAGCTCCGCCCCTGAGGGGTTTGTTTTGCCGCCCTTCCAAACTTAACATTGTAGACTCCAAATTTTGATTCTGCCCCACTGTGTATTATATAGTGTCATTTATTGTACTATATAATATTAATAAAATAAAAATGAAATAAAAGTGCATCTAGAAAATGCATCTGCTTTGGAAATGCATTTTTTAATGACTTTTTTCTTTTATTGTGATATTTAAAGAGGACCGCGTTTCTTTTTTATGCCGCCAAAATCAATAAATGGACTTCAGCTTCAAAAAATGTGAATAATTAAAAGTACGAAATTGTGAAATATTTAAATTTTTTAGAATTAAAATCGTGAATAAAATCCCAAGTTTTCTTTCATTAAAAAAAAGATTAAAACAATTATGTTTTATTGGTGGTATAAATTGTGTGTATACCAAATATGAAATACGAAATTTGAAAACCTAAAGTTATTTAATACTTGATGCCTCATAGAATTTATTGTATAGTGAATTTTAGAGATCGCATAACCTATTTATGCAGTCAAAACTATTATCGAAGCATATTACCATATTATTTTTAATCATAACTAAACGAAGATTTTAAGAAAGTCCTTTTACATATCTTGAAAGTCATTATATTTTAAATGGTGCTTCCGAAAAAAATTATTAGTCCTTAAATAAAAAAATTCTACAATTCGCCCTGTAGTAACAATTACAAAGTAGTAAAATAAAAAATTAACCGCGAACATCTTTCAAAACTTTAAAGTTGTAGTGACCATAGTCTAAGAGCAACATACTATGATTGAAATATTTGCTCACAGCTAAAAATAGATATGATTGTAAATAATAATTATTATGATTTAATCTTATCATATTGTGTCCGATTTTATGATTAATTTTTTCATGTTTTGATTCGTGGTTTTCATATTATTAACATTTATATTGCTTGAATCACACCAAATATAACAAAATCTTGTCTACTTATATCCATAATAAACCATATTTGTAAAAAGCATATTTATTTGCAACATTTTATTTTTATGAGAATAATAATATTAATATGGTTTGAAAAGAAAATATATTTTAAGGATATGAAAAAAGATTTGTAATATATAATAGTTGTAGAAATAATGATATTTTTCATATTAATAAAATTTTGTTTCTGGTAGAAACATTCAAAAACAAGAACTTTTTAGTCAACTATATTAAAATTTTTATTGAATGTAAACATTGAATGATAACACTGAAACAAAAATGTTGTTATCATGAACACAGTATTATAAAAATTAATGAAAACTAACAATGAGAACATAATATTGTTGTGGTGGCATGTTTTTTTCTCCACATGCAGTAAAGAATTTTCTAGTGTGTGAAAGAAATATAAAGTTACCCCACAAAGGGAATGTTTCGTAAATTTTACGTGTATTCAGCTTCAATGTAAGATTATTCTGTTAACTATGCACATAAAAATATTTTAAGATATGAAAAACACTTATATTATTAAACCCTGTATTATATATAATCGCAATTTATGAACAAATTGATTATTTGTAACCATATAATGCCTTCACTTTAAGAGGAAATTATAAAATTCAGGCTTGAATATCGATCAAAAGTCCCAACTTTCCAATGTTCATTTATGGAAATGATAAACGTTATTTTTTTTTTTTTTTTTAAGATGTTAGTGAATCAATATATGGTTTCTCCTGAATCAAAAATAATGCTTTGTTTTATAAACGAGTCATAAAATGAAGTATAATTTCATTTTAAGTTTTGCAAATTTGTATCCTTTGGTGTCTCTTTATCATTTTATGTGTAACAAAGTCAGGAAAAAATTAAAAAAAAAAACAAAAAAAAAGTATGAAAGATGTGGTCGGTCAAGCCCGTCTTATATTATACTTGTGGACAATTGTGGACCGATACTTTTACTAAGTGTAAAATAAAATATACGAATGCAGAATATTACGTAAACACTAAAATTTATATAAATTTAGGCACTTTAGTGTGACTCCCGAAGTGGGCTTATATGGGAGCTATGATAAATTACAGAGTGATCCTCATAAAATTTGTCACTGTAATTACTATTTATATAAAACTTATTTGCTTCGAATATAAACTTGATACTAACATGTGTATTTGATGCACGTTAAAGTGATTTTCGGAAGAAGGTTTTATATGTGAGCTATGGTCAATTATGGACCGATCTTCATGAAATTTAACCGATCATAACCAAAGTCCTACGTGCAAAATTTCATTGAAATATCTTAAAATTGCGACATGTACTTTGTGCACAAGGTTTACATGGAAAGCCAGCCAGCCGTGCAGCCAGATGGACGGACGGACATCGTTAGATCGACTCAAAAAGAGATTCTGAGTCGATTAGTATACTTTTAGATGGGTATTGGATGATTTTTTTGTGTGTTACAAACATCAGCACAAACGCATAATACCCCACCTATGGATGTGTGGTGTATTAAAAAAATCGTAAAATGTGCGTATGCTTGTGATTTATGTAACTTGAAATATACATAATTCTAGGGTTAAAATAGAAAAGCAGACAACTAAATGAAAAACAGAAAAAACAGTTGTACTATGTTGAGTTCCTTTTTTCATATGTATATGGAATTCTTTATATGTTTTAATTTTTGTTGTATGGTGTTCTAAGTAATTCATTACTTTTATAGAACATATGTATGATGCTTTACTTTAAAATACTTTTTCTTTTAAAACTTCTAAGAATTTAATTTTTTTGAAGAACCAACCATATATTTACACTTAATGGATTCTGATCCTTTAATATTGTGTTATTGCAAATATAACAGTACGATACAAATTGTACATGAAGTTATGTAAAGAAATAACATTATGTAGTTCCTATATAATGAATAAATGAAAAGAAAACGAAGTTTTTATAGATTCATACTCAGTTCTAAATAAATCGAAATAATTAGAAAAAGTTGAAAAAATCTTTCAAATTTTTCTAATACCTTTTTGGTTATTGTATCTAAAACGAATCACTGCGCAACCTCGAATAAAATTTCTGCAGAATAGGTGGTTGGAGTGCTAATGTTTGTAATGCACAGGAAAATTATCCAACTCCCACCTTAAAGTATACCAATATACACAGAATCACTTTTTGAGTCGATCTATCAATGTCCGTCCGTCTGGCTGGCTGTACATGTAAACCTTGTGCATAAAGTAAGGTCACAATTTTGAACATATTTTGATGAAATTTAGAATATATGAGTTTTTTGATACAAGAAAATTGGTTATGATAGTTCCTTTATTTCATCTAGCCCCTATAGAAATGACCTATTTTAACGAAATTCAGCACAAGTAAGTTTTTTTTGTTTTTGTATTGGTATAAACCATTTTGTAATTTTATGAGAAGCGGTCCATAATTAACCGTAGCTCCCATATAAAAGCCTTTT
This sequence comes from Protocalliphora azurea, assembly GCA_932274085.1. Classification (NCBI taxonomy): domain Eukaryota; kingdom Metazoa; phylum Arthropoda; class Insecta; order Diptera; family Calliphoridae; genus Protocalliphora; species Protocalliphora azurea. The sequence continues at coordinate 106,953,579 of OW026521.1, forward strand.
CCGAAAATCACTTTAATGTGCACAAATCTCATTCTAATGTAATAAATTTATATTTGACACAAATAAATATTATATAAGTTGAAACTGGGTACACCGATGGCCTAGTTGGTAGTGAGCTAGACTCTTAGTCTGGGGGTTGTGGGTTCTATTCGCACCAGAGACTCCGATTTGTCTCACTACAACGAGCACATGGATCTTCGTCAGGATTAAAATATAATTTGTAATTGTATTGTAATTAGTAATTAATAAATAAATAAACAAGTTGAAACTACTGCGTCAAATATTATTAAGATTGGTATACAATTAAATATATTATACATATAAGGCCCACTTTCGGGAATCACCCTGAAATGCATAAATTTCAAATAAACATTAGTGTCAACATAATATAATGTATAAATATGTTTTACAGAAATATTAGCCACAGAACACTTTTTTTTTTAAATGCCTAGCTCTGGTTTAAAGCCCAGAAATTTCAGTATACACAATCGTATTTAACCATTCCCTATATGCCTTCAATTTATAAATTTTTATTTATTATGATATATATATATATATATATATATATATATATATATATATATATGTATGTATGTAATAAATAAAAGTTTATAAATTGAAGTTATTTCTTCTCATTTACTAGTAAACATATCATATACACTTAGAATATTGGAAAGTATCTATAAAGCGAATTATGGGTTTAAAAGTTGTAATTTTTAGAATATTTTAATTTTATTTAATATTCATCCATAAAATTATATTTGAGAATATTGGTTGCGATATTTTGCGATCTTATATTAGCAATTTGTTCAAAATTATTTAAACATTTTTTAGGTATTAGGTACTATTTTTTGGAATAAAATTTACAAAAATATGTCCGAAATTCAAACAAAAATAATATTTTTTAATAGGAATATTTACGGCCTTGTCTACTAAAAGAATAAAAAATTTCAATCCATTATTTCCAAAACTAGATTTTTGTCGTTCTAATACTGCCAAATGTGACACAATGCATTGGAAAGGATTCCTCTATCACAAAATCACGAAAAATGTTCATTTCCTGACGCAAGAACCTATAAAGCTATGCTGTTCCTTAAAGCAAGAAGATATTTGGAAATTAAAGTTTCTTATTTCTTTTCTAGGGGAAATGAAGCACTGTATATATACAGTAGCACAAGAAGACTAAGATAGAAATTTTAAATTACTTTCACCTGAAAAAAAGTCAAGGTTGTTTTTTTTAATTATTCATTCGTCATTCTCCTTTTAAGCATATAGCGTGTTATTTAAACATTCGTTTTTATTATATTTACAATTATATTTCCTTGTCTTTCTTCGGCGATATTCCAAAAACCTGATTTTGGAAATTTCAACAATCTATATGATAAATGTTCTCCTCTGTGAGGCAAATAGGAAGCTGTATTTTTTTTTTTTTTTTGCATAGATTTGTTGTTTTTTAAGGCAAAATATATTTAAAAAAAAATTACAGCTTCATACTTTTCAAATATTTTGGAAGGCAAGGATGGGGCTTTCTTGAAGAACTGACTATAGAAGGCGGGTTTGAATGAGCAACTGCATCTTAAAGAGGGTGTAGATAGACCTTCTAGGTTGCCTGCACGATGGTGGCCTTTAATTTTTTACTGCTGTGAATGATACTAGTAATATGGCATCTTTATTTCATTAATTATAGTTTTCCTTTTTTAATCTTGTTTCCAGTATTTTTTTGAGAAAATAATAATAATAAAATAAAATAAAAAATAAACATTTTTTAAAAAATGTTTTCATTTTTACAAAAATTATAATTCTCCCTTTTTCTTTATGCTTTAAATTTTCTTTTAAATTCCCTCAAAAAGAAAAAATTCAATTCATCTAATATCACTGGTTACTACCAATGATTTTTGTCGAAATTGTCACCCCCCGAACATGTGGAAGTATTACACAGCCAGTACCCATTATATGGAACGGTTATAGTCCCTTAATCGTATTTAAATTTTATTCGAAGTTGTCAGACTCAGAACTTGTTCAAAGAAGCTCTATGGATGGTTCCAAAAAACGATTCTACTAGATCTAAGGATGTTATTACAGAATCTGAAGTGGTTCTGATTGCACCAGTTCTAGAGCAAATGATTTTAGTACAATTTCTTTCCCTAGATTTAAAATATTTTAAATATCCTTTAAAAAAAATATTATATAAATTAATTTTATAATTTTCTGTTCAGTAAAAACACAGTTAATTGTAGAGTTGGCACAGGTTAGAGAGCAATGATAAATATTAGATATTTTTGTTATGTCAAACTTGAATTGTTTAAATAAAAGAAAATAAGAAAGCAGAAAAAATGTGCTAAATAAAGTTTTCTTACTAACACCATTTGTTTGTGAAATGTTTATTTCGTATTGTTTTATTTTTTTTATTTTTGATAATGTCCGTGTTCTTAATATTAAGATGCATCAGGTATATCAAACAGTGTTAAAACAAATTCACATTATTTCCTCCAAATATTTTTACGGTATTCTTTCAATATTGTGTGAAAAGAAAAGGGAATTGTGTTAGTCTCAAGTAAGTATTTATTTGTCTTACATCAAAATGCAATTTAATAGACATTTGCGTGTGATGGTATCAAGAGTATAGAAATATTTATCAACATACAAAAATAACTACAAACACATTTACCCTAATATAGATATTGTGTAAATATTGAATCAATACAAAGAAACCTTAAATACACTATGGGTAGATGAACGTTATATCGGAAATGTTTTATATAGATAACTGTCTTTTATAGCAAGCACTGAACATAGAATTTTAAAAAAATTGTTATATAAATATATATATAAAGATATTAGGTTACAGTTTCTTGTCTCCTGGTATTATATTAAATTCGTATGCTGTAATCGAATAATTTTATTTCATTAAAGTTTTACAGATTACATATCGGATTTGGTTACTTATCATTATTTTGAAACATTTAAACTAGGCTACTTATTTTACTCGACTTTTTCATTATTCGATTAATCGAATAACTCGCAAATACTGTTTTAGTTATTCGAATAAATTATATTTTAATTATTTATTTATTATTATTTTTTTAATATTTATTAAAGAATAAATAAAGAATTCTGTCTTAGTGTTTCATTAAAAAACAAAAACAATATATATTTTTTCCCGTTTATTTTTATAAAGTCATTGTTTCTCTATACACACAGAGAAAACATATAGTTGTAGTGACCATAATCTGAGGGCAACATATTATGATTGGAACACATGATTACAGCGAAAATCAAATAAATCAATAGGCCTAGGAGTATCACCTAAATTTTTTAATGTTTAGATATTGTTGTCCATAAAAGCTCAATTTTAAATCCAAATCCCTCCTATATCACAAGCATCATCCAAGCTATATCATATCCTATAAACAATTCTAAAACTCTATTGGCATATCAACTCCATACTTACACATATCGGCTGCACTGTCATTTGTAGAACCAATAATACATTATTATAAATCAACCTAAAAGTTTTACAATTGTTTCTTACGAAAAATTGATTATAAAAAGATGAATCTTTTTCTTTATCTCACGCAGAGAAAAATAAACTACAAACGTTTAAAAAACCATACCACTCAGTGTCAATAGTTAATCAGCCCCGTATGTAAAATCAAATTCAACACTGCGTGTTCAAATCATTAACGAAAATTCATACCGCACTGATATCGAGTTATTAAATTTTTCTATTTTGTGTATTTAAAATTTGTAAACGAACGGTATCAAAAACCTATATTGTTAATTGCCAATGTGGCTACAACCGTTGTGGATTTACTGGTATAATTTTTTTTTTCTCGAAATTATTGATTTTAATTTAGTCAAACAATTATTTATTATTTATTTTTAATATGTCGATTAATCGAACAAACATTATTCGAACTCATACATTAATATTTGAAGTTTTACTTCAAATGTGTCATAATAATCCATTGTACAAAAATAAAAATATTTTAACATAAATATGGGTAAGAAAGCTAAGAACTTTTAGCACCCAAATTCGTTCGTTGTTCTTATATACGAGTTCAACCCTATGGTTATACCCGAATATATTTTTTTAACTTTAAAATGCTTGCATTACTTTAATAATGGCAATATAGCCACGAAACTTCAGATCATAGCGAATAAGGTATTTTTAAACCGATTTTATAACTATGTTTAAAATGGCTTTAAGTTTGACACCTACGGGAGTCAATACTCGGGTATACCGTTATCTTCAAATAATTTATATTTGTTTTGCACTACAATTAACTTTTCTTTGCAGTATTTATTAGTGGAAACCCTATTTTATTATATTTTAACTTAATTCAAGTAAGAAGTATTATTTTTTGTATACACTGCATTACCATAGTTATGCATATGTGGGAAGGGTATTATGCATTTGTCACTTTAAAAACGTCCGTCCGTTTGTCCTTCCGTAAAAACTTTGTAAACAAACTACAGATTTCAATTTTTAAAATAACTCAATGAAATTTGGTACACATGCCTTTTATGGTCCAAAGATGAACTATATTGAAATTGGTTATAAACGGTCTATTATTCCACTTAGCTCTCCTATAAATATCCTCCCGAAATAGTGGCTTCACGATCATTACATTACTTCTTAAGCACAAGAAAACGAACACCAATTGATACATTTGAAGTAATTAAAAAGTACTTCCCTAAAAATTACTTTTATTTATTTTTCGCTGGGTTTATAAACTAAATTTAAATCTGCTTATTTCAAATTCATTAAATATATTTCTTCTTAATTTTATGCTCGTTTTACTGACTTTTTATTATATAAGTCCTGATTTGTTTTTAATTTGGTAATATTTAAGAAATTTATAAGTGCCAAAGCCACACTTTTGGAAAAAATTGTATGTCAACCAGTTTCAACAAATTTCTTTCCTAAATCGTATATTCCATCAAGCATTAAAGAATAATTCGAAATATAAAAGTGTTAAATTTTGGTAAGTTTTCTAAAATTTTATTGTAAAAGGGCAAGAAGTAAAACAACTTAAAAGTTAACAATTCTTTGTAAATATATTTTGTGTGCGTCAAACCCAATATATATATATATATATATATATATATATATATATATATATAAGTAATTGCATCTAAATGACTTGATTTAAGCTGATTTCGGTCTTTAGTTTTTATAAAATTTGATTTTAAAAAGGCTCTTTCGATGATTGTTGAAGTTGGCGAAATTATTATTATATAATTGTTGGAGCTATACCTTAAATAGTTGAAGCTAGTTGGGCATGTTCCAGGATTTAGATATAAGAGTATTTAAAACTTTTAAACGTCTTTCATGGATACGATGTTTTAAATGTGTTACTAGTTCCTTAGAAAAAGAATTGTTTACCTTTTCTAATTTTTTTAATTAAAAATATTATAATATCCTCAATCTCAATTAATGTCGCCGAATCTTTGCTCAATTATTCAGTGGTGTTACATAAGTCGCCTAAAAGTTATGAGTTACTATCCAATAGTGTGGGCAATTTTCAATCAGGGCTGTCAGATATGGCGATACTTCGCCAAAAGTGGCAATTTTATGTTTCGCGACATGGCGAATTTTTTTGGCGATATATAACATGATGACAATTTGTTTGGTTAATTTTTAAAATTTAATTAAATAGGCAATTGAGGAGAAAAACTATTAAATTTTCTTACTAGAAATCGACTATTTTTATTATTTGCCTATCTAGAAAAATGAAGAGCTTTAATTTGTGAATAGCTTCGACTTAGTTTACAAAATTTTATCCCCAAAAAATATATTTTACAATACTTATGTATTAAATATTTGATAATTTGATTTTCATCACCTTTCAAATATATTAATGATATTACTGAAATGAAATAAACGTTCATGAATAAATTAGTTCTTTGAAATAATTTATAACTTTAATGGAATCAATACTTTAATATAATGTTAGAATTATTCTTTTAAAAAATAATAAATAATAATAAAGCAAATAATATTAATAAAGTAAAAAAAAATAAAATTTATGACATAAATAGGGGCTATTATCAGAAAAGTATATTTTCAGTTGTATTTTTTTATTTAATTACACTGTGAAAATAAAACTAATTTTTTAACAATGTGGGCACCCATTGGGTTAAACTAAATGGACGAAGCTGAATTTAGTAGTAGAGATATTTCATTTTAAAAGGGTAAAAAAGGCAAATTAAGTTTTTTAAGTTAAATTTAATAATTCACCCCCGTATTCACAAACTACTTTTAAATTTAATAAACATTTTAAGTCAAATTTTTCTAAAATGTATTTTAAATTTAAAATTGGTTTGTAAATACGGGGGTCAATTTTTGAACTTAAACAATGTAAACAATAAAATTCTATTGAATTTTATAATAATTAATTCTTATTATAAAATATATTTTAAACGCTAATAAACAAAACTTTAAATTGGCAAAAAATATTACTATCCCAGCGAAAACTTTGCTAGCAGGTATAATTGGAAGCTAGCAGGTATAATTGGAAACAAAAAAAAAAGTACTTATTTTTTGCCTGAATAACTAGTTATTTTTGTTAGAGTTATCCACAAGTTCAAGTACATTAAAAATATGTATCTAAACGAAAACAAAAATAAAAACAAAAAAATTTTGCCGCCAGCGAGATTTGAACCATTAATTTTTAATGACTAACGTCTTACTCAGTACACCATCTCGCACTTAATTTTTTAAGTGACAAAATCTTGTTTAGTATAAATATATGTTTTTAGACATTTTGTTATAAAAAACTAAGAGCATCAGAATGGGGTTGAACCAACAACCTTCTGGTTGTTAATCATGCGCTCTAGCCAATTATACTATTGACTACTTATTTATGTAATACCGAGTAGGCAAATAATAATGACGCCTCATTACCAAGAAGCTACTTTAGTAAGTAGTTGCCATTACCGAAAATTAAAAAGCTTTTGCAGAGATAATTCCATAACTGAGTTTAAATCCAAATATCGAAAAACGGCTGTCATCATTGAATTCAGCGTACTCGAATTAGCTTTACCAGTAAGGTACCCAATTTGTTAAAATTTGCAACTAGCACAGTTTTGTTATTAGCTATTGCAATTATCATTGATTTTTTTAAAGCTGAATTTACATTTAACTAAACGAAATTTTAAGTCATAAAAATTGTAGGACACTTAAAATTTTAGTTAATTTTTTAATATTTCTTTTAATATTGATGTAACTTTTATATAAATAGCTATCTAAACACACATCTTCTGTTATTGAATGGCGTCCTTTATTTTCAATAATTTGGTGAATTTCCAAAATAATATCACTTTTCTTTTCAGAAAAAAATTTTTTTTCAATATAATTCCGCATTTTAGTTGTGTAAAAACAATAATATATTAACAAATTAAAACTAAAATAGTTGTAAAATGTTACCTATATATTTCAATAGAAAAAAAATAAATAATTTAAAAGAAATATAATATAAGCTTTGTTCCCGCACTCTAGATTCGGTACTTCTTCGGTTAGATTGTGTAAATTGTCAAATAATTAAAAAAAAATATATGAAATAAGAAATTTAAACGAAAATGAATAAAAAATTATTTGTTTTTGTTACTAACAGAAAAGTTTTATTAAAAAATAAAAACATTAAAATATGCTGAAAAATAAAATTACATTCACATACGAATTTTTGAAGCAGTTTGATATTTTATTTCTGAATAAACAATTTGGATTTTTGTGTTTCCGTACTTTGGAAGGTTGTTGTATTTTTGTGGGTGAAAAATGAGCTTTTTCTCATTTTATCGCACTTTATCCAAAAAGTACGGAAACAAATCTACTAAAAAAGAAAGTTATTCCTTTTGTTTCAATATTTGACATCAAAATATTCGAATTATTCGTTATTTGAAATATCGCAATTTTTATTTCTGCTAATAGTTATTCATAACAAATTGTTCGTTTTATTCGAACGAACATTCTTCGAATGGCCATCATGAACATAATCCAACTTGCGTTTTTTCGTGTATTTACTTGTTCGGTTTCAGTTTTATAACTCATTAAATGATTTTACAAATCATAATCGTCATAATTAGTGACAATAGATTAATGCGGTGAAATTTCTCCTGATCATGATCCCAAAAACCTAAAATGTGGATTTTAAGCATATTTTTGAGAAATAATGTTAATATTTGCAGCTAAATAAAATTTAAAGAAGTAGAGGTATTCCAATGAAATTTTGGTACAATATAAACGAACTAGTTTTAAAGTCAGGGAATTAAAAAAAAACTCCCACTTCATGGTACCAAAATACACAAAATCACAGGCCGTGGAAAACTTGTTTCAAAAATTTACTTTTTTCATTTAAATGATCATCCCGCCGTTGTAGAAGTCGTGTCTCACAAAATATGTTTTGTGTGTTTTGTGGGGGTTATAGCTAATATACTTTTTTGTTTATCTCGGCTTTGACATTTAAGAATTTTACAAAAAATTAAAAAATCTTTGTCAAAATTTACAATGTTTGGATAGAGCTTGGGGGAAACCGTTGCCCAAAGTTCCTCCGATTTTGCTTTACACGCATTAACGTTAAGATTTCTTTTGAAACCATTACAAAAAATATAAAAAAATGTAGAAGTGAAAGAATATTACCACCTTTTTTGAAAATAACCCCAAAAATGTGAAATTTTTTTAAAGTTTAATTTCAGATTAATATAAATTTTTATATATTTGTATAACTCTTGCAGCAATATTATTTAGAGTTTTGTAAGAAATCTAGTGGATATTTTTAAAAACTTTTAGGGCCTAAATTAAGGCCTAAACTTTAAAAAAATTTAAAAAACGGGGTCAAGAATGAGTTTAAAGTTTACTTCGACCTAAATATCTCTTAAACTGAAAGAGATAACCGACATGTATAAGCATGGTTTTGTAGAGATTTACTAGGACTACCTATATGAAAATATTTTTAACATTCAAATCTTTAATGAATTTTTGGCGATTTTTTTATGGATAACCGGTGACCAACTTTGGAGGTCTACCCTCTAACCTCGTAACTCGCTAGGGAGCTGGGCTTCTCTAAATCAACTGAAAAGCACCTCTGCTCTGACCTTGTGAAATTTTAGTTAGACATCTCTAAAATAATGATTTATATATGTGTATATGTATGTATTTATGTATGTTTTAATGTGTTATTACTTCTATTCCTGTTGTTTTTGTTTTTGGTTGGAGATTTATTTGTTTTGTTGCCGTATATTTTTGATATTTGGCTGTATTTTGTTTCAAAAACTTAACAATAACGCCAACAAATACGTAGTTTCAAATGTGGACTTACTCTAGCAATAAAATAAAAACAAAAACACAATTATTAACTTTGTTTCAAAGTTGCTTGCACTTACCAAGTGTCGCAAAAAAAGAAGTAACAATACACGAAGTAAAATGTAGAATATAAACGGATTTTGGGTAGTGGGACTTCAATTGTAAAGTTTTATTGTGCATTGCCAAGAAATGCCCCTTAAAACGAAATATCTAAACTCGAACAATTTTTCTCAAAAAATAAGCTTTTCTAACTAGGATAATTTTTCTTACTTGCTTTTTGCAATTAAAATTTTCTAAACTTTTTGTTATTCCAATAAAAGTGATTGAAAAATGAATCTTCCATATAGTTTTCTTGAACACAAAAAGTACAAAAAACTCTAAAATATATTTTTTTTATATACCAATCCAGCAGGCGAAGAACAAAAATTTTGAGAAACGGTATTTTATAATGAAGTTAACTTTTAATTGAGGTCGGAAGATTGTCGTCTTTTGTTTAGGGAAACCCTAATTTAAATGCTTGTTTTCATCAGAGTTGGCACCTTGCTCGATATTTTTTAATCACAAATTTTTATTTTTTTTAAATCAGAATTTAAAAAACGAAAGGTAGAAAAAAATTTGGATTGACTGAAAGATATGTGAAAGTTTATAATATAATGTTACGAAATTGCACTTGAATTCAAATATAACGGTTTTAACGGCTGGTTTAAATCTATCTCAATGCTTCTAGACATTTCCGATTATGTTAATAACAGTTAACATATCTGTAAAAATTATTAAAATAGTTGTAAACATTCAACATTGAATAAAAAGCTTTCACCATTGTTTGTAAGTATGGCAACACTAAATGTTTAAGATGCTAACATTAACATCGAAAGCTCTAGTTAAGAACATTGTAGAAAGAAATAGAGCTTTCAAGAAGTATCTAGTAGGTAATACAGTGTATATAAATTGGCCGTGGGAACACCATTGAGTGAGTCTAATTGGAAGCGTCGTTAAGTAAAGAAAAATTATCTGCCTTGGCTGTATAAACTGTGTAATTTAAGTGTGTGTTTATATTAGAACTCAAGTGACTATTTAAACTGTTATTTTTGTACATTTTTAAATAAAATAAAGAGTCGTTACAATTTTTAAACTACTAAACTGGTGTTATTTGCAATCAAAGTACAGGTTTATTTAAAGGAAATAAACGACCGTTTTTAAAAGGTAAAAACGTAACAATTAGTGTCAGAAGTGGGATTGCAAAATAATAAGCAGTCATGAAGTTTTAAGAGCTAAAAGTGGAGCAACTCAAGAAAGAATTGAATAAGCTGGAGTTACCTACAGCTGGTAATAAAGCAGAATTACAAAAGAGGCTGATAGATGAATTCAAGCGGCGTGATATTGACATTGGAACTTATGAATTTGAGTATAAAGAAGAAATGGAAGTTTCTATCCGTGCAACAACAAGCAGCATGGATTTATCCACAATGTTTGATGCTATGATAGAGCAATTTAAATTAGTTAAAGAAGAAGTTCAAGAAACTTCTGAAGTAAATAACGAGAAACTTCTTGCTGAAGTTAAAGAAGAAAATAAAATAATGGAAATGAAATTTCAAGAAACTTCTAAAATAATGGAAATGAAATTTCAAGAAACTTCTAAAGTAGATATATAAGCCAAAGTCGTTGATAAAGTTGTTAAAAACCTACATGATCTAGAAATAAAAATTAATGCCAATTTTGATAATAAATCTTCAATGCCAAGATGGACAGGTGCGAATTATTCCAGAATCCTCTAGTAGAATAAAGGCCCCTAGTTTTGATGGCACCACAAAATTTAATGTGTTCAAGTTCCAATTTGATACAATTGCCATTAGAAACATGTGGAGCGACGAAGAAAAAGCTATAGAGTTGATATTGGCCTTAAAAGGAAATGCAGCAGTAGTTCTTGAAAGCGTGCCAGCATGTAACAGAAACAGTTATAATGATATAATGGAGGCGCTACAACGTAAGTACGCTGGTGAACATAAAAAGGAACTGTACCGGAATTGCGTGGTAGAGTGCAGAAGCCCAATGAGACGCTACAAGACTTTGCGTTGGAAATCGAACGTTTGCTGCAGCTTACTTATCCAGGGGAAAACAGCCCGTTTTTGGACCATTTCAAGATAGAGGCATTTGTTAATGCATTCGCGATCCTGAAATAAAACACGCAGTTTGTGCCACACCTAAACCATCATTTACTGAAACCGTCTCATTCGCACTGGCACAAGAAACGGCGAAAATAATTTCAAAGCCGCAAATATGCAAGGTGCGAAATGTTGAAGTTGTTCTTGATAATGAGAGAAATATAGTCGACGAATTAAAAAAGGTTTTGGAGGCGTTTAATGAGAAGCAAAATAAAGCCAGAGTAAAATGTTATAACTGCGGGAAATCTCGTCATATTCAGCGAAACTGAACCTGACCTGCCTCGCCTCAAAGAAATAACCGGCAGTTAAATCATCAATCATCACAAGAGTCACTTTTAAAACTAAAACGAGCTAGCACTATGGGACAAGAGCTAGATCCCACATCTGAGGATCCCACAATCTTCATATCCATAATACAGCAGAAAAATAGCAATCTTACTGCTCCTGGGTACATCAACGGTCAGAAGCGCCTTTTACTATAGACACCGGGGCATCACAGTCTATCGTCAGGCCAGATTTAGTCAAGAAAACAATTGAACCATTATGTGGGGTAAGTCTGCGCACAGCTACTGGGGAGCCGGTCACTGTCTATGGTAAAGTAAATATGAAATTAACCATGGCCAACGTTACCGTCAATCATGTAATCATTGTTGCCGATATTGTGGACGAAGTTATCATTGGTGCTGATTTCATGATTAGCCATGGCATTACTTTGGATATGGGACAAAAATTTATGATTTTTCGAAATGTGGAGATACCCCTTGACGTCGGATATGAAAATACAACTCAAGTAAGAAATCTAGTTACCGTCGAGCATCAGAAGCTACCACCACAATAAGAAATTTTAGAACCATCGGAAATAACAAGTGATCTTGTAACAGCAAAAACCTTCGTTAGGCCCTCATCAACATATAATGAAAACACTTCCCAAGAGCAAGATGACCTAAACGAACTGCATGAATTCGTATGCAGACGAATAAAAGTGACCAGCGACAAAATAAAATCCAGATACGATCGAGCAGAGAATTCTGAAGGAAGGCCAGCTTGTACTGTTGTATAATCCACAACGTAAGAAAGAACTTTTCCCCAAACTACAAACCCATTGGGATGGACCATACATGGTGATTAATAAATTAAACGACGTGGTGTACAGAATATGGAAAGAAAATAGGCCGAGATTTAAAATGAAGGACTAGCTAACTATGGGAGAAGTAATTCTGTGCCTATTCGGGACGAACAGGCTTAAGCGGGTGGCAGTGTTACGAAATTGTACTTGAATTCCAATGTAACGGTTTTAACGGCTGGTTTAAATCTTTCTCAATGCTTCTAGACATTTCCGTTTATGTTAACAACAGTTAACATATCTGTAAAAATTATTAACATAGTTGTAAACATTCAACATTGAATAAAAAGCTTTCACCATTGTTTGTAAGTATGGCAACACTAAATGTTTAAGCTGCTAACATTAACAACGAAAGCTATAGTTTGTCCGTTAAGAACATTGTAGAAAGAAATAGAGCTTGCAAGAAGTATCTAGTAGGTAATACAGTGTATATAATTGGCAATTATTTGCAATCAAAGTGCAGGTTTATTTAAAGGAAATAAACGACCGTTTTTAAAAGGTAAAAACGTAACAATATGTAGATTAAGGTGGCCTAAAATTCTTGTTTGTGAGCTATGAAACGGAATGCCATTTCTAACATCTTGAATAAATTTCCTATCGCAAAAATTTTGATAATAAATCTGAAACTACTCATATTACTGTCTGTTTTTGTAACACGAGCGCAAAAACGACTCGTCTAACTTACATATAAAACAAAATCAAAATTTCAAAATTTGTTTTTGTTTTAAACGTAAGTTGGGCGGGTCGTTTTTGTGCTCGTGTTACAAAAACAGGCAGCTAAACTATTGTTCGAATCGAATTGAAATATATGGGAGAGTCATTGAGGAGAAACTAGGCATTCAAAAAAATTATCTTGTATTAATACAAGGTAAGCTACAGGGTTTTTAACCAATTTGAGAATGAAAAGTCTCAAAAAATCGTAAAATTTATGTAAACTGCTTGGCGGGATCAAAAAAATATGTTTAATCACCTATGTTATTTCATACAGTTACGCTTGAATTTTGAAATTTGATTTTTTTTTGCCTCAACTTTATTTTATTTTTTTGGGAATAATTCCCGAAGTAAGGACTGCGCACGAAAAAATCCTCGCACTTTTTAAGGCTTATAACTTCTACTTTATGTAAAAAAAGTGGTAACCTTTTTATATTTTTTATTATTCTTAGTGCTAAATTTTGTTGTACTAGTATAATTAGGTTTTCTCAAAATGAAAATTGAACAAAATTCATACAAACGCATAATTCAAATGTATAACCAAAATACATGTCGGCAATATAAAACAATTGCTAGTAAAACAAATGAGTTGGGAGATTCAGTTTTCTGAGTGAAAAAAAAAAATACAAAGAGTTCATGATCATCGAAAGGGACCCTTATAACCGAAGAAAAATTTCATTTACTGACTGTAGGATCGCAGACAAAATACTCGTAATACGTATGTGTCTCATTTATTAAATTGGTCAGTATCTTTTATTAGAAAAGTTTAAAAAAGATAGCCTGAAGACCCACAAAGTAAAAAAAAGTTCCTAATGGGAACACTAGAAAAATTGTAGAGGCAAGGGAAAGGACGAAAGTTATTAAGATTAATCTTTTTCAAAAATATGATTGCGTCCAAAGGGAAATATAAAGTACGTTTAGTCGAACTTTTTACGACATCCTGATCAGATAAATATCCAGTAAAATAATTCAAAATTTTCGCACTATATCCATAACAAAGAACACTTTTAACGCAAATAAGTGCTCTCGGAAAAGATTCATTTCTATCATTAGACAGAACTGTGAATTCAAATTTTTTTCGGCCTGATATCGCCTCTCATCATTACAACAAAAAAGTAGCTGAGTGGTATCAAACAAATACTTCTGCTATATATGAAGAGAGACCAATCCACTAAACTGTTCAAAACTCAATCCATTTGAAATGTATTGGGTTAGATAGATAGATAGATAGATAGGTAGATAGATAGATAGAGAAGGTTGACGTGATATCCTTGTACCACATCTCCACCCAGAGACCGATATCGGTCCATTGTGAGTTCCTTCCTTTGAAAAACACTACAGACTAGAAACACTACAGAACTGAAAAAAACGATGCTAAAAATGAGAGAACAATTAGCTTCAACCTAAATATCTCTTAAACTAGAAGACATAACCTAGCATATTTTCTATAGAGATTTACAGGGACTATTTAAATATTTTTAAATTCTAATCATAACTGAATTTTTAGCGAATTTTGAATATTAGCCAACTTTGGGGCCTATCCTTTTGCTCCCTAAATCAAATTTTACTTAATTTTTTTTACTTAATTTGCTTCTCATATAATTTAGGTTATTTTACATAAATTTACTAAATATAATATTTTTGTACTACATATTAGTTTAATATTTGCTTATGTACGATTTTGTGTGAACAAATAAATGTATAAATTACAATTTTACTCGTAAAAAAACACACACTGCTCCTCATGATTGTTCAAGTGTTAAAGAAAAGTCCTTTAAGGATAAAGTTTTCAAAATACGAGAATTTTGTTGTTGCTTATGGAAAGTATAAAAAAACAATAATAGTAACATTAGCAGCTATGACAGTAGCATTGGAAATAACAAATATACGTATACATTAGGACGGCTCCAACATACAAATCAAAAGTTCTTTATATATTATTCTTGAGATATTATATCGAAAATGTTTGTTATAAAGCTGATTCAAATTTTTGTTTAAGGGATTATCAAAAGGGTTTAAAAATCCTTTATCCCTTCTGGATGAGAAGGATTTTTTTAAATTGAATTTTATATTCATTCATATATTTTCTCCTGTATGGAGGTCTAATAACTATAACAACAAATACAATGAAAAATTGCGTTTATTCTTAAAGAACTAATTATGAAAATAAAACGTTAATCAAGTTAAAGAACAAATAAGAACACCATAAGAAGAAAAACTTTTTAAATGCATGCTTTCAAAAAATTCTTTACAGTTTCAATTACAAATTGGAAAAAGCAAAATGTTTTCTGATTCTGTCAAGTTTTGAGAATATATATACATTTACTTTTTAGCTTCGAGAGATTAGTCAACGAAATATCTTAAGAATTGTAAAAGAACAGAAAAAAATCTGCACAAATTTCTTTAAAAAATATATACACGTAAAATTTTATACATTTTAAAACGTAATTATTAAAGTCCTTGTAAGTAATACAATCTAGATCGGATACTTTTCTGAATCTGCGAAGCCTGACTATTAGAAACATTTTGTCTTTTTTTACTAAAACCAAACCGTTAATTAATAAACTTAGAAATTAAAATATGACACAAAACTATTTTTGCCGGAATTTTTTTAACACTGCGTTAACCAACTTTAAGTTGTAAAAAATTTTAGTTATCAGTGATAATTTTGTTAAATGAAACATTAGAGAAAAGACGATGTCATAATAAATCAATTAAAATCATTTAAGCATTTTTTTTTTCTGCTGGATTTAGTAGAATGGTTTGAGCAATTGTATATTTATTTTGCAAAATGCTTCTTAGCATAAGCCAGCTTTACCATTGAAAATTATTAAAAAGTGTCCAAAAAAGGAGATTTCAAAACAAAAAGTTGTCAAAAAAAGCAGATTTAAACAAGTTATAGTACTATATATACTTTTATACCCTTTATCTAAGGAACTATTAGAGTATTATTTCGCATTATTGAAATGAAAATATAACGGATAGTTCCAGGGGGTGAGGTAGCCCCCATACAAAGAAAATAACATTTTCTCATCTAAAAGATTAGTATAGTGAAAGATTCTAAAAATTTAAAAGAACTTTTCATATCAAATTTCGAATAGGGCGAATAGGTCCATATAAAGTAAATATTAGTTATCGCATTAGATATGGTAGCGAAGCGCAGCGGTATTAAATAACAAAATTAAATTCATACATGTTTAAGGAAGATATAATCACTTGGGTGCAGAACAAATATCTTATAAATATTAGACAATATTAAATTAAAAAAGTGTGTGGTGGGCTTCATAAACGCTATTTCAACCGACGGTCGGACGAACCGACGTGCATCGTCCTATCAACATCATTTCTTATAAGGATCCAGAAAATATAAACATTTAGAAGAAAAAAGGGTCAAATGCTTTAATAACAAAAATACTCCTTAAAATTTGTTTATTTGATAAAAAGAAAGACAAAAAATCGTATTTTATGCAAAACTAAATTTTGCCTTGTATTCAATAAAAAAAAAGAAAACTAAAACACTAATTTTCCCACGGAAAATAAATTTGTTAAAAATATGCATTTGCATTTTAAATTAAAATATGTAAAATAATTTTAATTAAAGTGATGTAATTTTAATTGAAAATTTAATTTGCATATTGAGAAAAAAAAACGTTTATATTTTTCATATTTTAAAACTAATAATTATACCCTATACGCTTCCACATATTAATATGATATGTGGAAAGTAGTAGAGAGTTAAGGCAAAAGGAATTCTTTTTTGTGTGATATTCAAAAATTATTTCTTATAAATTCCACAAGGTCTTCACTCGGACTCCAAATCCCAAAATTTAGGGCTGAAAGCATGTATACGATCAGCCACGGCACTGCTATGAGCCAAATTAAAAACAAAAGCAATAAATTAAAATAAATTAGAATATAAGTATTCATCGAATTATTTGATGATTTAAATCAGTGTTCTCATAAGTAACAATTTCTTGACCCACAGAGAAACTTAATAATTTGGAAAAGTAAATGACTCTAGGTAAAAATAGATAAAATAAAGCATCACTATCTGTTAAAAAAATATTTATTTTTTTTACTCTACGTGTAGTCCGGCATCAAAAACACAGATTTTTTTTAATCGAACTTTTTCAAATTCATATATTTTTGCATTTTATTTAAAAAGGTAGTTTTTTTTACAATGGAGTTGTTAAACATAGGTATTTAAAAACAAATATGCTTAAAAATGAATTAAAATTAAAGTTTATTTAACTTATTTATTTGCTTTATATAAAAAGAATTCTACATGGAATTTAACAAAAATATAGAAAACGAGTAAAAAAGTTGCAGCCGAGCAAGTTTTGCCTTATAAATGTCTTTAATGTACAAAAATTATTTTGAATTGAAATTGGCGTGAAAGGTCCTTATATAGAAGTCATGGTCAATTATGATCCGATCCTTATGAAATATGACTGTAAGATTCGTAGTTAGATATATTTTATTTGTACTTAATTTTAACTTTATACTAAGATTTGTAAAGGAATTATGCGCGAGAAGTGATTTTTTGGAGGGGGTCTTATACGGGAGCTTGGACAAAACTCACCTATTAAACATTTTATGGAAATACAAACATATTTAAGAAATTTATAAGCGTTTGACCTATTTCCGGGAAAAATTTTGTATAGAGGCACAGTGATTATATTATTAGTTCGATTATAACCAATTTCAACATATTGTATTATTAGCCCAATAGAAGCTCATGTATCGGCGAATGCAGATTATCTCTAATGTTAGTTGTTGATATACAGACGATCAGTGGTTTAGGCTAAAAAAATATTTGTAAAGTCTAAAGTATTTATTTGATGTACTAATCACCCAATTATTACAACCAAGTTATAAATAATGAGCTTTACCCCTTCCTTGAATTAAGCGCCATTTTTGGCATTTCTACCCCAGTGTCGACACCCTCGAGATATTACAATTTGAAATCGAACCATCACAACTTTTGTGCAACAAGTAATACTAAGTTAAAAGTTTTAAAAATGATTATGTGTAATATCAAATATTTTTCCCATTGTCCAAATATAGACCAAAACTTTAAATATTAAGTTTGAATTCTAATTCAGGTTCACGGTACTCATTGAACTTCCTAATTCAATTAAGATCGTAAACATTTCCCATACTATTTATCCGATTATAAATGTTAAGGTATGAATTTAAAGCACTTAATGGTGCATTTATAAGATAAAAAAATTATAAAAGTTTCATTAAATCTTTTTTCTAAATAGCCAGCCTTCGGCCAGGCGGAAGGGTTTTTAACTCTGTGGTATGTCAAAAAATGGCTTCGCCAGCAAAATTTTTCATTTTTATCCAACTTTTTTGTAGGAAACAATTTTTTGATATGAGTTTTTTAGGGAAGTGCGATTTTGAAAGGCATATAACTTCCAAACAATTGAATTGCACTCAAAAAAAGTTTACGCCAATATTTTTACCGTTAAAAGTAGTATCAGTGATGAAAACTAAAAAAATAAAATAAAAATTAAAAAATACAAAAAGTACTTATATACTTATATACTTATATTTATAAGTAAATGTTCAAATAAACTAGTTAAATATAAAACTATAAACTAATTCAGTTCCTTTTGATTTATTGACATTTTGAAAAATAAATAAACACTTTTTATTATATAACAATTCCTCCAAAAATCGATTCATTACTTTGGTTTTCATGTTGCCTTGTGGGTAATATTTCCTCGATAATTTTACGGAAGTAAGCTTGTTATTAACAGAGCCCCAAAGATTTTTACAGATTTCTAAAGCATTATTTCTTCCAAGTTTATAACCCATTTCTACAAATAATGGTTTTCTCATACAAAAATATAATTAAGTTTCTTCTACTTTTATGCTACACTACTATTAGTCTATAGCTAAGGAAAACCTGAGCTCAATAATTAATATTTGTTGAGTTCTTGGACAATTAGATCCTTTAAATTTATTGATAAAAGATCCATATACAGTTAATAGTTTGGATACGTTTAGATCCACATTTCACTGGTGGTTTTTCTTTGAGAATTCCAGATATTTTAAGGAGATTTCTCTTACAATTTTATCATGCGTTGAAATTACATCTTCAAATTGTTAAATAAAAATACTTCAAATGTCAGATTTGAATTATTACTAGACCTTTTGCAACATATTATTTTTGACTACAATGCAAATTTTTTATTTTTAAAATATTCCCATAAGTTATTTTATTTTCTATCTTTTATACAAAAATGCATTAATGTTATTGAATTTTATTTAAATTGTCCTCAAATGTTTGCATCATTTTCTTTATCGTTCAAAATATTATAATGTTCGACCAGTTAATTCGTAGGACGAAAATAATTGCAGTCTTGGTTAATTTTAATCTTATATTAATTTATCAATTCATTAATATTTTTACTAAGAACATAAAAATAAATTTGTATTATCGACTTTTAAATACCAAAAAAATAAAAAAATCTATCTTTTGTCTGTGTTGTATTAAATAATTGTTCATATACATTATCATTAGCTTTAGTTTCGAACAGTTTTAGATCATTTATAAATTATGCGGGGGACATTATGAAACAAACTCAAAATAATTAATTTGTTCGTTGGAATGGGTCGAGATCTATCACACAACTTTGTTTTTCGTCATTTAGCACATATTCTTAAGAGGTCGTCATTTAGTTCTATATATAACAAGGGCAAAAAAGGTGGTTGAAAAGGGGACAACCGCGACTAAAGTAGTGAAGAGAAATTCTTCACTAAATTTATTATGTTTTTTTACTTAAAAATTTCCCTTAGAAAAAACTTTGTGTTAAAAACTTCATAAGATAATTGAAGTTTAGAGCAGAGTAAGAAGGCCGTGTGGAGTCTTTTGCTGCATTTACTTCTATCGGAAGTGTCCTCAGGTGGCGAATAGGGGGGACTGGTTATAATGCACATTCTGGTACAAAGTGCTTAAAGGCCCCTAACTTGAGTGTTCAGATCATGTGTATTATCTCTGGTCCTAGAGTTCTTTAGAGTCTCTCGCGGACCAAAATAAATGCAGTGCACTTTAAGGGCAAGGTGGTTGGCAGCAGTGCCGAGGACGTGAATGATTAGTTAGTGCTTTTACTGGCATACTCGAGGGACATAATAGACAATTCAAATTTAAATTCAATTCGGACAGATGACTAACGGTCGCAAGACGGACATGGACGACGTCCGTATTGTTGATCGGGGTTCAACGGGACATTCTAGAATAGGAAAGTCAGTTGTTGGGCCTACTATCAGAGACGGATGAGTTTCTGGGCATCTCGAGGGATTCCTTTGCTGGGACCAGTGCTACACAGAACCTCGGGGATAATTCTCTTGGATCTGAAGATGAGCACGAGATCACTGTGATCTCAGCTCGCGCTCCGAGTCAAGAGAGGAGTCGAGGCGGGGTCTGAGCAAGGGGATATTTCGACGGTCTCAGGAGGTCATGCGGATCGCGGCAACTTAGTTCGGCAGGACGCGGTAATTCGAGAAGCGCCAAATATGTCACAAGTCGAACTAAGGAAGAGAAGGCTCGAAGTTGCGCAAAAACTTCCCTTATCTGCATAAGATAGCTAAGAGAGGCTCAACGCCACTTGCATTCAAGGAAAAGTATCTTGTCAGAAAGCACTGGGGGAACGTTAAAAGATTCAAACGGATCTACGGGCCTATCTGTGACTCTCTGGGAATGTCTTATCCTGAAGGATTAGGTGAGAATGTGGACAGCACTCCAGAGCTGTCTCATAAGAACACAGGAGAAAATTCAGGAAATCCAGAGCAATGGCAACAGATTGAACACAAGCTCATTGAAGAGATCGCCCTTGTAAAAGGAAGGCCGGAGGATGTATCCTTCAAAGGCGCGGACTGGATGATGGGAGTTAAAACTATCAACTGCAGTAATGAGAAATCTTTTGAATTCCTTAAAAACGCAGTTGCTAAGTTCAATTTCTCCATCCGTGGGCGGAACTTGAGGTGATACTGTCGTCTGAGTTACCCCTGCGTCCAATAGTGACAGCATGGTTTCCTCCACCCATTCCAGAGGTTGAAACCATTCTGACAGTATTGGAAAATCAGAATGAAGGTCTTGTTACAGGTCAATAGAAGATTGTGAACTCCATGACCTGTAAGGAGAACCAAGGCAGAGACTTCAGATTCTCTGTGGATCAAGAGTCTCTGAAGAGTCACTGGGAGGAGTTGTCAATTTTGGTTTTGGGGTTATTAGATTTAGATATGCTAGATCGAGTACGCCCAAAGAAGCTGTCAGTGGTGCAAATTAATTTGCATCACTGCGAAGCATCCTCAACAGAATTGACAAAGCTCCTCATTAACTCCAAAGTGGACATGGCTCTTATCCAGGAACCTTGTATTAACAACACCAGGGTATGTGGTTTAAAGGCCACGGAGTATAACTTGTTCATACCATCCACATTGGAGAAGGTATATTAGCTAGGAATAATCTGAATATTAATCTTCTTGATTCTTTTAGCAACGGAGTCCTTACAGCTGTCCAATAGGAAGCCACTGGAGGCCGTAGACTTATACTGGCATCCGTGTACATGCCATACGAGGCGACTGATCTACCGGGCATTGCTCTGCAGCAATTGGCGGAGCACTGCAGGAGGAGAGGAGTGTACATGGTTTTCGGATGTGATGCGAATGCTCACCACTACCAATTTCGAAGCAGTGACATCAACAAGAGGGGTAAGTTAGTATTTGAATTTATAACTAGTTATAATCTTTATATCTGCAATAGGGGTAATGATCCCACATTCAGAACGAAAGATAGGGAAACGGTTATAGATATGACACAAGCGAACCGAGGGGGTGAATTTGTCAAGGACTGGAGGGTATCTATGAATTATTCTTTTTCGGAACATAGCATTATATCTTTCAGTCTTGGCTTTAAGAAACAGAGGGGAAGGCCTTATAGGAACTCCAGAAGGACAGATTGGAAGTCATTCGGTTAGGTCGTTGATAGGGATTTAAGGGATACTGAGGGTTGGAGAAATTCAGCTGAGGGTATCGAAGTAATCGTGAATAATTTAACGAATGTACTTAGGAATAGCTTTGAGCTCAGGAGGCAGCCGAAATGGTGGACCAGTGAACTTAGGGTCCAACGATCTACAGATAGAAAGCTGTTCAATAGAGCCAAGCTAACGAGGAGTCAGACTGACCGGGACAGCTATAGGTAAAGCTTCATTAAGTATAAGAACGACATAAGACGGGCGAAACGGATATCACGGATGAATTTCTGTGAATCCGTGGACTCGGTTAACGAGTTGTGAAGATTTAGACGGGTATTATCAAAGGACCCGACGGCACCTGGATATATGCAACGGGCAGACAATTCGTAGGCGGAGTCTAGCTCGGAGTCCCTCAGCTTACTGATGGAGACTCACTTCCTTAGCTGTAAAGATGTAGAATCTGATTGGAGGACAGGTAGTGTCAGTGATAACCTACAGTCCGCACCAGAGGAGGATGATATCGATGCGATAGGGGAGATGATCACTGAAGATAAGGTAAGATGGGCGGTAAACTCATTTGGGCTATATAAGTCACCGAACCCAGATGGCATTTTTCTGCCTATGTTGAATGTCAATGACAGTTTCATCTCACTACTCGTGAAGATATTTAGGGAGTGTCTTATAGTGATATATATTTCCAGAGTGTGGAGAGAGGTAAGGGACATTTTCATACCCAGAACGGGCAGAACGACTCACTCGAAGCCCAAGGACTATAGACCGATCAGCCTAACGTCTTTTCTACTCAAGACAATAGAAAAACCGATCGATCTGTATCTGAGGAGGAGGATGGGAACTCAGGGCAGGTCAGTTGAGAGTGCTCTGCATGATGTGGTGAGTTTTATTGAACGGGGTCTGCTGCACAAGGAATACACCTTGGCAGCGTTCCTCGATATAGGAGAGGCGATAAAGGAATCACTCACTTCGTCAGGTATTGGTGTACTCCTAATCGAGTGGATCATCCTAATGCTAAGCAGCAGGGTTATCAACTCGATCATGGGAGACTCTTGCATAAAGAAGCTTGTGACAAGGGGCACACCGCAAGGGAGGGTTCTTTCTCCATTATTGTGGCTCTTGGCAATGAACGTCATATTGAAATAGTTCGATGCCATGGGAAGGAAGATCGTAGCCTACGGTGACGATGTAGTATTTTTGGTTTCGGGTAAATTTCTACCCACGATCAGCGATTTCATGCAATCTGGGCTGCGAGAACTTTCCCAATGGGCAAATAGTAATGGATTAGGAGTCAACCCTGACTGACTGAGTTCTGTTTACCAGGAGATATAAGGTTGAGACATTTAGTTTACCAGTTCTGAATGGGACGGAACTCAGTTTGTCGAGGGAGGCCAAATAACTATGCGTTTACTTAGACAGCAAATTGTCTTGCAGGAGAAATACTCAGGAAAGGGCCAGGAAGGGGCTTAGTGCCTACTACGCATGCAAGAACTCTATAGGGAAGAGCTAGGGTTCAAAACCGGTAATTGTATATTGGATATGCACATCGGTTGTGAGACCTATACCCACTTATAGATGTTCGGTATGGTGGAGGCGTTGAGTAAAGTTCAGAAATGTGCTTCAGTTGGCATTACGGGTGCCGCGAGAAGTATACTTCAGGCAGTATTGGACATCATTCCCCACCTTCTTCCAGTTGAGGAATTCGTGAGAGGTATGGCTGTGAGGGGCATATTTAGACTGAAGGAATTGGGATTAATAGGGAGCTTCACAGCGGGAGATGCTAGCATAATTAATGAAGTCAAGTTGCGTGGTCAAAGATTATCCTCGGCCGCCTAAACGGACTATGTAGGTACTATAATTGACTTCGAGGCAGAAATTCTAGGCACTTACAAGGGCCTAGGATTACTGGAGGAGAATGTTGAGAGGGACACTGAGGTAATTATCTATGTGGATAGTCAGACATCACTGATGGTAATGACAAGTTACTGTGTCAGGTCCAGGTTAGAGCTGGAGTAAAGGAAGGAATTTAGGAGGCTAATGGATGCTGGGTTTCTGATCACTGCGATATTCTCGGCAATGAAATAGCCGATGAGCTAGCTTGTAATGTAGGGGGAGTAGATCGGACTGTAGGGTATATAGAGCGTTAAGGCCTAGTCTTAAACCAGTAGATTCGAAGCATCTTCTGGACTTGAGTCGTGTCAATATTACGATCATTGTTGGCATGATTACTGGTCACCTCACAATAGGGAATATGACCAGTAAGTGGAACACTGGCACGTCAGATCTTTGCAGGACGTGCTATGATGTGGTGGAGCTAGAGACAGTGGAGCATATAGTCTGTCACTGTGTAGGGCTTCAGCGAGGTAGACTGAGGTGGTTTGGGAGCCATATTCTCCACGAACTAGAGGAGGTTGCGGGTGAAGAACTCGGCAACCTTATAGGGTTCGTAATGGGAATAAAGTGGCTTAGAGGTAGTCTGGGTTAATTTGATGAGTCTTAGGTTCCACACCTTTCTTATTTTTTCTCATATATTAAGCTATCTTTCTTTTCAATCTTTTGCTATATTTGAATAGGATTTTTCTCTTTCTTTATCTATCAGCTTTCTCTAAAGAGATCACAATGGACCGAATAGTCTCTGGGTGGAGGCGTGAAGACGCAGCCCTTTTTAACCTAACCACAGTGGGGGTTTTGCAAAATAAATGTCAATAGATTTGGTTCTCTTAAGCTGCCAGACCTATCTTGATGAAATTTGGTTCATCTACAGAGAAGGAGTTAGGGTTTCAGAATATTGTTAGCTGGAGGCTAAAAGCTTACCACCTCAAATATGAAAAATATATCGGAGCTTGTAACTTTTACAAATGTGATTTAATTTGTAATATATTTTTACATTTTTGAATTCTACTAAGCAAAAAAAAAAAAAATAATAACATGCTTACTGTACTGTATTATCTGTTCTTTTTTAAGATGTTTAACTTAAACATTTTATTTCTCATTTTTAGCTATGACTTTTTTTGACCCTTTGCGTTTTTGCTCTATAACTTTTAAAATAAATATTGAAGAATATATTTAAAAATATTGTAAAATTTTCCATATTTCTACACCCAAAAAAGTACATAGTGGAACATATAGTACTGGTACTGGTTTTTTTATTGTTCATTGAAATTATTTATTTAATTCAGTGGACATGTCCCTTAAAACCAAATACAAATAAGTTGAATCAATGAATTTGTTAGTTGAATTTTAAGACTATATAATTGTTAATGTGTGGCAATATATTGTTTCAATGCACCTGTACGTTAGGTCAAAATTAGGAAACAAATTCTTTGATTCAACGTTGTAAAGCTAAATATAACGTTCAGTAAAGCTAAATATAATATACAAATATGGTAGATATGTAAACAAAGACGAATTATCCTCTTAGAAGACAAAATTTTAGAAATAAATTGCAATTTAATACCGAAAACTAATCACAAAATCATTCTTCTATGTGAAACATGCGACATTACTATGAATCTAGAACACTGTAAATAAACAATATATATGCTTTCCATGATTGCCAAGCGGAGTAATATTTCATAAACATTTCGATTAATACAAACATCAATATTCTCACTTTCTTTGCATATTATTAATAAATAAACATAAAATGACCTTTTATTTGAAAAAGTGCAAATTTTTCTTTTTTTGCATTACAAATTGAAAATTGAAAAAGTACGAAATAAGATTTACCCAAAAAGCAGCATGAATGTGCAAAGAAAAATACACAAATTCTTGCGTCCTTTTATATACGCAACAAAAACTTTACTTACCCGGTAAGCCAACATATTACATTGCCAAAAGAAAGTTCAACTGAGATTTTAACTGGGCAAAAACTTTTGTACATGTTTCAAAGACCAATGTCTTACTCACTACGCCATGTATACGTTAAATTTGTGTACGTTGCTAATAGTTTCAACATACCAATAAAAATTCAAATAATTTTCCTAAAAAAAACTATGGGTGTAATTTGGGGTTGAACCTACAATCTTTTAAGTGCTACGTAGTCGCTATAGCGCAATAAGCCATTGCAAAACTAAATAAACTTGTTATTTACTGATAATTAGTTATTCTAAAATTTTAATAGATTTGGATTTTTCATAAAAGAAGTACATATAACAAAAATAAAAGCAAGCAGATTTTTAAAGTTACATTTGCTACATCTGAATTTTTTTCTTTACAATTGTATACGAAGTTTTCAAAGAAGTTACAAAAATAATTTATATAGATCTGTTAACCAAACTCCAAAAAATCACTTAAAAATTGTGTTTTTGTTAAGAAAGCAATTTTTGGAATTATTATATACAAGGGCATACTTGTGAAACATAGAAAAGCGAAAATATTGAAAAATTTTCCTTAAATCGGCGTTTAACAGATTTAACTGAAATAAAAGTATCGAAATATAATGAAGAGTTTATAGTAGGTTCAAGGTTTTCGCCCTGGAACGCAAAAATATAATCACTTTCATAATTGCGAGAATTACTTTAGTTCCTAGGAGATGCAATAAATAATATGTACTTTGTAATGACAACATAAATTCCTTTCGACTATTCCAATTTTACATATATTTCTAGATATGAGCTAAAAAAAGAACAATAACAGCACTCTGCTACAGTGAAAAATCACTCGTGAAATAATATAGTGTTCGCTGTATGTCTTTTTGACGACATCATAAATCAGTTTTAAAAATTTCCAATATACCTTCAAAATTTTGAGTCATGCTTAAAAACTGGCTTTGGGTAGGTTCCTGTATAAATGAATCCCTATTGTATTATAAATGTTGAATATATTTAACATTCAACAGTATTGAAAAATATTGTTTTTTACACAAATTAAATTAAAACTATTTTTTGAAATCAGAATTTCAAAATGCCATGTGACATGGGAGGTAAGAATTCAAAAATAGAGTTTCAAAGTGTGCGTATGGGTTTGAATCCTGGCAGAAAAGTATTTTTTTTCTTTAATGTACTAAATTTCAAAGAAAAATTTTTTAGTAATTAAAAATATATTTGACAGCTACTTATCCTGATATTTCAAAATTTAGATTTTTGTTTGAAGATAAATTATAAAACAATTTATAGAAGTGTTTTTCAAGGATCGAACTTAGGAGCAAAAGTCTTTCAGTCACAAACCAAAACGGTACAACACGATACACGTCGATATGTTGAGATTTACTATCTTTATTGCTCATACAAAAGGCTTATAATGCAACTAAATAATACTCTTTTATAAAAAACTAGTAAGAAAGATATAGTCGGTCAAGCCCATGATACCCCACACCATATCCCACGAATGCAGAACATTACGTTAATACTAACATTTACATGAATTTATGCACTTTAGGGTAACTCCCGAAAGTAGGCTTATATGGGAGCTATGGTAAATTAGGGAGCTATCTTCATAAAATTTGTCTCTGTGATTTCTACTTATATAAATCCTCCTTATTCCGGGAGGAGATTTGTATGTGGACTAGGTGAAATAATGGACCGATCATAACCAATTTCAATAGGCCTCGCCCTTGTGCCATGAAAGTCCTACGTGCCAAATTTCATTGAATTATCTTCAAAATTGCGACCTGTACTTTGTGCACTAGGTTTACATGGACAGTCAGCCAACCGTCCAGCCAGCCATCCAGCCAGCCAGACGGACGGACGGACATCTTTAGAACGACTTAAAAAGTACTTCTGAGTTGATTGGTATACTTTAAGGTCGGTGTTGGATGATTTTTTTGTCCGTTATAAACATCAGCTCAAACACATAATACTCCAACCACCTATGGTGGTGTGGGTTATAAAAAAAACACATCAAAACATGACTACAAATTCTTGTCAAATTAATTTTTTTAATAAAGAAAATTTTAACATTTTTTAGGAAACAGAAATTTACAGGGAGTACCGGAGATACGAACTCAGGTTTAAGGGCTTGCAGTCTATAACACTTCCTCTAGATTATTCAATCCCACAACATTCCAATAGAAAATCATTTATATATTATTGTATGTGATATAGAAAATATTATTAAATTTGGGCAAACTAAATTGGAAAAATGTTTGAGACTGCTCTAGAAAATTATTTATGACTCCACCATTCCTAAACGGATTTCGCTGAATTTCAATACCAAGAGAAATTTATTTAGTAGACTATGGGCTTCAAAGAATACATTTCAACATACAAACGGACAGACATCTGTACGAACAGACGCGCCGAAATATATTCTGAAAAGCTATTTTTAATTATAACAATCACGAATATTTTTCAATTTGAGTCCCTAGATACATATTTTCCTTCATTTTATGTGAAGTGTATAAAAATTATTAGTAATTTTGTAAACGTTTTCACAAAACTTTTGATTTTATATTATATTTCACTGCCTAGTTTAAAGCATTTATATAGAAATGTGAGAAAACTTGATAATTTGTCTAAGAACACATGATAAGTCAGATGAATTTTTAAATCCTAGTTTTAATATACTTTTATATCATTTCTTAAAAATTACCCCTTATAAGGAGAGATAAATGATAAATTATATTCATCTACTTAATTTACAAGCTCTGTTGTATATTGTTGTATATCGTAAAAAAAATTTAATTAATTTGTTTTTGCTTCGAAAAATTTAGCTTGAAAAGAGTTTACGACACTCATCGATACAACAATATAATAGAGGATGTTAATTAATTTATTTACGAAAACTATCGGATGTAATTAGCAATGTTCTGGCGGATATATATATGGGCCATTACCGAAAATTTTTTACCTTGTTGAAATAGACTTTAATTCTTAATATGTTTTGTAGTAATACTATTTTAATCAAATAGGTTACACATCTGAACTCACTAGACTTGAAATAGGTTTTATTTTATAATCATGACTGTTGTTTAAAGGTGAAAAACATTGAAAAAGGACTTACAAGTTAAGTGAACTTTATCCCATTATTCTACACATTTTGTTCTCGCTTATATACTTTTTGATCTTACTGGATCTTATATAAAGTAATCGGACTTTTTGTATTAATATATATATATATATATATATATATATATATATATATATTGAAGGCTTAAAATCAAAAAATTGTTGATAAGGGCTCATATACATATATATTTTCCATTATATTTTTGAAAAATATATTCATGTTTTATTAAGTGTTAAACACAACTTTCTTTACCGAAAATTTCATTGTCTTAAGATAAAACTATATGAACACAATTAAAATGAAAGATAATATTATACAAATATTAATGCATTTCATTAACGAATTGACATTTTTGTATTTTTATTTTTAATTTTCTTTATTATATTCATTCTTTGTGGTACTTGAAATTATTGTTCTGCAGCAAATCTTACAACTGGTATATGATGTGCAACATAGTGGCTCTCACTGTAATACTGTAAAGCAGAAGTAGATGAGAAGGACATAGTTGCATGGTAGGTAGTTTCGTATTTACATTACATACATATGAGTCTGAGTGACTTTTATATCTTACCTCTTCCTTGAAATCACATGATAGAAATAATGCAAAAATGAACAAAGTAAAAACCTGCACAAACGGTAAAAAAAGTTTAAGTAACTAGAAGGTGAGGTATTAAAACGGAAATGTATTCATGAAGTAGCATCACCACACAATCTGCAATCTGCATTGATACAAAAAAATACAAGCCATATGTATAAACTGTCCTTACAGCTTGTATTTTTGTTTTTGCTTTGTGTTCATTTATGTACATATGTATTTGTGGGCCTTTCAATCTGTCAGATTAGTTAATATTTCACACAACAACAAGAAAAAAACAGAAAATAAACAAGAATTTTTCCTTTACAATGCAAACTCAAGATTTAAATTTTTATTCATAGCAATATGACATTTATGTATATCCTTCCTGTATAATCTTCTTTTTATGCCCTACACAACTATGTGTTAATTCTAAAGTTCGAGATGCGTTCAACATACGAATTTGTACTAATCGATTTATAATAACTTTAACTATAATTTTTACCCAATTTTACAACATTATCAATTAGTTTTATAGTGTTTTCTTTTCTTAATGAAGATGTTTCCTTCTTACTGTGCAACTAGCGTTTGTGGTCTTGGAATTCCCGGGCGGGTAATTCCGGTATTTTCCGTCAAAATACTCTTCGGAATTCCTGGGAATCTATTTAAATTTCCAGAAAAAACGGGAAATTAAATATTCTCGTACTTTT
Organism: Protocalliphora azurea; assembly: GCA_932274085.1. Classification (NCBI taxonomy): domain Eukaryota; kingdom Metazoa; phylum Arthropoda; class Insecta; order Diptera; family Calliphoridae; genus Protocalliphora; species Protocalliphora azurea. The sequence continues at coordinate 106,984,110 of OW026521.1, forward strand.
AAAATTCTATAGCTATTTTTAACACCTTATATCAATGAAAGATTGGCGTTACTCTAAACAAGGTAGTTGCAAGAGTTTAACGCATATAATACAACTAGAACGTTATCTGAGAAGAACTTTAATGTTGCATGAATTAGGTTTTTTTCTATCAGATATTTATATATATTTTTAACTATAGTTTAACGAATTTACTTACAACTTGTTTCACATGAAATTTTAAATCAACTTTTTGTCATATTAAAATTTTAGATACTTTAATTTTATTATAGATTTCATAGCTATTTTTTGTGAATATTTTAATTCAAAATATTTATTAAAAATAAATTATTTTTATATTCAATTTATATTTCAAATCTGGCTACTTCAAACCCCAGCTTCTCTAAATCAGACGTTTTCTGAATAGGATGACTGTTTACTTTCTCATGCTTGTTGTAAAAATCTAAAAATATAAATAAAAGGAAAAATCACCCAAAATATGAAAAAAGTGTTATAAAAGTGAATTATAGCCCAAAAATCACCATAAAATCACTTCAAGACAGTAGATAATTTTTACATAAGCAATATAACCATAGTATGTACGGTAATTTTTTGGGCGATTTTTCTATATACTTATATTCCTTTTTCATTAATATCCAAATTTTTGGGTGCTTTTTCTTATTAATAAGATCATTTTTAAATAATTTCCATAAAAAGTTTCTATTGTTGATGAAGTATATTAAAAAATAATTTTAATTATCGATTTAGTAAATCCACAATCCATAGTTACTGCACTTTTAATTTTGAGAATGAATTTTTTATTAAATATACAAAAATGTTTAAATGGATGATTCCGTAAAAATAAAATAAGTAATAGCAAATAAGAAATTGTTTTCTTGGTTTTTGAAATAATAACATTTTAGTCTTTTTAAGGCAATTTTAAAAATCAAAATAGGCTAGAAAAAAAAGAAAATTTTGAGGCTAAAAACAAAATAAAAAGGTAAGATTTAGCCTTAAAAAGGCTAAACTGGCAACACTGCTACTCATTTAAATTGTTGTTTTTACAAAAAAGTAGTCTGATTCTTTTACGTTTCGTTAAAAATTTTATTAACAAATTTTTTTTTCATATATTTCAAAAGACAGAACATACAAAATGGATAATAAAGATTTTTTTTTTTTTTTTTGATTGAGAGTTGCATCCTACGTCCAGCAATGGTCAAAAATGGTCAATTTTTAAATGAGATTTCAAGTTCATTGGGCTTGGAAAAAAGTACGCAAAATTTTTCAAATTCAAAAATTAGTTTTATTATTTAATTACATACAGTATAGATTGATATGACACTAAACTGGTTCCGGCCCTTTAAAAAATATAGACTGGAGACATTATTTCATCTGAAGTGCACATAAAACATATTAAAGTAAATTTTTTTTAAATCGTTTTAATAAATTTAGCGAGTAATTTTTATAAATTTTCATTTTTTTTTTTGGAAACTATAAATGCTAAAATTTATAATTTTTTTAGTAAAACTTATTCCAATTTTTAAATATGTAAAAGGTGTTAACATACTACAAAATTAGACAGAGTGACTGCAAGATGACATTTTCTGAAAGCTTAAGACCTCTTTACAGTTCTACCATATATTTCAATCGTCGATCGGTTTAACAGCTTAGGATATACAGATTTATTATAAAAAATTTTGCGATCAGTACCACTGTATACCGTTCGACTAGTATTACTTTCTGAGTCGATTTTACGATTTAATAGGTAGTCATTTTAAAGATATCTTGATGATTGAATTTGGAATAAGTAATAATTTCTGCACAAGGACGAAGCCTATGAAAATTGATTATTTTCGGACAATTATTTCACTAGACACCATACAATATTTTTCCCGGAAAAGGAGTTTAACGCTTATAAATATCAGAAACATGTCATATTTATATGCAAAAAATTCAGCACATATAAATATTGTAAAAGTATGAATTAAAAATAACTTAAATTTAAAATCTCACATTAATATTTATATCGATATAAAATTAGATACATAGAAGTTGCATATAACCAGAGAAACCACAAATATGCAATTGCATGTTTTTTCCTGGACATTGAATGAAGCTATTGATAAAATATTTGTCCATTTCAGAACAAACAAAGCATTTTGGCATCGATTTGTAAGTGCATGTTTTTAGATATTTTACCTTTAACGTCATATTTTACATTTAGCTATTTTTAGTGGACATTTAAAACATATTTTGTTATTTTTAGAGCATATCTTGACATTCTCAGAACTGATGGACTGTTTTTAAAATTAGTTTTTATAATAATAATAATAATAATAATAATAACAATGAAACCAAAAATATTTAGTATTTAAAATTAAATTCAGTGAATACAGTTTTATCGATGGCGAATTGAATTGCAGCCACAAGATTTAAGATTTAAGCTATTTTTAATTGATTTTCATTAAAACTATTTTTATATGTACATATTAATAAAGGCATATAATAATTTTGATAAATTCTGAACTAATAATGTCTAGAGTTAGATGAATAAGCCAATAGAGGATGAATAACGTTTTTATATGAAATAAAAAAAAAAAATCTGGAATCACAGTTGATAACTTCAGTTTCATATGCTTTCATATGATAATTTTGATAATTTCTGAACTAATAATGTCCAGAATTAGATGGATAGGCCTCTATTGGCCAGTAACGTTTTTATATGAAATATTAAAAAAAAATGTGACAATTTCAGTTTTGCCTTATTCTATAACATTAAATTTGTAATAAAACAGTTTGTTTTAATAAAAAACATATTATTTGTTACAAAAATTACACAAATTTGCTTTTTAAGTGCATATTTGCGTTTTACTGCATATATAATGAGTATAAAACCCTTTTTTTATAGCATATTTGTATGATGATTTATATTGCTATAAATCATCATAAAAAATTTCATAGTGATTGGCTCATAGTTTACCTGAGCTCCCATAGAATCCAATTCTCGAAAATCACTCAAACTTGCAAAAATCTCATATAAATATCAGTACTGAGATAAAATTTGACACACCAAAGATCTGTGTAAATACTGATTTCATAATCATTGTTCCATAATTGACTATATTTCCCATATAATCCGCATTCCCAAAAAATATTTAAACGTGCTTAAATCTTACATAAATTCGAATATCGAGATGGAATTTTACTTGTATAAGTCTAATATGTGTATAAACTTCTGTTATACCCCTACAAGGCCATTTCTCGATAATAAAATTATTGCCTATATACAGAAATGTAGGGTATTATATCGTCCTTATATTTGCTTGTTGTTGTTTGTTCGTATTATATTTGTTCTTATATATTAAATTAACAAAATACTTAAAAATACACGCAGAGAATACTTAAAAATATACCCTGAGAAAAATCTGTATATCATTCATTCCATGAAAGAACGCCCAAAAAATTTCCTTACTCACTGTTTGTACACAAATTGCATAAATATATTTCCTTATTTGCCATACCGGATGGGAAAAACTATTATATGTAATCGAAAATTCTATGAACGTAAAAGGAAGTGGCAACGCCGTACATTTTATTTGCAATTAGTTTCACTAATCACGATTAATTTTTGTGGGTTACTAAATTGTAAATAAAATATTAACTCACCGTTTATACGCAAAATTTTCATTTCACACTATTTTGAATTGCCAGTAAGTGGTGTGTATAAACTTAGCATATATATGTATATATATTTTATATATATATATATTATATATATATATGTATATATATTTTATATATATATATATATAAATATATATATATATATATATATATATATATATATAAATATATATATATATATATATATATATATATATATGTTAGGATATATATATATATATATATATTATATAACTGATAATTTTTTAGGAAAAACATCTCACGTACTCAGATTTACTTGTAAAACTTATTTCTTTTTTCACAAAAAATATATTAATATATATCATATTAAAAAAAAATGAAAATTAATTGGATTCTGTTAGGATACAAAACATGCCTTGATAATTTTTAATCTAGGACACTTCCACTAGACTATTCATACAGATAGGAGTTTTGTTGAAAAACAATTATATGTACCCCTCATATATGTGATCGGTATAGAAATCAATTTACAACACTATATGTTTAATATATTTCAAATTCAATAATGCACCGAGGGGTTTCTTGTACAGTTTTCCGGCTGAAAGTCCAAATTTAAAAGTTCGAATTTTGCAAAACTAAATGCCATGTTCAGTAGCTAATAATGTGCGGAACTTTACCCCAAACTTATTATTAATTTTTTTTTGTATGCCATTTGTTGAACTAGGTGAGCGCCTCTAAGCCAAAGTTTTTAAAACATTATTTTATTTTTTGACTACTGGAAAATAATATCAACTTTAAATATCTTGAGTTCTCCTTGGAAAGGAAGTTATACTCGCATACCACAATGATGCATTTTATATTTAAAAAAAAAGACCTTATTATATTTTTGATTTTTATTAAGGTTTTTCAAATTGCAAGACTTATTTATTTAACATTTTTAAGACGCTGAAATGTTTCTCTTTTTAACGATACCAATATCTTGTTAAACTTACGATTTAGTTAATGCCAAAAAATCCCCTTTCATCTCCAATGTTCAATGTTGAAAAATTATTTTTTTATAGAAAATAAAATAAAAGGATTTTATGAATTTCGAATTCCAAATTGCGATGTGGCCTAGGGGGTAAAAATTCCAAGCTAGGTGTGTTAAAGTGTTCGTATGAGTTCGAATCCTGGCGAACAGAAGAAGATTTGTTATTTAATAAATTTCAAAGAGAAATTTTTTATGTATGTATGTATGTATATATGTATGTATGTATGTATGTATGTATGTATGACCTACATTTCTTAAGTCACAAACCCAAGCAGTACACCATATCGATGCAATAAGCCTAAAACGCAACTCAATGCTAAATAACACCTTTTTATAAAGAATGTTGATTTATTTCAAAAAATTCTTGTCAAATTATAAGTTTTTTTAATAACGAAAAATTTAATATTGTTTAAGAAGAACAAGGAGTCCCGGGGATACGAACTCATGCTTAAAAGAAAATCTGAAAAATGTTTAAGGCTGCTCTAGAATATCATTTATAACTCGCCATCCTGGAGCGGATTTCGCTGAAATTTAATACCAAGATTTTCACGAACAATATGCAATATATGAAATATATTTATTAGACTATGAGCTTTAAAAAATTCATTTCAACACAATGACCAACATTTATTTTTAATTATAACAATCACAAATATTTCTAATTTTGAGGTCCTGGACGTACATTTTAAGACTTGCGTATAAAATGGCAAGCTTATATATGATAAATTTCATAAATTTTCAAAGTTATTTGAAACCGACTTTATATGTCTTGCTTTTCTAAAATTTTCTTCCAAGACAGAAAATTTTTTGGTGTATTTTGGTAGACCATACAAAATAATTAAGAAATTCATTCACCTAAAATCTCAAGGAAATACAGCCATTTAAAACTAAAAAAATGTAAAAAATTGAGTTGAAACTTTCGAAAATTTTTTGATCTATTTCAGTTTTGTACTGACAATTTAAATTTTTTAGATTCAAGTTGTTTAACCAAAAATTTACGATTTCAAAAATTTTTATCTTTTTTTATTTAAATTGTGCAAAAAATAAAATTAACCATTTTTCTTTTCAGTGTATTTTAATAAATATTGAAAAAGCTGTAGTAGTTTTGACATCTGCTTATAGCACCTTAGAAGTTCTACAAAATCGTTTTGTTTTGGTTTTCATAAAGAGAAACCCCAATTTTTAAGATTTTTTTTTAACCTTCAAATTTAAACGCCAACATATTTTGCTTGTATAAATATTGCTTAATAAAACCACAAATCAACGTTCGCGTCATAAGAAAAAAATTTGAAAATATTTTTAGTAAAATTTAAAAAAAATCTTGAAATAAAGAATTTATACTCTTCATTTTATGTGAAGTGTATAAATATAAATATAAATATCTTTTAAAATAAATATTAGTATGAAAAAATTTTCAAATTATTGTTTTTTATTCATACTTTTGTTTTTGTGTTAAAAATACCCCATAAACATTAGGAAGATGTCTTTCTAGAAGAAATTTATATAATATATCTTCTTTTTATTATTTGGACAAGGATCATCAAAGAATATTTTTCTAATATTGTATTTTTATCAGTTTTAAGAAAATTTGGCAATACACAACAAGAATATATGATTTTAATTTTTTTATTATTTTTATAATCAAAATATCGCCTTTTTTCAGTGAGTTAATTATCACCTTCGCAATAAATTGATGATATCCCATTGAGATTATTTGGAAGAAATGAATGTAATACTATAATTTTTCAGTCACAAATTTTTTGGTTGTCGAAAAATTGTTCAAAAATTAAAATAAAAAAATGAAAAAAATTGTTTGTCTTTTAGCAACAAAATGGACGTTTTAGTTTTTGTACTTTATCATGTTAAGATTTATGAGCATGCATGCTTTACAAGATTTAAAAGTTTTCTTTATTACATTATTTCAAGATTTATTTAGTAATAATTTTTCTAAATATTTATTACATCTTACAGAAGATTATCTGGCGGTATCTTCTTTTTTTTCGATTGAAATAAAAATAAAAAGTTACTTTTATTAATATTAAAATTCGGTGTCTGGATGATTGATAATTCAAAGCTTAGTCAGAAAAAATTTTGAGGAGTATATTTTTCTAATTTTAAAAGCATATTTTCCGATTTTAAGATAATTTTTTAGAGTATATTTTTGGTTGCTCTGTTAATAATACTTTTGATGATGTGTGTTTTATCTATCATCCTTTTTAATATTTTGTTTTTGTGATTAAAATTCAGCTAAAAATAGACAACAGCAAACAAAAAAAAAAAAAAAACAAAAAAAAAACCAATTCAAGATGAATCCATGAAGTGTATCCGATGTGTTTTCAACAGGTACAAATGAATTCATATTCTATTTTTGTTGCAATAGTTAGATGAATAAATAATTTTCCCTACTTTTTTTCTATGTATGTATATGTGTGTAGTATAAAAGAGCAAAAGAGCATTAAACGAACAGATTTGTAACGTTGACAATACGAAGTTGTAATAAAAAAATTCACTTTAATTGAAAAGTAGGAAATAATGATCGAATGTTAACAAGGAATACGGATATTGACAAAAAATGAAAAAAACCAAATGTGCTAGTATATACTATATGTATGAAGTCCTTTGTAAATGTATTAATAAATGAACGCCACGAAAGTAGAAATTTGAACAATGTACATCCCGCAAAAAAGCAAATCAATTAATTATTTTTTAATATACAAACGAAAGTAACAAGATACATACATATATAAGAATTGTGGGAAATATTCTTCAAAGCAAAACTCCTATTGTGATGATTTGAATTCATATTTGTTTTCCTTATCTAGTGTCTACATTAGGCAAATTTTTATCAAAACAAACGTCAAAATCAGTGTGAATATATGCAAGGTAACCTTAGTTAAACAGCTGATTATTATTTTGGTTGTTACAGTTGTCAAACTGCATATATAAAAAAACAATAATAAATACGCCATATTCTTGTTTTTGTGTAAATGTTGCCACCTTCAACAAATTCGCTTTAAGTTTGACGTTCGTCTTGATAAAAAATTGTCTAATGTAGACACTATGTTAAGGTGCCATAATAAAGCATCAAAACATCAAGCAAATGAACTAGCGTGTGTTACTGGTTTGATTATGTACGTCAGAAACTAGACATACAGACATATTAGGCTATACCTCAAAATATTTTGATTAATTTTCTATGTAATCTCTGATCATGGTTTTCATTTTTATATCGTACACCACCTTAGGTGGTTGGAGTCAGTGTTATCGTTGAGAATTTTTAAAAAGTGTCTAAAACAGGGGATTTAAAAAAAGTCACCAAAAAAGGAGCTTTTTTGAAAAAAGGGGTCAATTGCTTCAATACCTAAACCAACTCCTTAAAATTTGTTTATTTGATAAAAACAAAAATAAAATATTTAATTTTAAGTAAAACTACTAAATTCAATAAATATAAATTATAAAATAATTTATAATAATTTTTATTATTAATACAAAAATAAAGATTTATTTATAAAAATAGTTAACATATGATAATAGGCAAAATAATTTTAATTGAAAATTTAATGTAAAAATAATAATAACAAAAATGACTTCAATTAAAATGTTCCATTGGAATTATTTCATAACTAATATTGCCATTTTATAAACAATTCCGATGTAGTAATATACTTATTTGTAGGTTGGATAAATTTTTACGTCATTGTAATTATACTCTTATATAATAGATCAACTCGCATATAATAAAATTTTAAAATACTATATAGAATTATTTTCAAATATTTCATAATATAATAATGAAAAACAACAAGTGAGAATGCTATATTCGGCTATGCTGAATCTTATATATCGTCCACCACTGAGTCAGTATTTTTGTCACTTTTTATATAGGAATAATTCTTTTGATAATGGTGCTTTACTAATTTACTTATTACTTTTTAAGTCCACAATAGCATAGTTGCAAAAACTTGGTTCTAGAGTTTTTAATTTCCCAACATTTTTCAACTTACGGGAAACGGAATTTTATTTGGGGCATTTCCGGGAATTCCCGGGTATTCGAGAAAAATGCAATATTATTTAAAAAGCATGAAAACTAAACAAAAATGTTATATATTACATATAATTTGCATGCATATATATCTCTGTCTACTTCGAAATAAAAATATATGTTTGAGGTTGACATTTTCAATATAATTGTATAAGCTCTAATAGGTATTAAAGTAGTTTTTAATAAATGCTTATTTTGGGTAACAAACAAAATATGCATTTATATCCGTATTTGCCAAAGAAAATTATTTTAAAGTGCATTTAAAATTTAAAAGTTGTTTGTAAATATGGGTATTAATATTTTCAAAATGCTTATTTGGAAATTCACTATTATATTAAAAAGTATATTCAAACCCACATCTATAAAAAAAAAACTAATAATATTCTACTGCTTAAGTGTTTGGTTATTCATCATCGGCAATAAAAACTTTGTGAAAAAATTCTGCCTTTTGTTCGCCATAGTCACAGAACATTTTTTAAGAAACCATAAATAAGAATAATATTTTTTTTTTTTTGAAATTTCACTTGGACCAAGATCGATTTTTCCAAAACATAAAAATAATATTTTTTTTTTTTGGTCTTAAATATAGAAAATTAATGTATAAAACTTGTTGAAGGTGAAAGATCAAAATAAAACAATTGTATCCTGTATTCATTTACATTGGCCAACAGTGTTGGCAGGGTCTTTAAACAAAAAAGGTTAAATTGAACTTTAAAAAATTCAAAAAAGCTAAATGCCCTAAAAAATAAAGCCAGAAAAAAACTAATATTATTTTTAATTTAAAAAATTATTTCTTTTTCGTTCTGATTATAAATAAATTATAAAAAGGCCCATAGAAAATCCAGTATAAATTAAAATAATTTTTAGAAATTATGAGCTGTAATTCGCTTTTGATTAAAAGTTTCCAAGTTTTTTTCATTTTTCGCTTTAATACTTTTTATTTTACAAGCGTGAAGAAATTATTATTATATATTCATAATTTCCATTTTAGTGAAAAAATAATTATAATCGATTTAGTAAGTGCATAAAATTAGTTTAGTTATGTTTCATTTACAGAATAAAGCGCCGCAGGCGAAAATCTTTGTTAAATACAAAAAACTCATGTTAATCATTATGCAAATTTTTTAATGAATAGATTCTGTAACAAAGTTAAAAATAACAGCTATTTAAACTTTGTTACATACCTATAATACTTATATTTATTATTATGTTCTTTTATATATCTGCACCCCATTGACATTTTACTTCTTTGTTTATTTAAAAATGCAATTGTAGTTTTACAATGCATTTTTGAAAAAAATCTTTACCCCTTCGATTATACGTATATATATATATATATATATATATATATATATATATATATATATATAAAATCTAAGGTCAAATTTTGTATATAAAATATTATTTATTTTAAATATGAGCTCATAAAAGAACCTACTGTGAAATTAATTTTTGTGCATATTTTAAATTTTACCTACAAAAAGTTATCTTTTTATCATATTTTGCTTCATACACAGGAAAAATTATTACCGTATATTTTTCAATTAACATAGTTATTTCGTTTTGCATCTAAATTTAATAAATATATTCAAGTAAATATAAAATAAAAAGAAAATTTAGGTAAAATTTAATTTCTCACTTAAATTTTTTAATTCATTAAATCATCTATTTAATTGAATTGATTAATTTTTTAATTGGAAAAAATTTTCTGTTTTTCATTTTTTTACAGTTTTTAGTAATTGATATAATCATTTTGGTAAAAGGTGCAAATTTAACAAAGTTTTTAACTGAATGAATTATTTACTAATATATTTGGTGATTGGTGACTTTTTCTGTGTAAGTTCTAAACTAATCGAGTGTCCAGCTTGAAATTTTACACGGGTAGGAAGGAGAAGAGTTATGTCAACATTATATATTTTTTAAGAATTTTAGAAATACCGGTTTTGAGATATAATGAATTGATTTTTATATGTCGAACTTTGACCTTTAAACTTTTGATGTAAATAAGGTTTATACATATCGTCATAAAAGTAATATCTTTGTCTTTAATCTGAAATCTTGGCTAGCAAAAATTTTGGAAATTTTGATTATAGGTAGTAGTTATTTGATACGTTACAAAGTAATAAGTGGTGTTTATTTATCTCATTATTTTAAAATTTAAAATAACTACTTGCTGGTAATGACTTAAATAAGTAGTGATTTATATCATTATTTAAAAGAGTCAAATAATAACATGCTAGTAATGAGTATAATGAATGGAAGAATAGTAATAACTACTTATAGTTTAACTGTTGGTATGTAGTTTGGTAGCTTTTGTATTTTTTATTGTATTTTGTAGTAATTTCGTAGTTTTGTAGTATTCGATTAACTACTTATTTGACTGTTTTAAATAAGTACTTTAATAATGGGTACCCATGAATTCTTGGACATTGCCATGCAAAAGTAATGAGTTTTTCACCCGAATTGTAGGTAGTTAAAAAATTTTGCAATGTAATTTTTTGGCTTACCGGATGAATATAGTTTTTGCTGGGTATAATTTGGGAAAGGTTCGGAACTAGCTTATCCCCACAATAATAAATTTAAATTTTATTGTACCTTAATTTTTTAATTTAACCCACAATATATATAGAATAGAGCAAGAAAAGGAAGATAGTAAATGTTTACTATTGTCTTTCATTCTGACGAAGTTATCTACGTCGTTTTTATTTTAATTATTCACCAGTGTTGCCGGAGTCCATAGTTCATATTACACAACCAAAGCCTTCTAATCATACAAAATTGAAAATATATATATATATATATATATGTATATAACAAAATCTCTAGATCTCTAGACTGAATATGCATATATGTACGAACTTGCTATATATATCCCCTGTGAAACGGGTTAATTCGTGTTAATGTATTTTTGGGATTTATAAAATTTGAAATTCTTTATGTTACTAATAAGTGAGACTTTATAAAAAATTATGTAATTATTGCACAGGACCATCCAATCAGAAATATAATCGAAAATATATGTATTCAAAACTTTAAAGGCCCATAACTCAAAACTCATTTCTTTGATTTAGGATGCATTAGAATATATTGTATTAGAATATATCTATATGTACGTAAAAAACTTGAACTTATTTGATTTTTTTTTTAAGATTTAAAATGTTAACGCTAGCTATTAGCTTCTGTTATAATATTTCATTATATTACCTCTGTATTTTTGAGAATTCGTTTTAAAAACTTTAGACTGGAGTATTTTTATTTTACAAAAAATATGCATTAAAGATTTTTTTATGAACAGATAATTTACTAGTTTTTAAGTTCCGTTGATATTACACAGAAATTTTATTATCCAAAAATTCCAAACAATTTAAATTGTTCCATTTTTAAATAATTACACAGAAATCGGCAACACTGTTATTCATTCTTCTTTCTCCATTTAAGAATATAACGTGTTACATCAACACTCGTTTTTATTATATTTACAATTATATTTCCTTCTTTTTCTTTCGCGATATTCCAAACAAGCTGATTTTGGCAATTTTTAAGAACCCATATGTCAACTCTGTTTCCCTCTCCGATTTAGCCATGGGAATAATAGCGCGTAGAAAAAAATGAATGTGGTATATATGGAAGTTGATGAAAGAGTGGGAATAGTTTTAAAATGTATTACCTTTAATAAGATGAGTATGTATATGTGGAGCTTACCTGTAAAAAGAAAGAAAAAAGTACAAATTTAATAATACAATCTCAGAAATTTAAATATTGAGTTTATTAATACATATTTATGAACAGAATTACACTTTTACATCAATATATTACATTAGTAAAATATATTAACTAAATATTTCTTAATGAACACAGTTTGCACTAGGGGCCTAATATCTATCACCTGCAAAAACCGAGCAAGTGTTCCAAAAAAAAAAAAAAACATTCTTACAACTTGAAAAGCAGAAGTAAGTACATATGTATGCTGCACTTTTTTGGATGTAAAAATTTATTACTTCCAAAAAAAGTTAAAACTACAATTTTTCAAATTTAGAAGTTTTTTTTATTATATTTAAGAAACGTTATTTTGGGAGGAGAATTTCAAAAACAGTGAATAATATGCAGAGAAAAAACATGGCCACATCATTATTACTTCAACAATATTATGTTCTCATTGCTAATTTTCATGAAATTTAATAACGTTGTGTCCATGACAACGTTTAACAAAAACAAATTTTGTCATTTAATGTTTACACTCAAAAATTATGTTTTTAAATATCTTTACCAGAAAAAAAATAAATAAATGTTATTAATATGAAAAATTTGATTATAATTCTACAACCATTAAATATTTACAGTCGTTTTCCTTATTCTTGAACCATATTCTGTTTTTAAACCATATTAATATTATTATTTCCATGAAAAAAAAAACTTCAAATAAATATAATATTTATTCTTTTCACAAACTTAGTGAAAAAATTCAATACTTGTTTGTTTTTTAAACATATTTTGTTTTTAATATTTGTTCGTTGTAATTCGCATTTAGTTTATACATGAGTAAATATAAATATACAAGGTTTAGTTATACTTAGTGTGATTAAAGCAATATAAGATATTGATTAAGTACCATTAAAGGCTTTAGTTGAAAATAACATATATCGCATTTGAACCACATATGGTGGTACAAATGAATATAATTAATGAACAAATAATATGTAAATAATTTTTTTCTTTTTGGCTAATGAACACTTTCTCTATTATTTTCAATAAACAATTTATAAAAACAATAATTTTTTATTAATAAATTTTATTTTAATATATAATAATTTGGCAAAATGAAATAACAATATGATAAGATTGTATAAATATATGACAACATGGGATAATAATACGATAAAATGGAATAATAATATGAAGAATGACATAATATTATAAAATGGAATCATAATATGACAATGTATTATAATAATATAATAAGATAGAATAATAGAATAATGATGTAGTAAGATTATTCAGTTATATGTAAAACTAGAATCATAACATTAAAAACATACCATAAAATTGGACATAGTATAACAAAATGGAATTATAATAATTGTTACTTATAATCATTTCTATTTTTCGCTGTAATCATATGTTATGAAATTGTTTTTATTTAAATTTAATTTTAATGTTGTTTCAAAAGATTAAATGTTAATAACTTAAATAAATTGAAAACAAAATTAGCAATTTTAAACAGCTTTTCTATATAAATATTTTAGTTGGTCAAACTGCAGAATAAATCTTTTAAGCTTATTTTTTTAATCTCTTCAAAGTTTGCATTCTATGGAATTCAAAGGAAATCTGATAATGGTCAAAATGAAACAACACAAAAACTTTTTTTTTCTGAACTAGTTTTGTGTTTCCTCTTTTCCCAGAAGTTTTTGGTCGCGTATTTTACTGTTTGTTTTTGGTTTCTAAAAATGTCAGTCTACTTACTCATTAGCTGTGTGGTATTTCATTGCATTCAGCAAAAAATATTTCTAAATGCTGCAACACCTACAGCAACATGTATGGAAAGGATATGTTTCTATGAAAGGATTTTTATTAGGATGGCCCAAAATAAAAAAGTTAACGATATTTCAATTAATATTTAAATATACATGTTTTAACTGAAGACATCATAATCCAGGATAATTGGACAACAAAAGTGACTATACCTTGGAATTTGATGGAGGGTAATGGACTTTGGTGTCAGTCCTATTACTTGCTGCATTATGTAGCAAATTAGATTTGCGGTCACCTTAACATGAACCAGGAAGTACTTTTTGATTAATTTGTGTAACACAAGATGAGTACAGAATTTTAAAATTATCATTATCGTTTCACTGCAATCTGGAAATACTTTTGGCACTAAAAAACATTAAATGCGTTATAATTCCAAAACGATAACGACAGAATATTATTCCAGTATAATTTTAGGAAAATCGCTTTCTGGTCTATGTTTGTATGTCCGCAAATTTGAATTTAAAGTAGGCTGCAGGCAAAAATTAAAATCACAAACTGGAGAATACTTCGAACAAATAACACAGTGTTACAAATTTGTATTTTTCCTCTTACATTTAAACGCGATACTTCATTTACGCGATTTCCTTATAACACGATTCAATAATAGTAACCATTTTTTGAAATACGCGTTTTTGTTTAAAGCTAACTTGATACAACGTATTTAAACAATAATGAAAAATTTTTAATAAAATAAACAAAAGAATTTCGCTACAATTTAATAAAAAAAATTAAATACACTTATAATTTCAATAATAATATATTTAAATTTAAAAATAGTATATAAACAAAATAAAAAAATATCAATGAACAAAAAGCTTTAAAAAATTGTAATTGCTTGGAACAACCTGAAGAGTAATCCCATAAGAGCAATTTTTAGCTATAATTGGCATTTTCACGAAATGTTTTTGTCCTCCTTCAATATAAATAAATAAATAAATAAGTAAATAAATAGACGAAATTTTACCTGCTAAACACGAATCTGCTTTTAGTCATTTCCATCAGGTCGTGACTTTTTTTATGGTCATGTCTAATATCTCCCTTTTAATAAGGCCAATACGCGAGTATATTTTACCATAAATCGAGAACGGGTTGTCCAATTTAGACAATTGCAATACAATTGCAATGCAAAAAGATTGTCTTTAAGTTATCTTAATATTATTTTTGTTTATATTCCTAACAGTTTCGGAGTTATTCATAAATACGTGTCGAAAAAAATTTTTTTCGAGCAAAATTAAAGTTTTTTTTCTGAATTTTTTTTTAAGAAATGAGAACGGCAAAAATATGCAGTGCTTAATCCTTTAAAATTGAGTGAAAGTACCCATGTATACCTACAGTTAAGTGGAGACACAATGGTGAGCAAAAAAGAGTTTTTGTTTCTTTCTAAACAAAGGTAGGTGAATTAGGTGGGATTTGACGTGCTAAACGTAATCTGCTTTTACTTTTTTTCTATCACGTATAGATTTTTTTATGGGAACGACTAATATGTCCCCCGAGTCACACTTGTGTAGCTCGAGAACCGTTTGTCCAATTCAGATAATAGATGTTGATTAAAACTATCTTCAAGTTATCTTAACATTATTTTTTTATGCGCTCATTAAAGAGTCTATGAGACACCGATACAAGAATTTTATTTTAAAATACAAAGCTGAAACTCTGTATCAAGAATAATCATAATGTATTTTCTTAACTATTTTGAGATTTTTTAAAACCTCTTCGCAATTAAACTGTTTCAACTTTGTACTTTAAATAAGATGACTTTCCAAACAACTTTATAAAAAAAACTGAAATTAGGGAAAAATTTAAATTTTATCAAATTGGTTAATTGTGTATGTACCATTCTTACATGTTTAATTTTAGAAACAAACTAAATCAGCAAACTAAACTTTACGTTATAATGGCTCCGTTTATATTGAGGAGAATAAAAAATCTATGTATGTATGTAATATATTCTCAAATAAAATTAAAGTTTGTTTCATTTTAAGGCATAATTTTTCAACATTTTTATTCAGACGTCATTGTTAAATCAAATAAAAAGGGTTTTGATGGAGGGAAACACATTTTTGGCATATAGCTGTTTGTCGCTGTTTGTTAAAACTCACTTATAATCAAGTGTACGCTGCGCGAGTTATTTGCAGTAAAAGGTCACAAAAATCTGTTTTTTTATACACTCTAAAAAATTCATATAAAGTTGCTACTATTAAGTCAGTATAATTTAATTTCAATTAACAGAAAATATATAAATTTAACTACAAGTATGTTTATTAAAATTAATTACATATTTTTTTTTTTTTTTTGCATAAATACATTCAAAACAAGGTATTCCGAATGTTGGTATACATGTTTATGATATACGAGTATTAAACATTTTAATACTCGTATATCATAAATTAAATAATATTTACTGTGCTTGAAATATTTGTTTCTACTAATTTTTAAATAAATAAATGGGTAGATATAATTATTTTATTAAAAATTTTTATATTTATAATATTTACATTATACCTCTGTCAAATAATTATATGTGCAATATTTGTTTTCTTTTTATTATATTTTCCAAGAGTGATAACTTTTAATTTGGTTTATATTTTTTTTTTTTTTTTAATTCTTATCTATTGTCCCAATTTGATAAGTTTTAGGTTCATTTTGTCATTATAATAGATATATCATTGTCTAAATTTTCGTAGAAAATAATTATTTTTTTTACTTAACAGATGGTTATAGCCACAACTGTTTAACCAATTAGTTTTAAAATTATAATTAATTGGAGAGCAGTTAAGGCGTTTAGTTCTTAAAAAGGGTTATTTTTTTATTTTATATTATATTTATATTATATTTATAGCCAAAACATGTTACCAGGAAATGAACTTTCGGAAGAATTGTTAAAATAATTAAATAATGTCTCAATGTTTATATGAAACTATGCGGAAGGCATATCATAATACTGGTGCAAAATGTTTAAAACAGCTTGAAAAATAGCTATTTTTCAAAAAACGGTAACCTATAATCAACTGTGGATTTGGGGGACCTAATGATATATTTAGAGTTACGACTTTTTATTAACAAATAATAAAAGAGGTTTTACATCAAATTTATGATTCAAGGATGGCAAGGATATAACTTACACAGCGGTAAAAAATGCATACCCAATGTATTAATAATAATATAAATTTTTGGTTAAAAACTTCAACAACACCATGAAAAATATTATATTTAAATGTTCCAGGTGTTCATCAATACATATTGCTTGGATATTCGACCTGCAAAAATAACATTCTTCAAACGTATTTATAGCGGCAAAACGCTCATAATATAAAATGACTTTAGCTATAGAGAGAAGTTGGAAAGAGTTATTGCATCTATCAAAACGAATTCACTGGAATGCATAAATTTACTATGCATTGAGTTCATAAGCTTTGCTAATGAATTTAGTGCAAAATTTTGATTCTATACCAAAATCATGTGTCGATGTTACTAACTCGGGCCCCAAAAGCTTTTTTTGAGTAGCAAAATATTCTACCATTCTAAAGACCTATATTGACTTTCAGACCTTCACGCCATAAAGGATTTCCGGGGAATACTGATTGCTAAGACATATTTGAATTCTGAGCAATATGACAATATTAAGCATCTTAATACGATTTTCTGTAAGTATACTACAATATTGACATACACATTTTAAGAAAACCGGATGAATCTGTGCCACGATATGTGCATCTGGTAACGGTACATTAGAGAAACATAATTCCTTAATTATATTCATCAATATTGAAAACTATACAGTGTTAGTTTAAATAATTGTTAAAAAATTCTTGCCATGAACATATGGTTATTTTCTATAAAAATTTTGAAAATCAGATCATTTCTAACATAAAATATATATAAGAAATAGTTTTTTTTTTTTAATCTGAATTTTAAAGCTCAAAAATTAATAAAAATTATAAAAACGATCTGAATTTGAAATGTATATTTTTGAATAAAATAAATAACATTATATATTCTTTGACAGTGGTACGTATTGAAACACAATACACTGCCTGCCACTTGAATAAGGAATCACATTTTTTCAACTTTAAGTAAGTATATCTCCTAAACTAAAATTCAGAAAAAAATTATTTTTTGCGTAAACAAATTTCAAAGTGTTGGCTTTACTCTCCTAAAGAAATAAAAAATATACATATTTTGTTATACTAAAATTGTGCATTTATTTAAAGACATGTATTTCTGTTGTATTTCTGTGGTAGAATTGGTTTTTATATCCAACAAAATGACTGCAACGATTTACAAAAACATTTTGGAGAAAGCATGTTCAAAATTTAATGATTTCTTTGGACCCATACCTTGGACGTACCAACACGACAACGCTCCAATTCATACCGCCAGAGCAGTAAAACAATGGATTAATCAACAAGGTGTTCAACTTTTGGATTGGCCCCATATTCAACAGACCTGAATCCAATGGAAAATGTCTGGGGTTGCCTTGCAAGAAAAGTTTATGAAGAAGGAAAGCAATTTGAGACGATAGAATCCTTAAAGGATGCAATAACGGAAGCATGGTGTTCAATTTCTCTAAATTACTTAGAGTCATTATACAAGTCGATGCCAAATCGCATTTTTGAGGTTATTTATAAAAATGGTGGCAGTACTCATTACTACTTGAATGCTAGAAGATAATAACTTTCATTTTTGTAACCTAAAATTTAAAAATAAATTACAGTTTGCTTAGTTTTAAAATATTCCTTATTCAAGTGACACAAGAAAAAGTACCACAGAAACACATGTCTTTAAATAAATGCATAATTTTAGTATAACAAAATATGTATATTTTTTATTTCTTCAGGAAACTAAAGCCAACACTCTGAAATTTGGCTGCGCAAAAAACTATTTTTTTCTGAACTTTAGTTTAGGAGATATACTTAATTAAAGTTAAAAAAATTTGATTCCTTATTCAAGTGGCAGGCAGTGCATGTATTCCATAATTATAGTAGGAAACTGGACTGTTATTAAAAATACAGTAAAATTGGATGAAAATTTATTAGATATATACTTATATTTTATTGCATATATTTTCGGGGATAAACTTTCTGGTTCATGTTGAGGTGTCCGCAAATATAAAATTTTCAGTGAGGCTTCAGGCTAAAATTACAATCGTGAACTGAGAAAAACTTCGGTCATATAAATAATTTGTATGGATAGTCCCCATGTACATATGAAACTCTTAACCTAATATAGTAGGGAATTAAATATTTCTTAAATTATTTTAAACTAGGGAAATTTTGTTACAATTGTACTTTTTTTGGTACAGTTCGAGCCTGAAAGGTACAATGGTTCACCAATTCCCATTTTTGTACAATTTAAATTTTTCCCTAATTTCAGTTTTTCTATTTATTTAGAATGCAAAGTTAAACATTTTTAATTGTTAAAAGGTTTTAAAAAATCTGAAATTAGTTAAGATAAATTATTGTTATCCAGTCTCAGTTTTGTATTTTTTTAATATTGGGAGTTATATTTAATAATTTTTTTTATTAATATTAATTGTTTAATAAAAATAATGAAGATATTAAGAAGGACATTTATGATAGGAGTAACGAAGAATTAAAATCATTTATTGGCATGAATTATAAATTTTGATCAAAATTTATATAAATAATGTTATAATTCATTAAAAGATTAAAGGTTAAATAATTCTATTTTCTTTATGTCGATACAAAATAACTTCAAAGTATTAAGTCTGTTTCAGGAGTTATACTGCATTTCTGAGCTTCAAGTGATGGTTTTTATAAAAAATTTCTATTTTAGTACAATTGAGGACAGAAAAGTACAATTTTAATAGCTGTTTAGAACAATTTGTAAAATATAAATAGTTTATAAAATGTTTATTCGGTGATGTGCAATAGCAGTAACAACTTAATGGGGTTAAGGTTTGTTGACTTTAAAAGTCGTACAACATTTATTTTATTTAGTTTTTTTTTTTTTTTTTTTTTTTTTTGTAAAATAAAATACACGCAATTTGAACAAGCTTTAGTCCTACAACATTTGTTGGATTTGGTAGTTTAAACATTTTCAGAATTATTCAACTTATTTCATGATTTGTAACATTTTACGATTTTATAGATGTATTTTAAATTTAACTTTTTATACGACTATTCCATTCAAGTCTACTGTGCAATAAATTTTTTTTAATATAACATATTTTTAACAATATCTGCAAAGAATACCTGCATTTTCAAATAAGTTAATTTTTCTTAAAAGTGAAATGAGTAATTTTGATTTATACTTCATGCGTTTATTTTAGCAGCTGTCAGTAACTTTACCAAACTAATAAATGAATTAATTAATTTCTTCTATTTTTAAAACAGAATTGCATACATCATGGGCCCTAGTTGGTTCATCACCAGCCAACCAATTTTATCGTAGTTTATTTTTTTTGTTTTTACCATACTGTTGATTTTTTTATTTTCTTTTTTTTATTTTTATTTCTTGCTGTAGTTTTACGGGTATCTGTATTTTAAATAGTTAGCAACACGAAATCTTTCAAAACACCTGCTCTTCAACCGCATTAAAGGTTTTTAAGTTAAAAACTTTACTGGTTGAAAAAAAAAAAATAATAATAATTCAGCAAATTCGTTACTATTTCAATATGAATGAATCTACGCTTTAAACAGACTTTGTACGCAGAACAGCTGGTAATATCTCATGTTGATTTCTTACGTATACGTAAATTTAATCCTTAATAATCTAACGATTAAGGGAAAAATTCAGCTGTTTATTCATTGCATTAAATAAGAAATTATAAAATAAAACTTAAAATTTTTGTATGTGGAAAAAAGTATTTCAACAAAGTAACTAATTAAATTTTTAGAAATTGGCACACATTTTTTCACAGCATTTTCTAAACCGATTTAATAAACAATTTCAACATGTAAAAATAATAAAATAAAAAATGTGTTTTCGAATTCTGTCCGTAAAATGTATATTTTTTTCCCCGTACGAAATTACGGAATTTCATGCCGAAATTACAAATGAAATCCATACAGTTCATATTGGCTAAATAACATTTGTAATTTCGTGAACAGCTTATACTTGATTTTTGTCTACATCAATTTGTTGAGTACATTGATTAAAAGATATTGTCTTTTGGCAATAAAATATTGTTTTTTGTTAGTAGTCACTTTATTTATGTTTATTTTTTATTCTATGTGAAAAAGCTGTCAGATGTTTTTGTTTACATTTCACTGCTGAGTTATTCAGAGTTGCACGGAGATTGCCGTCGTAATTTCAATGTAATTTCGCAATTGTCAAAATGTACTGGGAATTACGTATTTAAACTTGATTTCGGTCGAAATCACGAAAGCACATAATTTCGCGCCGGTCTGAATGCCCTATAAGAGACGTTCATATCAAGTTTAGAATTTGATATAAATATTTCATTTTCAAATTAGAATACATATGTTTATTTATGAACTGGAACGAATTTCTTTGCTCTTAATTATTTTACTACTTATTTTGTTAAAGAAAATAAGAAATGATGGAGATTAAAAAAATAACACTAAGGAGTTGTGAAATTGTGAGATTAAAAAAATTCTATAAACAAATCTAATTAAAACAAGTAATAAAGATTTAGTCGGTCAAGTCCGACCATATGATACCACACACCATTGTGTATTTTACATGGGGACAATTGTCTACCGATACTTTTACTAACTGTAAAATAAAATATATGAATATTACATTATTACTGACATTTATATGAATTTATGCACTTTAGGGTGATTCCCGAAAGTGGGCTTATATAGGAGTTATGGTAAATTATGGAGCGATCCTCATAAAATTCGCCATTGTGATTTCTACTTATATACAACTTTTTTGTGTCGAATATAAACTTGATACTATCATGTGTATGTGATTTATGCACGTTAAAGTGATTTTCGGAAGAGAGTTTTATATGAGAGCTATGGTAAATTATGGACCGATCTTCATAAAATTTGGCACAAAGATTGATTATACAAAACTTTCTTATAGAGAATTTCATTAAAATATTGCTATATTTAAGTCATTTTGATCGTTAAACCCCTATTCCGGGAGGATATTTGTATGGGGTCTAGGTGAAATAATGGACCAATCAATTTCAATAGGCTTCGTACTTGTTTCATGAAAGTCCTACGTGCCAAATTTCATTGAATTATCTTCAAAATTGTTACTTGTACTTTGTGCACAAGTTTTACACCTATGATTGTGTAGGGTATAATAAATGCGAAAATGACCACACTGTTCAAAATTAAGTGAATGTATCGAATTTTATGAAGTATGGGTCGTTTAATTTTTGACATATCCATATGATAAAGAAACATTTTTGGTCGTTTTCGATTTTTAAAAAAACAAAAATTTTAAAATTTTATAAGAGCACATGTGAAAATGGTCATATATTTTTATATATGACCCACGTATGACGATATATTGTTATATATGTGTTTATATATGAAAGTGTGTGAATTCATACATGGAATAGTTTGCAATATATGGATACATATATGATAAAATATATGAACTAAATGATGATAAACTAAGTTTGTATGAAATATGTCAACCCATTATATACTAATTCCAATGAAGAAATTAATTACCTTGAGATTGTTTCACAATATGGTGATGTAAAACAAGATTCTGGGAATTTTATAAATGAACTGAAACTAAATCTAATGATAAAGTTTATGAATAACTATTTAAACAATCAAATGATGATTCTTTTTGGACAGGGTTGGGAAAACTAAAAAATAGGTTTGATGAATACTTATATTCTAATATATAGTTTTACTTTGGCTCATAGCGGTACGTCAGCGAAACGAATTTTTTCTAAATTGTCACTAATGAAAAAATTGTCCAACAGACTTAAGGTCAACACTTTTGAATCCATGCTTTCAATCCTAAATTTGTTAGGCGGGGATTTGGAAGACTGGTGTTCGAATGAAGACCTCTAACAAAAGCATAGAAGTTTAGTCAATAAAAAGAGTATTTTATGTTTTTATGAATTAATCTTTATATTTTTAATAATAAAAATTATTATAAATAAATTAGTTTATAATTATTATTTAGTAATTCCATTTTAAATTTAAAAATTTTGACCTCTCTGAAATTTTCTCTGTAGCAAGTATACCTTAAGGCTTTCTACCAAAAAATATAAAAAAAATTAAATGGACTTTTTAAGATACACGTCACTAAAGAAAATTCATACAAAAAAAAAAAAAAAAATATATTAATAAAAATATTTTCAAAATTTTTATGTGGCATCTTAAAATACAAGCTTTGACAAATCCACTGCAAAAAAAAAGTATTTTTATATCTTTTATTTAAAAAAAGTTATGACCATTTAAATAAATATGTTAATCACCTTCAAAGCTATAGAGTTGCCAGAGTTCTCAAAATGAGAAAAATTGATTTAAATGCCTCTGTATGCTCCTCTATATATGCACAAAATTTTATCTAAATTGGTAACAAAGGGTCAAACCAAGGGTTAAATTTAAAATGGAATTACTATATTAATAAAATTTCATTTTGTAGCTTTTTCAAAATACAACATTTTTTGTTTTTGGTTTTGTAGGTATTAAAGCCCTATTTTTGGTAACTTTTTTTGACACTTTTTAAAAATTCTTAACGGTAACGCTGTCTACAAAGCGTAATCGTGAAGATATTTTATGAAAGGTGTTATAGCTAAATGTCATTTACATCTAAAAGGACAAGTCTACTGCTACTTTTACAAGTGCATAAAGATAGCTTTTATTTTGTGTATGTGTTAAATAAAATAATTTAATGTATATTACGCTTCAATTTTAGTATTTTTAATGAAATGATAAAAAAATAGTTTAATTACACTGGTCAACACAATTCTTGTTTCCTTTATTTTTTTTTCTCTTATTGGATAATTCTACTGCCATGAAAAAAGAAATACTGGCAGATTACTAACAGCTTTACTTTTTGAAATATACAGGTTTATTATTTTGACAAAATATTAATACATATGTTAACAACATTTCTATCAAATACTATCAAATTATCTTTTATAAGATTTCCTTGACTGAACTACTTTAGATAGATCTCATTGCAAACTCCAGCAGTAGTCTGTCATCATATGTGAGTCTCACCTTAACTGATAACGCTTTTCCATTATTCGAAGATCCTGATGAAATCCTTCACCCTGCTCCTCGCTAAAATCAGCTAAATGCGAGTGCAGAAAATGAATTTTTATGCTCATATTGCATCCTACCTCTTGTAAGTTCGATAGCATGCACTCAACAAGCTCAACATGATCGTCAGACTTCATTTTGCCTATGAACATACTCACAACCAAAGCAAATGAATTCCAGGATTTGGATTCGACTTCTATCATTGATTTGAAAAAACTTAGGATTTTTCATATGTTGTCTAATCTGCTGCAAAATACAAGCAACATCGTTACAAAAAACTTAACCCATCTCTTGAGAAAGATCCGATAACAAGTTTTTTTTTCTCGGGTACGATAAAATGTGATGTTGGTTTCCGGAGTAAATAATTTTTTTTTATTTTAAACGAGTTGCTAAAATGTCAGAAGCTTCTTTCCGTAAGTTCAGATCATACTAAGTCATTTAGTTCTTTCTGATTAAATCGTTGAGGTTCTGAAAGGCTAAATTTCTAGTCTGGATCAGAGTCTTCGCTTGATGTATTTCGTTCAGATTCACAGAGATTTCAATTGAGGTCCTTGAGCAGACAATACGTTAGGATATGACCATTTGCTTCCATATCCAGGGTTAATTCCGTTCATTTTCACGACGCAAAAGTGGCAATCATCATGATGGTTTCGAGGTTCTCGCCAAATCATGAGTGTTACGAACATTATTGCATCTCTTTTTCCATCGGACCATAACCGTAGACATACCACACATTTCTGGTATACAATATGAGGAACCCATGGCTTTTCCTGATTCCACAATTTTATTTTAAAATACTTATGATACACAGTTTTCACAAAATCCAATATAGGTTATCAATATTTTTCAAATATATATTCACCACAAATATAGAAAAACAATTTGGATCAAGCATACAACATCTTCTTGACGAAACCATATCGAAAACAACAGCAAAATATATTTTAGTGTCCAAGAAAAAACGAAAATCTAAGTAAAAATAGTAAATGAGGGTATTTAGTTATAACGCAAAAACAAAAGATGTTAGGGAAAAATTGTTACCGTATTTAAAAAATACGATTCAAATTTGAGATAGAAAAAAAAATCGCAGAAAAAAAAAACAATTTTATTTTTGTTTTATTGACCAGTGTCATCATTCACAATAGAGTTTCTGACATATGTATGAATATATATGGCCATATACCCTCAATTTTAACTTATATGATATACCACATATACATACATATATAATATATAGTATAAAAAATTACATGAGTATAATTTGAACTTATAGGTCGATTATGTATGAAAGTTTTTAGCTTTAGCTCTATTTCAGTTGCCTTACAGGTTGCTAAAAATTAAAAAAAAAAAAATATTGAAAACTAAATATATATATATATATATATATATATAGTACCAATTCCATATATTTAAAAGCACTTAGATTCTTTAAAAAGCTAGGAAATTGGATGCAGCACAAACATTAATCCAAAAGGCGTCTAAAAGAGAATTTGAATGCATAAAATACGGATGTTGTTTCTGTGAGGATCCATTATAATAATCTCCTCCATCCAGAAAAATCCATACCAAAGCGAACTGTTTAAACCTGGTGAAATTATTACGGAAGATCTGTAACAACTACAATACAACTAAACTGCGGTTGCCATACATAATCCACCTATTATTTATATTTTACTAAACTAAAACGGACAATGCGTTCTCGATATACTATATATATGGCAATATGTGGTTCAACTTCATTAATTTTCTATATGAGCCTTTTATATTGAGAGTAGCGTAAGGCCATTTACCAAAAAATTGAGTTACGCAGTGAATATTGTTATATTTTTGAGTTAATTTAAATTTTCTCTTTGTTGTAGAAAATTCATCAGTTAACTGAATTATTAAATTGTTTATTTTAAAAGTGCCTTAAGTCCCATTTTAAGAGAGTTGAATCGTTTTACGTGCCAAATATGTGCAGGAAATAACAAAGTGATTTATTTTTGTCAATTTTTTATAGTTATAACAGTACAATAGTTCGTTAAAATATGTATTAATGCACAAAGAAAAGCATTTATCTCTCGTAGTCTTCATTGGAAATCAGCAGTAAAATGAACATGAAAGCTACTGTTGGGAAAGCCCGACCATATTATACCCTGCACCATTATGTATGTATAAGCGTAAAACCGATTTTGGTTAATTCTTGCTAAATTTAGAATATAAAACTTGATTGTGTCAAATAAACGAAAATTTTTATACATTTTAAAATGTGAATATTTAAGTACCTTGTTGCATATATATGCTCGTTGCTCTTCTTTAAAGTTATCAGTCACAGAAAGAATATAAAAATTGTAAAAATTTAGAAAAAAATTTTGAACACATTTTTCACACCATTTTTTAGAACTTTTGTAAAAATTAAAAATTTTCTAACAGTTTACTCGTTTTTTGACACTATGTTGACAATATATGTCATATTTTTTAACTGGGTTTAATCCCTATTAATTTTTTATGACACACATATTCAGTATGTTTTATAGTTTTTAGCAGTGTTGCCAGTTTAGCCTTTTTAAGGTTAAATATAGCCATTTTATTTTGCCTTTAACCTCAAAATTTTCGTTTTAGCTTCTAGTTTTTTTTTCTAGTCTTTTTCTAGCCTTTTT
The DNA here is from genome assembly GCA_932274085.1 of Protocalliphora azurea. Lineage (NCBI taxonomy): Eukaryota > Metazoa > Arthropoda > Insecta > Diptera > Calliphoridae > Protocalliphora > Protocalliphora azurea. Next base: position 107,011,149 of record OW026521.1, read on the forward strand.
TGATTCTTAAATTTGCCTTAAAAGAGCTAAAATTTTAGCATTACAGCAAAGAAGAAAATAATTTCTTATTTGCTTTTACTAATTTTAATTTTACAGAATCCTCCATTTAAGTATTTTTATGTTAATTCGCACAAAATTCGAGATTATTTGTATTTAACAAAAATTAAATATAATTAAATATAACTGAATTCATCATATAGACTTACTTAATCAATTAGTATAATTATTTTTTAATAAACATCTTTAACTATAGAAAATATTTATGAATATAATTTACAAAATTCTTATAAGAATGAAAATTCACCCCAAATTTTGAAAATTAATAATCAAGAAGGAATTATAATTTAAAAACTACAAAAAATCATTTCAAAATATTCGGTTATTTTACGTATGAAATTTAACCCAAATTTGTAAAGAAATTTTGTGGGGGATTTTTCATTGGGTCATTTTGATGGCACCCATTTTTTTTTTTATAAATTTATTATTTATAAATTTATTACAATATCTTTAAAGAAAAAGATATGAAAATATTAGATTTTTTTCTGGCCATATTTCTTTTGGGGAATATTGTTTTTTTTTAGTTAAATTTAGCCTCTTTTTTTCTCACCTCCTGGCAACACTATTTTTTAGTCCGAACCATTTTACAGATTCACCTTTCGTTGCTAAATCTAGTCTGAATATCGATCTGTACATTATTTAGTATTTTAATTGATACATCGTTTTTTTTTATGTATCATTTGCCGAATTGATCATTGCTTAACTAACTTTTTTTTCGACTTGAAGTTGGTTGTTTCAGGTTTCAAAAAAAAAACTCGCCCAAATTAGTTTTGTGTTAGATTCCAAATTTCAAGTTTATGAATAGACATCCAAACCGTCTAACTTATGCTTATTACTGCTGAATTGGAGTGAAAACGTCGTATAATGTATACGGAATAAGCTTTCGGCACTAATTAAAAGCATTGTATTCATGCTAAATACTTTTTCTGATAAATTTTTGTTGACTACATGCTTTTTCATAATATTGTGAAAATTTTATGAAAATCGGATTTTCAATATATTAATATAAGATGAACTACCTTTAACAAATACCTGCAATTCTTTTTAATTATTTCTATATATACAACGCCACAAAACGTTTGATACTTTAACTCAGATGGCAGTGCAAGTAATTCACAATTGCCGAAGAGCTGTTAATCACTACCCGAGGTATAACTATGCCAAACATATTTTTTCCGAGGTGGTGATATTAAAAAGTTCAAGCAGATCACAACGTAAACAAGTCTCTTGAGCCGAATAACATTCCAGCACTGGTTCTGAAGCATTGTTCTCGGATGTTAACACGTCCCTTAGCAAATCTGTTCAGTACTATATACCATGCCGGTTAATATCCTATAAGTTGAAAGGTTGCTCATTTACCTCCAATTCCTAAAAGGGGAACGGTTAATAACCCTGAAAATGAAATAAAACTCTCATGTATGGTCCGGGGATTCAAAGATTTTTTCGAAGCTTTTTGACCGCATTCAGGAGACTGATTCATTGGAGCATCGTCTCAATGGGGGTTGAGTTTCTCTGTTCTATCGCTACTAAAATGGGATATGTCCCGATGAAAATGCGAACTTGTTTATTTCTACGAAATATAAATAAATAACACAACACATTATAGGGAAAATTCTTTCTTTAGTCATACTGTTCGTATGTGCAATAAACTCCCTGCCGATTTACAGTCTATAGAAATTTTAATATAACGTTCAAAACACTACACCCTCTATGCTCCTTCACATATAGTAATTGCCTAATGGCAGCGAAAGTCGAAGAAAAAACTATTTTTTGTAAATATAAACCCATTGATAGATAAATTACAAAAATTACAGACAAAAGTTTTTTTTTTTTTGAAGAACATAATGTGTATTGTGTCGAAATTTCTTTTTTAAACGTTTTGGAATCTAATTTAAAATTTTTACATTACCTTACATAAAATGATTTATATTTTAACTTTATGACAATGAGTGTCAAAGAAATTTATTTTTTCTTTACATATAAAATCATTGATAGGAAAAGTATAAAAATTTTTTGCCCAAAAGTTTTTTGAAAACTCTTTTATTATGATTGATTTAGACAATATAAAAATTTTAAAGAATAGATTTTTAATGAAATTATTGACCTATGAAACTCTCGAACAAAAAACTCGATATTTTACATAAATTTTTGAAATACAAACAAATGAAAATATTGAATAGGTTTTAATGGTTTAAATTGCGTTATTATTATTTTGCTGATATCCTCTTAAGGATTTCAAATTAAAATAATTTTTAAAAAGTTCATAATATATTTAACATTTAAAATTACTCATTTCGAATTTGAAACCAGTAACATATAGGGAATCTGTGCTCTAAATGGATTTAAAATTAAGAAATAATACAACTTTTTGGTAATTAGCAGACGAAAAACCTTATGTGTTTTTCAACATTTTAAAATACAATTTATATTTTGTATGAAAGTCATACAAAATTATATATATAGTATTAATCCTTTTGATTACTTCGGAACTAATCCAGATTTTTGAAAATTGATTAAAACTGCAACAGGTAAATAATTCGTAAAATTACTTTTCAAGTTTTAATGTTTGAAATTTTTATGGGATATTTATATTTTTAACTTTTAATGTTTTTTAGCCAAATAATAGGGACAGAAGAAAGATTTTTAAATGATGTAAGTATGTACTGCAGAAACTAGACCCATCCAAGTCTTAAAATATTAAAAAAACCTTTATTTTTCAAATTCTACATAATTTGAAGGAAATCGAATTGGAACTAGGTTTTGTTAAATTCGAAATTTTAATTTTCAGATACTTGAATAAATTGACAACTGTACAATTTAAATAAAATTCCCAGCCTTAATGAGAGAAAATTCGCATGAAAAACTGTATATAAATGTTACCAGAGTTTCTAAGTAAAAAAGCATTAGTTTCCATTTGAATTTTGTTTTAATATGGGTATATTTTTTGTGAAAAAATAAGTTTGACTAGTAAATTTGAGTATGTGAAATATTTTTTCTTAAAATATTGTCACTTACCGTAAATATGTTTTACTGCCTGTTTTTATAACACGAGCACAAAAACGACTCGTCTAACTTACATTTAAAACAAAAACAAAATTTCAAAATTTGTTAGGCAGTTAGGTTTTAAAATGTAGACAATAAGTATACATATTATGTTTGGTGAATAATGTTTGGTGAAATTGTATCTTTGAGCTCCAAAATTAAAAATTCTGAAAATTTTAAAATAGCTAATTCCAGTTTAAAATATCTAGTTCTTTTTCAAAAAAAAAAGAAAAAAAGAAAATCATTGGTAGAAAACTGAAAAGGAATTTACAATTTTGCATATCTATTCTTTATTCAGCTCTTCACCATATATGGTCTAAGCGATCTTCCTAAGTCATATGCCCAAGGAGTTTCCGGGAACTCTCTATATTACAAATTTGTGATGTTATCGTTAAGACCAGTATACAAATATTAAGTATATTTCCAGATTAAAGCAAAAATTTCAATAAGAGGTAATTCCAATATGTTTATATATTTATAAGATATATATTTTGTGAAGTGTATAAAATATTAGGCCCAGTCGATTATAATACTTCTACTTATTTTATTCTAAAATTTATAAATAATTCCATTTATTTTTCAAACTCCAACAAATACGCGTCCTTAAATGCATATGACATACTACATTATTGTCTATAATTGGTTGGCAATTCTACATGTGTAGAATACGAGTATCATATAAAAAAATGGTAATAGAACAATTTTATTTGGTTTGATGGTAAAAGGTTAACAAACAAAGAGAATAAATCTTATTAAAAATACTGACTAAAGTGCTACAAAAAAATTAATTTTGTTTTTTAATACATGGCCAATTTTTATGCATTATTTTACGTACTATTTCGTAAATACAAAAATTGGCTTAGTGAAAAATACGATAACTTTTTTGAGAATTTTACAAAATTTCAAGCAAAAAAAGATAAACAAATAAATAAGTAAATAAATAAATAAACTGTAAATAAAAACAAGTAAGTATTCAGGTTGGCCGAATCTGATATACTCAAATATCCATAGAATAAAAATGTACTATTGTATTAGTTACGTAAATTGTTAAGGATTTTTTTTCCATAAAATTTTAAGATTTTCAGTATTAGTTAGTGTTTATATTTACTTTATATGGGGGCTACTACTCACCTCATTCACATGCTATTTTCATCTCAATTATGTGAGTTTATATGAAATTTATTTACTATTATATGGAATTTATAAATATTATGCATATCGATCTTATTTTCACCTCAACTGTGGAACTTGATAAGAAAGCTATTTCCATAAATAGTGTAATAGGTATTTAGACATGATGTTTCAACCGGTTTTAAAACCGTTTTTTCGTAAGTCGAATAAACCGTTTTTAACACAAATCGATTTTAAATATAACATCTTACTTCAAAAAACATATATACTGAATACCAATATTTGAATGGAAATTTAGGTGAATTTTGTTAAATGATTAACATTGATTCAAAGTTAATTTTTTTCTTTTATAAATATAAAATTAATTCAATAAGTTTTAACAAATATTAAAGTAATAATTAACTTAAAGGAATTTTCTCTTCTTGCAAACAATTTAAATATTATAGGATTTTTAATAATTCAATATTTGTAACAATAGTTAAGTTTTTAATGAAGTAGTATTTGAAAAAGGTCTGCCTGCAAAATCGATTTTGAAAAATAATTGGGCTTTTTCTATATTAAGCCATACTTTACGTACATGTTATATAAAACTTAGTCTCATTATTTATTTCTACGAAAACTCCGGTTAATCGGAGTTTATATATATATAAACGGCCCTCTGGCCGAATTTGAAATTTGGACAAAATGTTTCAAATATTGCCAGTCTTATTGTATTAATTAACTTTATTGTTCATTACCTTGCCAGCATTTGGAAGAGAATTTTTTCATCCATTCTCTAAAAAGTGTCTTTTTTGATAATTTTGGATATTAAAGTAGAAAATACACAATTTTACAATAACAGAACACATTAGTATCGAATTTTGATCTAAAAAACTTAACTAGGGTGACTGTTACATTCCAAAGAAAAAGCACCACATAATTTTACTCAGTAAATGTATAACTTTTAAAGTGATCAATGTTGTTATTTATAGTGTTGAATAAAAGTAATTTATTATTATATATAATTTTTTAGTATTTGTATGTGTGTGTTAAATTTGAAATAAAACATAACTTTAACATTTTAATCAGCTTTTAATTTTAAATTGAGAACGAAATGGAAATGATACAAAATTAGTAATATCGATATCGAATAATTTTCAAATTTTTTTTGCTATCGAAAACGAATCATTTATAAATATTTTTGCGTTTGATAGCGTTAAAGTTTCATTAATAATACCGTAATCGAACTTTCGAGAACGAAAGATTTGCTGCCACAAAGTAAGCAACGGGTGAGCTCAAGCAGCTCATATTCAGATCGCCAACTGTAGTCGTTCTCGAATGTTTTGTCAGACAAATGTTTGCGAAATATTCAAGGCGATATCATTATCGTAGTTTGTGGTCAGCTGGGTAGTAATGGTAAGTTGAAATAATTATAAATTAAAAAAAGTTTTACCTTTGGATTTAGATGCAAGTGAATTATTGAAATTTAAATTTTTAGGCTTTTTGCAAGCTAAAACCACTACGTAAATTTCAAGCAACCAAAACTAGAAGAAAATCAAAGATCAAATGCTGAATAGCATTCCCACAAATAATATTCTGTCTATTCTGCAGTAGTCAAAAGAAAGTGAAGTGTAAAGAACAATGCAATTAGTTTCATACACAGAAAAAAAATCACTAAAAACGCCAAAATAATTCATGAAATTAAAAATTGCTTAAATTTCCACCACTCGCCGATATATATTATTTTATTTTTGAATATTTCACCCTTAACGGCATATTTTTACATGTAGCGATTTTTAAAACAAATTTATAACATATTTTTTGACTTTTTGGGCATACTTAATCATTTTAGGTCATATTTTGAAGATAATTTTTTATATTCCATAGGATGGTTCCCCATATTTGAGTTGTGATTTACAAAAATAAATTAAAGATCAAAAAATATTTATTTATTTTTATTTTATTTATTTAAAATTAATCTTAATGGATATCGCCTAGGTTCTTCAAAAATCACTGAGGAATTCGATTTGTAGGAACAAATCATGAAGATCTAGAAACTGGTTAAATGATTTTTATTAAAGCAATTTATGAAATGTGATGTAGACGACGTATTAGCTTCTAAATTTGCATAAATAGCATCAGTTTTTAAAGAAAGAAAAAAAAAACTAACACTAATGTATTATTATTAGATGATTAAGTAAATAGAAGATCAATAAAATATGGAGAATTTAAAACGAGGCTTTTCGACACAATTAATAGATCTTATAGTTTTGCTTTATTTTATAACATTAAAATTTTAATAAATCCTTTGTTTAAATGAAAAAAAATCTTTGTTTGAAATGGACAGAATTTTTTGTTTTTCAAGAATATATTTTCCCGTTTTTGGAGCATATTTTTCTTTTTTTAATGCGCTTAAAACACTTTAAAAATACAAAGATTAATTAAATCAAGTTGGTAATTGAATGAATTAAAAATTTAAATGAGAAAAAAAAATTAGTTAAATTTTATTTTTACTATTTCTTTTATTTTATTTTTACTTGAATATATTAACTGAAAAATATAAGGTAATCATTTTTTCTCTGTATGTACTAGTTGGTAATTTTAGCATCGAATTGTGTAGCAATTATTTGACCCCATTTAAAAAATATCTTTTATACGTTTAACCGTAATCTTGTAAGTAAATATGGATGCTGATTGTAATACATATACAAATGAATGGCAAAAATACACGTACATACATATGTATGTATATTAAGGGGCCTCACTAAAAAAAGTAGCAAATGTAACACTAGAAGTGAAGACTAGTCTGTTCTTACATGATTCACAAAATATTACATCTGAATGTTTAAATGTGCATGAGTTGGGCCATTTGCAAAACATCTCTAAAAATACGATGAAAAATAATTTGTCTAAGTACTAGTTTTATTAGTTAATGAAAAATATTTTTTATTTTATAAATCAAAATCTATCCAAAACTTTTTACAAAAAGAGCTTAAGTAACAAAACAGAAAAAGTTTTTCCCAAATTTTTTCATGCAAGATACATATAATATTTATCCTAAATATCGTTAAATTATACATAATGAAAACTTTTCGTATTTTTGGAAGATTTTATTTTGGTAGCTAAATACAAATATTTACACATAAATTAATGTTGCTAAGATGTATAAAAATGTATATATTTCTAGTAAAATCTTAAGAGAAAGGTTAATGAAAATATGCATAATTTTTTAACTAAAAATCACTAAAAATTTTGAACTATAGATAAAGTCTGTTATTGTTTTGTTAATTTCTTCCTTTTAAGATTTTTTTGGAAAGTAGAAGAATCAATCTTTTTATCTATATATACATTTTTATAAGTTTTGGTCAAATATTGAAAGAAAATTTTTAAACAACATTTAAAAAATTAAATCTTTCAAGTTCTAATGCATTTTATTACAAATTTTTCTACAAAAGGCTATGCAGCGATGTAATATTTTGTTAAAGATTTTTTTAAGCATGACAAGATTTATTTTATTTTAAATTAAACAAAAATTTGAGAATTTTTTTGATTTTATATGGAATGATTTTTTTTCGATTTTATATGGAATGATTTACATAAACCTTTTATACGTTTTTATTTTGATAAAGTGATTTGTGTAAAAATATATTAATAATAATTTAATAAACTTTTAAAATTTTTAATTAATTTTTTGATTGAAAGATTGACGTTTTTTTTTTCTTTCAACTAAATTTCAAAATTGAATTAAAATTTAGATAGCTACGAGATCAAAAATTTTTTTCAAAACATTTCAAAATTTACAGGGTATTTAGAATTTTTGAAAATTTGTCAGTTTTTCGAGTTTGACAACTTTGTTGTTTTTCTTACAAGTTCTTACTTTTTACAAGTACTGAAAAGTAATGGAGCAAAGCTATTATTAACTGAAATCAAATAAAAATAAAAAAATGCTTGGAAGGCCATTAAAGAGCCAATGGCATCTGCAGGTTTTGATCGAGATATCTCAAAACTTAAATCTCAATGAGTGAGAATGAAAGTTAGTGCAAGAAAAGCAGTTGCGAGCGTAAAGCGTGCTTCTGCTGCGACAGGAAATTCAGAGGTTATCCCCGAACTGAATGCAGGGGACGATTTAGGGCAGAATATGATTTCATATGAGTTTATTGAGGATGATATTTTAATTGATAGCAACAATCAAAATGAATTTAAATGTATGGAAACACCAAAAGCTGCTAAATATTTAGAATGCGAAATACTGGATGGCCAAAACAGCGAGGAAACGGAAAATATTATTATCACCAAACCGGAGCAATGTTCGCATAAAACTCCAAAAATAAAAACAGCAAATTTTTCTTCCAAGCTCAAACGCCTAAGAAACCTTCCTAAAACTCCGTCCAAAAACGACATTATTTTAGAAAGACAACGCCAAATCGCAAAGGAATCTTTATTCTCTGAAGAATTTAACATTTTAAAGAAAAACAAACTTATTGCCGAAATTAAGCACATGGAAAGTATGCACAAAGCTCAAGAGATCCAGCAAGAGGAAATCCACGCTCTCAAGTTAAAACAGCTTCAAATGCAGATTGACCAGGATAGAGAAATACATGCTTTAAACGTTGAAGTTTTACGCAACAAATTGTCTACTTTAAGTAAGTAAACCAACTTGAAATGCCAATATACATATACGTTACCTGAAACGCGACACGCCCTAACAAAAAATTCAAAACCGAAATTTTTTAAAAATTCCGATAATGATACAAAACCACTGTGAATCAAATATAAACCTTTATCTTAGTTTTTTAAGTTCTTAATGAATCTTATATTCCTTTTCTCGTTGAATCTTAATTTGTATAAATTTAGTTGATTTTACTACACCATTTCCAATTGCATTTAAAAAGTTTCAAATTGTATTTCAGAAATTTCTAATTATATTTCAGAAAATTTCAATTGAATTTCAGGAATTTCCAATTGTATTTCTGAATTTTCCAGTTGTGGTTCAGGTAATTCTAAAATATAATTGGAAATTTCTGAAATTCAATTGAAATTTTCTGAAATACAATTAGAAACTTCTGAAATACAATTGAAAATGGTGTAAAAATAGATGGAAACTTTTAGTTCTATGTTAAGTTTTTTTTATAAGTTTGTATTGAATTGAAGTTAATACACAGTGTGTAATAGTTCCTATTGTAAACATTATCAGTTAAGTTTTAGATAATTTTAAGGAAAAATATTTTTTCCATTTTCCTGCTTATAAACAATATAAATTCTAATTTGTTAATTTATATTTTTAATTAAACCAAAAAAAAAACTGAAGTACAAATTATTTTTTAAATTTTTAATTAGTTTAAACAATTTTTATTATCTTTTAAATAGGCGCTATAGCTTCCAATTGAATTGTCTAATATATTGTTTTGTTATTTTATTTTTTGTTTCTTCTATTAATAATATCAAAAAAATATTTATTGTAAATTCTTGTTTTTTTATGTCTTTTATTTAATGTTTAATGAAAGAAGAATTTAAAAAGCTATTATACAAAAATTAAAAATAAATTAATGAGTTTCAAATTGATTTCTTCCAGTGTTTTATTTCAGAAATAAGCATTTACAAAAGCTGATCGGAATGCATTTCCAATGCTGCTAGTATTAACGTTAGATAAACTGCTTAAGGCACTAAGGTCAACATTAGTTGAATCTGGATGATCAGAAGAACAATCACTGCTACCACAATGTTTTTTGCTGTGTCCAAATCTACTCGAAGCCTTTCGAAAATAGAACGAAATTTAGATTTAAGTTGTCCATTCAGACACTCAATTTTGCTCCTGGTTGCGATATGACATTTGTTGTATCTGAAAAAAATTGAATGAGATATAAAGATGACTTAAAAAATTAACCCACCTTTCTTCTTTGGGCGTTGAAGTGTTTCTAAATGGAGTCAATAAAATGGTTGATAAAGGATACCCCCCGTCTCCTAATAGTACACTATTATGCTCACTTTTGTTCTGTTCCAATTTAGCTTTTAATTGGCATTCAGACCAAATTCGAGCATCGTGCTTTGAGCCACGAGATCTTGCCACTATATCAATTATTTTGCAGTCAGCATCGCATACAATCTGTAAAAAATATTTAAATATATTTATACATATCGCACGTTTAATATTTACAACTGAAAATGTTGTCGACTTACTTGCGCATTTAACGAGTAAAATCCTTTTCTATTTATATAATGACCTGTCATTTCGTGACCAACTTTGTTTGCCGGACACTTTATCCGTACGTGAGTGCAGTCAATAGCTCCTATAACATTTGGGAAATGTGCAATCTGGAAAAATCCTTTTTTTATTTCTGCGATTTCGGAGGTCTTTGGAAATTGAATAAAATGAGGAAGCAATAACGCAATTTCTTTTGAAATATTTTTTATTATTCTTCCAACAGTCTGTTGAGACATCCCGTGAAGATCAGCTGCAACAAACAATTTACATATTGAATTGATCCCGTGAAGAACAGAATGTATTTATATTTCGTTACAGCTTTCGGTCACTGTACTTACCAATATCACTTTGATGAGCATTTCTTCCCAGAAACCGCAACGCGGTTAAAACTTGCAAGTCTTTGCTAATAGGCAAATCTCTGTTGTTTTTTGGTTCATTAACATCCAATAAACTTATTAAAAAGTGCGTTGCCATTTTATCAAGCCTATATCGCGAAAAAAACTCATCATCGTCCAGCTCAAATGGGCAAAACCTTTCCTTATACAACTTAGGTTTTCTTCCTTCACACAAATCTTCAATAATAGAAAAATCATTCTCAATGTCCTCAATTGTACACATCCTCACACTTTTCCCACAATTTTTAAAAACTTTAACACAATTCATACAACTTTTGTTTTTGGTTTGTTTTGATTTTGTAACTTTTGATTAATGACAAACAGCTGATAGAGTTAAAGTGATGTTAACTTTTTTAAAAACAACTTCAGCATGTTTTAAGTATAAAACTGACTTTAGCGGAAAAAGTGAGCTTTTTCTCGTCTATAGTAGTTGAAAAGTAGACACTTTAATAAATGATACTTAAAGTATACTTTTTTGATGACTATGATTATGGGCCAAAGTATTTATTTATTTTATTTTATATTATTTTTGTAAAAAAATATCGATTTTCGATACGGTTCCTTTTATCAGATTAGTTCCAAATTTTGGCATCAATAAGTTTTTAATTAAATTGATATTCTAAGTATCAAAACCTACATAGCTCAACCTCTCTTCTCTGAAAAACACGTTATGCATCTTAGTTAATTTCACTGAAATGCATTTAGTTATTTCAAATGCTTTAAAGGATAACAATTGAATAAAACTATACCTTAAATTATTAAAATCTATTCAATATTCCCTGAAATTTACGAACCATCCCTACAAGCAAAATAATACGAAAGTGTTTTGAATTCGTATTGCTTAGAAGAAAAATTTTATTGCCGCAATTATCATATTCGTATTGCGGAAGTTTCCCCATCGGGAGAAGAAATCAATACGCCTGGAAGAAAAATAGGTAATATTGCTAGAAAATCATCTAGGTGAAAAAAAAGAAGACGTCGCCAGATAATCCTCTGGAAGATGTAATAAGTATTAAGAAAAATTATTACTAAATAAATCTTGAAATAATGTAATAAAGAAAACTTTTACATCTTGTAAAGCATGCATGCACATAAATCTTAACATCATAATGCACGAAAACTAAAACGCACACATAAACTATCCGTTTTGTTTCTAAGACAAACAAATTTCTTAATTTTTTGTTTTTTTTTTTATTTTTGAACAATTCTTCGACAATTGAAAAAATTGTGACTGAAAGATAAAAGTATTGCATTCATTTCTTCCAGATGATCTCAATGGGATAACATCAATTTATTGTAAAGGTGATAATCACCTTACTGAAAATGGGCGATATTTTGATGATAAAAAAAATAAAAAAATTAAAATTTTATATAAGTTTTTTGTTGTTTATTGCCCAATTTTCTTTAAACTGATAAAAATACAATATTAGAAAAACATTGCTTTGATGATTTACGTCTAAATAATATAAAGATGATATCTTAGAAGAAATTTACGCAATATCAAATGTTTATAGGGATAGATTCATATTTTTTTTTTTTTATATTTCAAAAACTGAAAAGGAATAAAGAGGTAAAATGTCAAGTTTTTCGATGATACAATATATATATATATATATATTTCAAAAATTACTTATAAAAACATTGTATAAAATTTTATCGTACTTATCAACTTAAATTTTTAGCCATTAAAATCTTAAACATAATTTCGAATTTTTCAAAACAAAAAAAAAAAAAAATTTTTGAAATTTACTCGAATTTTCAGTTTTTATGCTTTTGTTGACATTTAATTTCTTAACTAACCTTTTATTGGAAACAAAAATTAACTTAACCAATTATGGACCAAAATTCCAAAATATTACTTGTGCAACTAAAGGGATAAATGAACACATATATCAATAATATTAAATAAGACATTTCCAATGATATCCTAAGATATAAATTACGATGGAAAATTTCCAAAATATTCAAACTTTAATTAAAGAGTATTTAAAATAAAATCATAGAAAGTTTAATTTCGCAAGAAAGAAAACTAATTTTAAAAACCTTTTTACTCATTATGTATTAAACGTCGTTTGCCTATCGTATGCAGCGTCACCGTTTAGCGATTTTGGTCGCCAATTGCTCCTTTTTGAACCACTTTGCCGCTTTTTTGGCCCCTTTTTAAAATTTTACTAAATAGCGACTTTTTAAGACTTTGTGCTAAATGAACTAAGTTTTTTTGTTTTGAAATATCTCGACTCATTATGTATTAAAAAAGCCCCGAAGAATTTATAAATGAACTGAAACTGTTACAAACTAAAGCGGATGATAAAGTTTATGAACAAATATTTAAAACATAAAATGCCGAATCTTTTTGAACCGGATTGGGAAAATTAAAAAAATAGATTTGATGAATACTTATATTCTAATTTATTTTTTTTTAATTTGGCTCATAGCAGTGCCTTGGTGGTACATAATTTTTCTAAATTATCACTATTGATATACGGGGATTTGAAAGACTGCAATCCGAATGAAGTCCTCGTACAAAAGTATAGAAGTTTAATTAATTAAAATAGAATTTTATGTTAAATATTTAATTTTACAATAATATAAGTTATTATAAATAAATTATTTTGTTATTGTTAAAATTTAGTAGTTTTTCTTGAAGTATAAAATTTGTTGTTTTATCAAATAAACAAATTTTGAGGAGTTTTTTTTAGGTATTGAAGCAGTTGGCCCTTTTTTTCAAAAAATTACCTTTTTTGGCAACTTTTTTTTTCTAAATCCCATTTTTTTGGACACTTTTTAAAAATTCTCAACGGTAACGTTGATCATATGATGTAATATTTTGACAAAATGTTGTACACTATTGATCGAAAACTATATTATTGAAGGTATTTTAGAAATGGTCCATCTCACATTAACGAAGTAATTAAACCGAAATATTTTGGGGATTAGTTTAGAATATATCAATCATTAATTTTTGGGGAGTACATTTGAAATCTTTTTTTGTCTTCATACAAATCAATGCTCTTTGATGTATATTACAGGAAACGCTGTTTTGAGATTTCGAAGAAGACCCATCAAACGATGCGTACTGTTGAGCTGAATATGGAAAATATATTTTAAAAAATTTTAAGTCTCATCCTCAGTTCAAGACCTTATGGACACGCGAGGATATTAAGCTTAATACCCCGCAACTTAATCAATCCACTGACTATATGACCCCTCAGATGGACTTTAAAAACACCATGAAAGGAACAGTATGAAACTAAAGTATACACTGATGGCTCAAAGATGAAATGTGGTTTCGGCTCTGTTGTCTTCTCCAACGATCTCGGAATTTGATACTGTTATCGACTTTCTGATGAGGCAAGCGTATTTCAAGAGGAAATACTAGCAGTCAGAGAGGCATGCAAACTAATCTGCGATTGAAATGTTTAGGGGAATATTGGTCTATTTGTCGACAACCAAACGGCAATACTATCACTCAAATCATACAAAACAGAGTGTAAAGAGGAACAATTAGGACTAAAGCGACTGTATGACATTACTATAGTTTGGATTCCTGCGCATAGGGACCACTATAGCAATGAACAGGCAGACGAATTAGCTCGGGCAGGCTCTGTTTTGAATGCTTCCTTAGCGGCTTCTGTCGCAATCTCGCTAGGATCAGATAAAATCAAAATCCAGAAACACTATCTCGAAAAGGCAAAAAATAGATGGCGAAATATGGACAAACGTAGAGTCGCGAAGAAAACGTGGCCTACTTACAGCGAAAAGCACTCAACACAACATATAAGCTACAAACGAAAAGATATCTCGACATAATGGCATTGTTTACAGGTCACTGGACAATCGGGAAGCAGTAGACTTGGTCTCCCATATAACGAATACTGTCGCGAGATGGAGGAGACAGTATGTCATCACCTATGCGAATGTCCAGTCTTGAACGCAATTAGACAACCTTTTTGAGATAGCGGATGCCAAACTCAGTGATATCATTAAATATCTCAGTTCTACTGTTGGATCTAATTAATTTATGTTCTTATTTTTCTTCCTCTCACTTTTATCTGATTACAGACTCAAACCAACTCATTCAATTGGCGAGTAGTGTCAAAACGGAATCTAACGAATCTAATTGATTGCTGGTAAGTTTATGGCCTACCACGTAAACTATCGTCAGTTCCCTATCAGCTATTGAAAATCTTAAATGTGGCATATTATGGCCGAAAGAAGTTTCGAGTTTTTTAGCGACATAGGTCTCAAAAAATTTCTAATTTTTATCATGTTATGAAAAAGATATTTAAATATTTTCCCCGTGGGATTTTGTTCCGTTAGAAGACTTTTTGTGATTTTTTAAAAATGACTTATTCAGGGCAATAATTAATACAATGCAACTTTTCATTATTTTACCCATAAAAGGAACAAAATTATATATTTTTTATCCAATTTGGAAAAAAATCAAACTTTTTTTCGCATAATGTATAAAAATAAAGGTTAATGAACTAAATTTTTTTGCGAAATAAATTTTTATTAATTTCTTCATAACAGGCTCAAAATGAAGAGTTTTTTGATACCTATTTCGGGGAAAAACTCAAAATTTTTTTGGACAAAATATTCTATACCAATAACTTTCAATCTCAGATAGGGAACTGAAGATCAATATACAATTTTTTTAAATATTTTTTCGATATTCGGCTCATTAGTATGATTCTTTTGTAGGAAGATCACTCAAAGGATATGTGTTGTTAATCCGAATACAAGAAAAATAGAAAAATATAGATCTTCAGTTCCTTACCAGCGATTATTAAAAATTGGTTCAAAAAAGTTACGAGCATTATCCCAAAATAGGTATCAAAAAACTCGTTATTAAAAGACATTAAAAAACGATATTTTACTTTTCGTTTTCTTGTGCTTAAGAAGTAATATAGCATTCAAATATATTATTAAAGAGAAAAAAAGATATAGTCGGTCAAAATCGATTATATGGTGCTCTACACCATTTTTTACAAGTATAAAATTTCGGGAAGGCAACTTATATTACTAAGCGTAAAATAAAATATAAAAATACAGAATAATGTGTCTAAACTCTATTTCGGGGGACATTTGTATGGTGGCCAGGTGAAATAATGAACCGATAACAACCAATCGTTCTTGTATCATAAAAGTCCCACGTGCCAAATTTCATTGAATTATCTTTACTTTGTACTTTGTGCACAAGGTTTACATGGACAGCCAGCTAGCCAGCCAGCCAGCCATCCGTCCAGCCAGACAGACGGACAGACATCGTTAGTTCTATTTCAAAAGTGATTCAATTGGTATACTTTAAGCTGGATAACTTTTTCTATGCGTTACAAACACCAGCACAAATGCATAATACCCCAACCACCTATGGTATTGTAGGTTATAAAAATCACAAAAATGAGAGTGGAATATCTCGAAAAACAAAATTCCATTGGAAAAATTTAAAAATATTTTAAAAAGCTAAAAATTACGAATTTTTTGAGATCTATTTCGAAAGAATTTTTAATTTTTTTTTTTTTTTTGTTTAGAAAAAATCAGCGGATTTAAAGAACTGGTAGATAACTAATGACAAATTTTATTTTTTATATTTTTCCTGTAAACACCTCATCAGTATGCATCGTTTGAGTGGTCTTTCTACTCGTCGCAAAAAATTTGTTTCTCGGTACACTCTAATGTATATATTATAGTATGTTATTTTGTATCAACATTTATATTCATTTAACAGAAATGAACAATTATATGTTGTTAGTTTTAAGCCATCCTTTATGATGTTAAGAACTTTTATTTTCAGGCATTGTAAAATGTATTTGCTGTTGAAATTCAACAAACTGTTATTGTTGGCGTATACAATGGGTTTAATTTAAAACAACATTTCATGTATGATTACTTATATTGAGTCATAACCGCCGAAATGGCCTAAGTGACAATATTTTCGATTTTTAATAAATATTACCATTTTCTGCCAAAATTTAATCGACGAATCAAATACCGTTTCAGATTTATATTGAAAGCAATTTTATCTTAAACGACTATTTTCATATATGCAATCTTAAGTGTTATATTAGGCTGGGACAAATCTTTTATATGCTTCACAAAATCTATATTTCATAAATATATAAACATATTGGAATTATCACTTATCAAAATATTGCTTTAATCTGATAATATACTTAATATCTGCAAATTGGTGTTAACCATGACATCGGAAATTTGTAACATAAAGATCGCTAAGATCGGTCAGACAATCTATGCATTTTGAAGAGCTGAATAAAGAAGAGATATGCAAAATTGTAAATTTCTTTTAAGATTTCCACTAAAAATTTTTTTCCGAAAAAGATATCTTAGAATTAGATATTTTAAAATTTTCAAAATTTTTAAAACACAATTCCACCAAACATGACATGCCATCTTATTATCTACATTTAAAAACCTAAACCACAATTATAGTTGTGATAATATAAAAAAAAAAACATCTCACATACTCAGATTTACTTGTCAAACTTATTTTTTCACAAAAAAATATGCCCATATTAAAATAAAATTCAAATGGAAATGAATGATACGAACCATGACTTGAAGATTTGTATTATAGAAAACTTCCACTAGACTATCTATACCCATAGAAATTTTGTTAAAAAGCAATTATATGTACTCCTCATATATATGTATGTGAACAGTATAAAAACGAAATTACAACACTATTTGTTGAAATATTTAAAATTCAGCAATGTCGAAAAATTCTTCTTTTTTACACAAATTAAAGTAAAACTATTTTTGAATCCAGAATTTCAATGTGGTGGCTTAGGGGTAAGAATTCAAAGCTAGGAGTTCTAAAGTGTTTGTTTGTGTTCGAATCCTAGCGAATAGAAATATAATTTTTATTTATAAATTTCAAAGAAAGATTTGTTATTAATTAAAAATATGTTTGGCAATTCTTAAAGCGACATTTCAAATCTTTAATTTTTGTTTGAAGATAAATTATAAAACAATTTTTCGAAGTATTGGTCTTTATTGCTTATATAAAAAACTTAAAAGGCAACTGAAATCTAAATAATACTTTTTTACAACGAACACAATAAAACGTCAAATTATTATCATTTTTTTAATAATAAAAAATTTTTAAATAAATAAAATTTGTATCTATATTTTTTTAGGAAAGACAGAAATTTAGAAAGAGTCCCGGGGATACTATTCAATTTCACAACATTCCGATAGAAAAACATTTATATATTACTGTATGTGAATTATGAGAATATTATTAAATTTGGGCAAAGAAAATTATAAAAATTTCTGAGGCTGTTCTATGAAATCGTTTATAACTCCGCCAATCCTAAACCGATTTCGGTGAATTTCAGTACCAAGATTTTCGAGACTATATGCCACATATATGTTTTGAAAGAGAAATGTATTTATTAGACAATAGGCTTTAAATAATTAATTTAAACATACAAACGGACAGACATCCAGACGGACAGACATACAAACATATTCTTAAAAGTTATTATTAATCCTGAATATATATTTAAAAACTTTCGTATAAAATGACAAACTTCTATATATATACCCTTCATTTTATTTTAAGGATATAATAACGGTTATAATGAACTCTATGTTTTAGCCTCAGTGAAATTCTTCAACATATTCAATAAAACTATAAGTTATTATTAATCATAACAATCACGAATATTTTTCAATTTGAGACCCTGGATATATACTTAAAGACTTTCGTATAAAATGACAAACTTATATATATAATGAACTCCATGTTTTAGCCTCAGTGAAATTCTTCAATATACGAGTATTTTAAGAAAACTAAAAATAACAATACCTATAGATTTTTTTTTTATTCGGATTGCCAAGTTTTGAAAAAATATTATAAATGAATCTAAAGCCCAACAAATCACTCAAATTTTGGTTTATTGCATAGAAAATAATTCGTATAAATCGCTCAGCAAAAAAAAAAAAAAAATCTAAAATTACTTCTAAAGAAAATTCTACTAGCACATACAAAGAGTTCGGTTTTTTTGACAGCTGAGTTACGTTTTTTAGAGCAAGTTGGACTTCTAGTTGTTTTCTATGTTTTTTATTTTTTCTAGCTAGAGCATTGGGGATATTTTTTGTATTGTCCAATAAAGTTCGTATAGAAATTTAAAAAATATAATTTTAATTAATTTTTTACCCATCAGTATAGATATTCTTATAAATACTTATTTCATTCTTGATAAATGGATTACATACCATCACCTTAGATTTCCAAAAATTAAAAAAAAAAACAAAAAAAAAATTTGATTGCGCGATTTGAGTTTTGGTAAAAAAAAATAAAAAATAAATAAATAAAATACTCTGGGTAATTCCAAAAAATGTTGAACCAAAATTATAGCTTTAAAAATTTTATACCTCCGATTTTTGTTAAAATCTGGGATGTTCATTAAAGTAGTCATCGTGCATTTTCTCGCGTATGAATCAGTTCCATGTCGTCTACGGTTCATATATTTGTTTTGCTTCTAAAGTTGGACTCCTCGGGCGTTTTTGTCAAAAGTAAAAAAGTTTAAATATCCGATTTTAACAAAATTGGTAGCAATGAAAAAGACTGCTATTCCTCTTTATTACAAAATCATGAAAGTGTAAAAATTTCAAATATTTTTTAATTGTTATGATATATTTTTTTAATTTAGTGTGAAAACAGATATAAAAGGATAAAAACAAGCAGTATTGATGAAGATCGACCTTATAATAATAAAATAAATAAATTTTTATTAATTTCTTCATAACAGGCTCAAAATGAAGAGTTTTTTGATACCTATTTCGGGGAAAAACTCAAAATTTTTTTGGACAAAATATTCTATACCAATAACTTTCAATCTCAGATAGGGAACTGAAGATCAATATACAATTTTTTTAAATATTTTTTCGATATTCGGCTCATTAGTATGATTCTTTTGTAGGAAGATCACTCAAAGGATATGTGTTGTTAATCCGAATACAAGAAAAATAGAAAAATATAGATCTTCAGTTCCTTACCAGCGATTATTAAAAATTGGTTCAAAAAAGTTACGAGCATTATCCCAAAATAGGTATCAAAAAACTCGTTATTAAAAGACATTAAAAAACGATATTTTACTTTTCGTTTTCTTGTGCTTAAGAAGTAATATAGCATTCAAATATATTATTAAAGAGAAAAAAAGATATAGTCGGTCAAAATCGATTATATGGTGCTCTACACCATTTTTTACAAGTATAAAATTTCGGGAAGGCAACTTATATTACTAAGCGTAAAATAAAATATAAAAATACAGAATAATGTGTCTAAACTCTATTTCGGGGGACATTTGTATGGTGGCCAGGTGAAATAATGAACCGATAACAACCAATCGTTCTTGTATCATAAAAGTCCCACGTGCCAAATTTCATTGAATTATCTTTACTTTGTACTTTGTGCACAAGGTTTACATGGACAGCCAGCTAGCCAGCCAGCCAGCCATCCGTCCAGCCAGACAGACGGACAGACATCGTTAGTTCTATTTCAAAAGTGATTCAATTGGTATACTTTAAGCTGGATAACTTTTTCTATGCGTTACAAACACCAGCACAAATGCATAATACCCCAACCACCTATGGTATTGTAGGTTATAAAAATCACAAAAATGAGAGTGGAATATCTCGAAAAACAAAATTCCATTGGAAAAATTTAAAAATATTTTAAAAAGCTAAAAATTACGAATTTTTTGAGATCTATTTCGAAAGAATTTTTAATTTTTTTTTTTTGTTTAGAAAAAATCAGCGGATTTAAAGAACTGGTAGATAACTAATGACAAATTTTATTTTTTATATTTTTCCTGTAAACACCTCATCAGTATGCATCGTTTGAGTGGTCTTTCTACTCGTCGCAAAAAATTTGTTTCTCGGTACACTCTAATGTATATATTATAGTATGTTATTTTGTATCAACATTTATATTCATTTAACAGAAATGAACAATTATATGTTGTTAGTTTTAAGCCATCCTTTATGATGTTAAGAACTTTTATTTTCAGGCATTGTAAAATGTATTTGCTGTTGAAATTCAACAAACTGTTATTGTTGGCGTATACAATGGGTTTAATTTAAAACAACATTTCATGTATGATTACTTATATTGAGTCATAACCGCCGAAATGGCCTAAGTGACAATATTTTCGATTTTTAATAAATATTACCATTTTCTGCCAAAATTTAATCGACGAATCAAATACCGTTTCAGATTTATATTGAAAGCAATTTTATCTTAAACGACTATTTTCATATATGCAATCTTAAGTGTTATATTAGGCTGGGACAAATCTTTTATATGCTTCACAAAATCTATATTTCATAAATATATAAACATATTGGAATTATCACTTATCAAAATATTGCTTTAATCTGATAATATACTTAATATCTGCAAATTGGTGTTAACCATGACATCGGAAATTTGTAACATAAAGATCGCTAAGATCGGTCAGACAATCTATGCATTTTGAAGAGCTGAATAAAGAAGAGATATGCAAAATTGTAAATTTCTTTTAAGATTTCCACTAAAAATTTTTTTCCGAAAAAGATATCTTAGAATTAGATATTTTAAAATTTTCAAAATTTTTAAAACACAATTCCACCAAACATGACATGCCATCTTATTATCTACATTTAAAAACCTAAACCACAATTATAGTTGTGATAATATAAAAAAAAAAACATCTCACATACTCAGATTTACTTGTCAAACTTATTTTTTCACAAAAAAATATGCCCATATTAAAATAAAATTCAAATGGAAATGAATGATACGAACCATGACTTGAAGATTTGTATTATAGAAAACTTCCACTAGACTATCTATACCCATAGAAATTTTGTTAAAAAGCAATTATATGTACTCCTCATATATATGTATGTGAACAGTATAAAAACGAAATTACAACACTATTTGTTGAAATATTTAAAATTCAGCAATGTCGAAAAATTCTTCTTTTTTACACAAATTAAAGTAAAACTATTTTTGAATCCAGAATTTCAATGTGGTGGCTTAGGGGTAAGAATTCAAAGCTAGGAGTTCTAAAGTGTTTGTTTGTGTTCGAATCCTAGCGAATAGAAATATAATTTTTATTTATAAATTTCAAAGAAAGATTTGTTATTAATTAAAAATATGTTTGGCAATTCTTAAAGCGACATTTCAAATCTTTAATTTTTGTTTGAAGATAAATTATAAAACAATTTTTCGAAGTATTGGTCTTTATTGCTTATATAAAAAACTTAAAAGGCAACTGAAATCTAAATAATACTTTTTTACAACGAACACAATAAAACGTCAAATTATTATCATTTTTTTAATAATAAAAAATTTTTAAATAAATAAAATTTGTATCTATATTTTTTTAGGAAAGACAGAAATTTAGAAAGAGTCCCGGGGATACTATTCAATTTCACAACATTCCGATAGAAAAACATTTATATATTACTGTATGTGAATTATGAGAATATTATTAAATTTGGGCAAAGAAAATTATAAAAATTTCTGAGGCTGTTCTATGAAATCGTTTATAACTCCGCCAATCCTAAACCGATTTCGGTGAATTTCAGTACCAAGATTTTCGAGACTATATGCCACATATATGTTTTGAAAGAGAAATGTATTTATTAGACAATAGGCTTTAAATAATTAATTTAAACATACAAACGGACAGACATCCAGACGGACAGACATACAAACATATTCTTAAAAGTTATTATTAATCCTGAATATATATTTAAAAACTTTCGTATAAAATGACAAACTTCTATATATATACCCTTCATTTTATTTTAAGGATATAATAACGGTTATAATGAACTCTATGTTTTAGCCTCAGTGAAATTCTTCAACATATTCAATAAAACTATAAGTTATTATTAATCATAACAATCACGAATATTTTTCAATTTGAGACCCTGGATATATACTTAAAGACTTTCGTATAAAATGACAAACTTATATATATAATGAACTCCATGTTTTAGCCTCAGTGAAATTCTTCAATATACGAGTATTTTAAGAAAACTAAAAATAACAATACCTATAGATTTTTTTTTTATTCGGATTGCCAAGTTTTGAAAAAATATTATAAATGAATCTAAAGCCCAACAAATCACTCAAATTTTGGTTTATTGCATAGAAAATAATTCGTATAAATCGCTCAGCAAAAAAAAAAAAAAATCTAAAATTACTTCTAAAGAAAATTCTACTAGCACATACAAAGAGTTCGGTTTTTTTGACAGCTGAGTTACGTTTTTTAGAGCAAGTTGGACTTCTAGTTGTTTTCTATGTTTTTTATTTTTTCTAGCTAGAGCATTGGGGATATTTTTTGTATTGTCCAATAAAGTTCGTATAGAAATTTAAAAAATATAATTTTAATTAATTTTTTACCCATCAGTATAGATATTCTTATAAATACTTATTTCATTCTTGATAAATGGATTACATACCATCACCTTAGATTTCCAAAAATTAAAAAAAAAAACAAAAAAAAAATTTGATTGCGCGATTTGAGTTTTGGTAAAAAAAATAAAAAATAAATAAATAAAATACTCTGGGTAATTCCAAAAAATGTTGAACCAAAATTATAGCTTTAAAAATTTTATACCTCCGATTTTTGTTAAAATCTGGGATGTTCATTAAAGTAGTCATCGTGCATTTTCTCGCGTATGAATCAGTTCCATGTCGTCTACGGTTCATATATTTGTTTTGCTTCTAAAGTTGGACTCCTCGGGCGTTTTTGTCAAAAGTAAAAAAGTTTAAATATCCGATTTTAACAAAATTGGTAGCAATGAAAAAGACTGCTATTCCTCTTTATTACAAAATCATGAAAGTGTAAAAATTTCAAATATTTTTTAATTGTTATGATATATTTTTTTAATTTAGTGTGAAAACAGATATAAAAGGATAAAAACAAGCAGTATTGATGAAGATCGACCTTATAATATCCTATATGTTTGTGTATGGGCACTAAAACGATTATCGAAAGAGAGCCTTACATGGGACCTACAGTCAATTGCGAAACGATCCTTATGAAATTTATTACAATAATTTATGCATGTATGAAAATTATGTATGTAAAATTTTATTTCGATATTGTCATTTTTGTGAGATTTATGCAAATATATACTTAAATATTTTTCGGGAATGTGAATTATATGGGAGCCATGGTCAATTATGCACCGTTTATTATGAAATTTAATAACTTAGTTGTGGTAAATTTTATCTCGATATTGATATTTATATCAGATTTATGACAGCGTAATTGATTTTCGATAATGGGGATTATTTGGGAGATTAAATTTTTGTATCGATGTTAATATTAATGCGCTTTTAAGTAGTTTTTAGGCATCGGGACCTACATGTATGATATGATCAATTATGAACTGATTTTTATATAGTTTGATACAACGATCTATACTTGTATAAGACTTATGTTTGCTGACATTACAAAAACACGATATATTCCAAATATTTATATGCGTTAAACGACTATTCCCAGGAAAAAAGTTGCATGACTAGATCAGTAGATTTTGACATTGTAACACCGTATATCAAATTTGAATAAATAAAGTAAAGTGGTTTACAGTGGGTTAAAGACCTGTTAATGTATTCCTGTAACTTCTAAAATAATGTAATTTTTATTTTTTGGGTCAGGAATGTGCTATATAAGCGACTTATTTCAATAAATAATGATATGTTATATTAAAATTTGATTAAGTTTACCAATATGCCTAAAAGCCACTTAATATCTAATAGAAAATGTGTTAGTTAGTAAAGAAAAATTTCTGTAACGTCCGATAGCATTGAGATCATATTTTGAAATTTTTAAACAATAAAAACAAGTTAATTGAAAACCTAAAAGACCCTTTTTTAGGATATCCAAAGATAAAAGATATTTTTCATTTTAGAAGTCCTTGCACAAGGAAGATGTTTAGTTGTTATGACTTTGTGAAAAAGAAGAATCTTAGTTCCTTTCAATGATGCCAAGTTTGTTGAAGCTTAAATTTTGCTCAATTTTGAAAAAAAATCTCGAGGTGTCCGAATTTAGAGGTTCATAGACTATGAACCGTTAGCGATATAGTGCACGTTAGTACGCCATATGAAGCGAATAGAGAATTAGATTATATGCTGAATTTCATTAAAAGCGGTGATGGTCAAAATCTTTTGGAATTACCCCTATGTCTTCAGACATATGTGGGATCAAGTGTGGATATCAAGCTTAAGTTTTCGGTTCTCTCGAGTTCGTTATAATCGTGTTCGACTGTATAACAATTTGTAAACAATCACAAAAATTCTTCTGAAAAGTTTTATGTTCTGCACTTAAGATATTTTGCTGATAGGGCTCAGTATGTTATATACACATGACTAATTTGCAGTCGATACTAAAAGTTAAGCATATTAAAATACATACCTACCGTAATGTAAGAGTTCGTCCGCAAAAATAGTAGAAGTAAACTAACTCACTACACTTAACTTGTTAAAAATTGTGACTTGATTTTGATAGATGTACGTTATTTCTACCATTTTTTCTAAATAAGCTGAGAACTGCTAATAGTAGGTCAGGACATACCGCACTATATATCGATATAGTACTGTATCTGATATTTTCTTATCAGATATTATTTTAAAAAAGATTTTCTGACCCTTGCTCAATGGACGGAATTAATTCATAATCTTTATAAAAAAGGTGGCTAAATATTGGTTTATTTAAAAAATTTAAAGTTAGCATATAATTTGTTTTTAATATTTTGCATTGTTTTGTAATTTTACAAAATAACAAGACTTGATATCCACTTAAACAAAAACGTGTCGATGGAGTAAAAGTCTACTATATATTTCACCCTACTACCCTCCCATTTATGTAAATTTTTAAGAAAATTCTTCACAAAAAATGTTTAATATTTTTACTTTTAGTTATAGCTTATTAGATATGCTATTGTTAATATATGCAGGAGTATCCAATTATTCGGGTTTTCATGTCAATCGGTTAATTCGACAAATAATTATTCGGAGGTAAACGTTGATCGGTTAATATCCGATTATTGACAAATTATTCGATTAACCGAATAGTCTTAGTAATATATGAAAGAAATATAAATAACGCTAAATTTAGTATTTAATATATTGAAATAGTTATTTAGAAACATAATATATATCAAATTCTTTCATAAAGGGTTCATCTTATAAGTTCTTTTGCCCATTTGTATAAAAAAAATTCATTTTTTGACCTAATACTACAAAATATCTCCTAATTTAATTTATAAATCAGTCTTTTTAACTTTTTCTCTATGAAAATATTTTTTTGTCATAAATATAGATTTTAATATTGGTATTTTTACATACATTTTGTCGAATTGAATTTACTTTAATTGATTTTTTTTTTTTTTTTTTTTTGAATTGCTCTTTACACAAGTTCAAGTATTTACGATGTTATAATATTTTAATTCTTTCATGTCGTATTTTATTAAACATTCTATACAAAAAAAAAAAAAAAAAAAAAAAAAAAAAACACACACATTCAAGCAAGTCAATAAGATCCTGAACTTATGTTATGAACATAACATAGGCTTGTCATTGGAAGATATTTTCTTTTTTGACACCTATTCAGTGAGAAGGAAGTCATGTTCACAATTTCGAATATTAAGGTTTTATAGCAGAATAATTAATTCGAATCTCTTTTTATTATACCCTACACCATCATAGGTGGTTGGGGTAATATGCGTTTGTGCTGATGTTTGTAACGCATAGAAAAAAGTTATCCAACTTCCACCTTAAAGTATACCAATCGACTCAGAATCACTTTTAAATCGATATAAGGTTGTCCGTCCGTCTGGCTGGCTCTCCTTGTGCACAAAGTATGGGTTGCAATTTTATAGATAACTCAATGCAGTTTGGCACGTTGAACTTTTATGATAGAAGGATGAAGCCTATTGAAATTGGTTGTCCACTATTTCACACAGCCCCGATACAAATATCCCCCGGAATAGAGTTTAATCACTTAAAAATGCCTTAAAAATAAGAATATTTTAATGAAATTCGGTGCAAAGAAGTTTCTAACAAGTATCGATCTTTGTACCAAATTTTATGAAGATCGGTCTACAATTGACAATAGCTTCCACATAAAACCCTCTTCTGAAAATCACTTTAACGTGCATAAATCCCATACGAATATTAAAATCAAGTTAATGTTCGACACAAATAAGTTTTATGTAAGTAGCAATAAATTGCCAAATTTTATGAGAATCGGTCCAAAATTTACCATATATCCCATATAAACCCACTTCCAGGATGTTGGTATCAACGCATTATTCTGTATTTGTATATTTTATTTCACATTTAGTAAAATTAGTCACAGGTGTAATGTAAGTCCTCTTCCCGAATTTTTAAGCTCGTACACAATGGTGTGGGGTATCATATAGTCGGTATTGACCTTTAATAGTAAATTTGAATGGTGTTTATATTACTTCTTAAGCACAAGAAAACGAACACTTATTAATACTTTGAAAGTAATAAAAAAGTACTTTTACTCTTATTTATTTTTGCTGTTATATAGCAGACATTTGAAAAAAAGATGAAGTTATTTTTAAGATATATTTATATCTTAAAAATAAAAAAAAAATAATTTTTAACTTCAGAAAACTAAATTTCGGTTAATCGGTTATTCGAAACAAATTGTTCGGTTTATTAGTTATTCCAAAATAGATCATTTAAAATTATTCGAACAGTTAATCGACCAAAATTAATCGTATAACCAAATGATGGTTAATCGATTGGCTACCCTAATATTTACATTGTAGAGTGGCTACGCATACTGTCGTCATTTCATATAAAAATTGGACAAAAATAGAAGGAGTTATCATAGATTAATGAAAATTGGTATACATAGCTTTTGTGTTTAGTGAAAATCGGCCCAAGGACATTTCCACCTCCCATACATACTGAATTTTTAAAGAAGTCTATTTCTTAAAATTGTTATTCGAATTGAGCAAAACTTGGTACAATTTAATGTTCTTTAATTTTGAGAATGAAAAACTGAGTTTTATGAAAATTGGATCAAGGACACTTGATCCACCCATCCACCAAGCATTTTCAAAATCGTCCATTTTCTAAAACTGTAATTCGAATTGAACAAAATTTGGTACAATTTATTTTTAAAAATATGTTAACTGATTCG
This sequence comes from Protocalliphora azurea, assembly GCA_932274085.1. Lineage (NCBI taxonomy): Eukaryota > Metazoa > Arthropoda > Insecta > Diptera > Calliphoridae > Protocalliphora > Protocalliphora azurea. The sequence goes on from OW026521.1 coordinate 107,039,168, forward strand.
TGATATTATAATAATAATTTTTTTTCAAAGAACACGCCTACAATATTATTGACATATCTTGAAATTTTGAAATTTGTAGAAGAAAGGAGAAATTATTATTTAATATGGTAAAATAATATTATATTGAAAAGATCATTAATAAGTTTAGATTTTTAAAAGGTGTAAAATAACCCATAAGTCCTTTCCAAAAATGTATTAATATTAAAAGATATATAATTAAAGTTTAGAAAATAATACTTTTATATTTGAAATATTTCGGAACCTAGCCAGTTATACAAATCAGTTTCATATTTACCTCTCATACGCTAATATTTTGCTTTAATTTTAATAATATAAAGTTTAATTTGTTCACTTCTGGATCTAGTATCACTTTTTGTAAACGATTTTCAATAAATTGTTTAATATTTCGTGTTGCCGTTCTAGTTGTACTCTTCCACTGTATTGTACTCCAGCCATTGCTTAAAAATATCACGAGTCTGCAGTGATGTTGACACTAATGTATGTTAAAATACATAGTTGTAGCAATAATATATCAAAAAACTGGACAGTTGTTTTTTTTTTTTCTTTATTTACTACTAAACTACAGTATTTTTGCTAAAGGTACTCCACATATTATCAATATTTATAAATACTAACAGTTCACAGTACACTACAGTGTTGTTTACTAAGCATTAGTGGTGAAAGAGGGTATATTAAGTTTGTCGTTCTCTGTATAACATCATTTATGATCCCATAAAGTATATATATGAACCATATAAAATTCTGAGTCGATATAGCTATGCCCGTCTGTCCGTATGTTGAAAAAATTCTCATTTCGAAATTATTTGACCTACTCGAATGAAATTTGCCCAGATTGTTCTGGGCAAATGTTGTTCTCCTAAGCAACTTGGGATCGCAATCCAGCCAAATATAGAATGATATCTGCACCATCCTTTACAATAAAATTAAAACTGACTTTTTTAATAAAAATTTAACGGATTTAAATAAAGTTCTGCCAAAATGTCTAGCTATGTTCACTTCCTATTATTTCTACTGGAAATGGACATAATTATGCAGTTTCGGAACGGCTGGTCCGATAGTAGAAGTGATAGTAGAGGTGTAGCCGAGTTCACAAGGTCCCAAAATTGAACACCTCGGGTAAGAAAATTTTTTAAAACGATCCTGATTCTTTATATCTAAATTGATTTGAAAGATTTTTATATAAGAGCATTCTGCTGGTCGACATCTATCTTGCTTCTTTTAGTTTATGAGTTATTAGGCTTCAAAGATTAAAATTTATATTTTTTAATGTAGTTTGGTGAAGTTTTTTCTATATTGGGGCAAAATGAGGTGTATAATTTAACAAATTTTCCACCAATATTTGTTTGAATTTTGCTGAAGATTTTGTAAATAATTGGTTTAATCACCAATAATATGACAATATTTAAGAAAATCTAATAAAACAGACCCAAAATGTGATGCTTTAGTAAAATCAATATAACATAAAAAATTAGAATTAACTCAATAAGCTCTACTGCGTTAAGACTAAAAATATGTAGGATCAACATGTGCCATTACATTAGCTTATTGTGGAATAAAATCTGGACTTAAAAATCACAGAAATAATGGATACTGTAAAAATACACACTAGGTATGATAAAACTCATGCAAAATGTCTGTATACTTAAAGTATACGAACTAGGCTCTTCGAAATACGAGAATTAACTGTTTATTTTTATGATTTTTTTTATTTTCTATTAGTTCTATCTGTTGTTATCTATTTTTGTTTTATCACTTACTTGAATTCTGATATTCCAGTGGCCTCACAAATACAAAACTTATTTCAAAATATTAAAAAAAACTAAATATTGTTAAATTTGCCATTTCTAATACGTTTCTATTGTAGCGTTCAAAAAACTTTTGTTTGGTATTGAAGTTAGACTGAAGCATGCTCCACTTTACCCCAATCTCCTATAAGTTGTCACAGGTTTCTCTCTATCGGAAACTTCTGGAACTATATAGTTAGCGAACATTTAAATGTTAAAATTTATCAAAAAAAAAAAAAAAAAAAACTTTGCTTTAGTATTTTAATATCGAAAAAAAGTACATTTTATAACATATAAAAATTTTATATTTATCTGAAAGAGAGTTATGAAGAACAAAACCAATTTATTTAATCATAAATCTTAACAAATGCAATGTATTCCATTGCAGATTTGGGTTGTTCATGAACGAACATATTCAATTGAATAATTCAGTTCTATAAACAATGTGAAGTTGTTTCTTATTCTTGTTATTTTTTGTTCTTTTTGTTTACTTTGTTATTTTTAATCATTTAATAATATTAAAATCATTTAAATATACATACTGATATATTTTGTATATATAATAACTCAAAAACTAATTAAGATTTTGAACTAATATTTTACACATGATTTAACTGTTGTGTTTTTTAACAAAAATTTAAAAAATATATTAAAATTATGACATCGACTTTAACCATTTTTGGCAAACATGGTAACTGTGAACTATGTCCCCCAAGAACTATCAGTCTTTTGTTAATCTCATTTATGGAATTTGATACGAATATTTGTCTTATAAAATGTTCTTTAGATATGCGACTATCAATATTTATTTTGTGTAGGAGCTACTCTCCCTGGAATTTGATAAGACAGGTATTACCACAAAATTTTAAGAATTTGGTTGTATTACTGCTTTATATATTGCATAAATAAAAAGTTTGAGAGAAAAGCTTTACAATTTTATTTAAATAATAAAAATAGATCGGTCAGCTCTGTGGTAGATTCCATACAAAGTAAATAGTAATTATATCAATTAATTGCATGTGTATTTATTTATATGCCTCAGTGTGGCATACAAGAAAATTTAGCTTAATATCACATTCGTGATATATTCCATAACTTGTTCGCAACTATGGTTTGTGACAATAAGCAATAATAACTGTATCTTAAGTATTGTAGAAAATGATTTTGTAGAGTATCATATGGTCGGTCTTAACCGACAAGTAACTTTCTTTCTTGTTTTCGTTGCATTTTACTTGGTTTCATTTACATATCATTAAATTGAAAACATCAAAAATTTATACAAAAAAATTACGCAAAAACTCTGCCTTTAATAGCTGTTAATGTTTCTTATAATAACTTTTTTAAATAGGCATTTCATTTATTAAATTTCTTCTTTATGTTGTAATAAAAACTATCTTACTTGCTTCCATTGCGCTTGACTTGGTTTCATTTGCATGTAGTAAATAAATCGAAAATATTGAACATTTTTATGAAAAAATTTCGCAAAATTGCTGCTTTTAATTGTGGCTTAATATTTCCTATAGTAACTTTTTTTAAAGGCATTTCGTTTATTAAATTTCTTCTTTAAGTTGCGATGGAAACAAATAAGTCATTAAAATTAATGTATATTCAGAAAAATAAATAAATAAATAATTAAACAAAAAATGTTAAAGTAAAATTATATTTGTATTTCCGCCAGAATTTTCAAAGGAATTAAGTTATTTTTAATTGAATTTTTACGTACGAAGCGATTGTTATCACAAAGGATATGAACAACGAAAATAAATTTAAACATTTTTTAATTGTATTTAATCTAGCACAGTACACAGTGTGGTAGAATTGAACTTTTAAGTTTGGAGGGTGGGCACTAGATACCCCTCAGGAACGGAGCTATTGGGAATCAACATAGGGTACCTCTCATAAAAAAGTTTTAACCGCTTACCCAATTTCTGTTTTTATCAAATTTAGAATATATTTGCATTGTCTATGAAAAACATGATTACATTTGCAATTTATTTCCTATAATTTTCAAGTTATTTCCATTTGTAAACCTTGGTCCAGTTTTTCAATATATTACCCTATATTTTTATCCGATTTTGTGAAACGTTTACCTAATTAGTTAAAGAACAAAATTATCTATCGCATGAAAAAATTTGAAGTCGATATATCTCGGAGTACAAAAATAAACGATTTTGAAATTGAAAATTGCGTAAATGATGACTTTTTGTACCTTCACTCTTTTTTCACAAAACTTAAATTTTCTTTAACAACATAAGTAATTGTATACCTTTCTAAAGGGTATCTTTATAAAAATGATTTTAGAATTAACAAATGGAAGTGTTATATTCGGCTGGGTCGCATCTTTTACATATATATATATATATATATATATATATATATATATAAAGATATTAGAATTATATCCTATCATTTTTTTGCTCTAATCTGGAAATGTACTTAATATTTGTAAACTGGAACATCGGAAATTTATAACAAAAAGAGTCCTCAAAAACTCCTTGGGCATATGACTTAGGAAGATCGCTCAGACTATCTGTGTTGAACAGCTGAATGAAAAAGAGATATGCAAAATTATAAATTCCTTTTCAGTTTTCTATCAACAACTTTTTTCCGAAAAATATACCTTGGAATTAGATATTAGATTTCAAAGAAACATTTTTAAATAATTAAAAATATATTTGACAGTTCCTGATAATTTAACATTTCAAAATTTATTTTTTGTTTGATAAATTATAAAGATAAATTATAAAATAATTTTCCGAAGTCTTGGCCAAGAATCGAACTCAGGACCTAAAATCTTCCAATCACAAAGCGGTATACCACACCGATATGTTTATATAAAAAGCTTAAAACGTTTGAGTTGCGTTTCTAAGTAATGAAGAACACATTAAAGGAATTACAGAAATTTACAAGGAGTCCCGTGGAGACTCAGGCTTAATGGTTTGTAGTCTATAACACTTTTCCTAGACACAACTCACAACTTCTCAATAGAAAAATATTTATATATTATTGTATGTGAAATAGAAAATATTAAATTTGGGCAAAGAAAATTGGAAAAATTTTTGAGACTGTTCTAGAAAATCGTTTATAACTCTGCCATTCCTGAACGCATTTCGCTGAGTTTCAATACCAAGATTTTCAAGACAATATGCCACATACGTGTTGATATATGTTTAAAGACTTTCGTATAAAATGACAAACTTATACATATCCTTTGGAAATTATTGCACAAAATGTCGAAAACCTAGATGATTTTCTACTTCCTCAGCTTTGGATATTTATTTGAAAATGTTATTAAAGGAAAAAGAATATGAAACTATTTTCCGGAAATAAAGAACTTGAAATACATGTATACATTTTACAAAAGAATTATAGAATTAGTAAATCGATTAACAAAACTTATATATGTTTAAAAGAAAATAAGTAAGTTTTCTATTGAAAGCACTTTAAAAGAGATTAACAGCCTGTTTTTATAAAACCAACGAATTTTTCTACGAACGATTCGTCTACAGACGAATACGCAACAAATTTAGTTTTTATAAGTTGCACGAATTCGTTCATATTTTATTACGTTTTTTCGTTTAAAAATTATTTTTTTTTTAAAATATTTGAGTTTTCTAAACAAATTAGATAGCTATATAGATAGATAGACAAGGTTGACGTTAAAAGAAAAGAGGAAATAGTAACAAGAATTTAGTAAGGGTGAAATATCAAGAGTGAAAATCTTTAGGGATATACACCTAACTTCCATTTAGTCAGCCCATTTCCATGGCGAAGCCTATAATGCCTACAAGCTAAATGTCCCGAACATCACTTAGCCCGTCGAGAAATTGACTGCCCAACCATTTCATCCTACGATGCTGCAATCGTGGACAGTAACACATAATGTGCTCAATTGACTCGGTCTCGTCGATGTCCTCACACATTCTACAAAAATCAGAATTGCCAGCGTAACATTTAGACCTCATCTTCCCTATCAAGCAATGTCCTGTTATGACTCCAATCATGATTCTCAAACTTTTCCTACTCAAGCCTAGAAGAGTACTTGTGCATGTCCTGTCGAGTGCCTGCCATATCGCCCTCTACAGCTTACAGTCTACACTCCCAACCCGATTTGATTCTGGCCAAGATCCATTCGCTGATCTTTCCAAAGAATAAACCCAGCTAGTGTTTCACAGTGATCTCTCTCTCCGAGACAACGTTCTAAACAAATTATTTGTACGTGCATTTTACGTGAGATATGGCAAATTGTTGGCCAATCTTTACAAAATTTAGCATTGAGATAATATCGTTCTACCACCATAATATTTGTATTTCGCTTATAAAGACAATATAAACAATTTATGATATTCATCCATGTGGTTGTCTATGTGTCCTTGCAAACAATACCTGTCTCGCAATTTTGAAGATATATTATTTATATATTATATTGGAATTTTTCGCAATTTTGTGTCATTGGATGAAGTATATTGAAGTTGGCTATTCTTTATTATTCAGAAGAAGTTTAAATAAATCACAATGCCAAAATGCACGAAGATGGGTTCATAATTGACCATAACTCCCGTACAAACTACACTTCTAAAAATTAATATATGCATAAAGCCTATGTAGATATTGGTATAAAGATACTATTTTACACATTTTTTTTAATAACCAAATGAATATACAAAAAAAAAAAAAAAAGAACGGTCATAATTTGTCGCTGCTTTCATATGATTTCCACTTCTAAAAATCACTCTAGAATATAAATATGAATATGTGTGTTTTATATGAATGTTTTATAGAAGATATTTTCTGAATTTGATTTAAATTGAAAATTTACCATAAGTACCATAATAGATCATATCTGAAAATATATAAAATACTTTGCCATATATACATACTGATGTGGTTAAATTTGACCGACATTTTAATTTATATACTCGTTTTTGTTTCCACAATTTTTCTCCGATCTTACAACTATGTATATAATCTTTGTTCGCGTTAAAGTAATTTTTTAAGGTGGGTCTGAATAATAACATCCATTATCAATGTTGAACTAATGTTTAGAAGTAATTTGTATTTCTATCAACAATTTTGCGGATTTTTCTTTTTGAGGAATGTGTTATAGAAAATGTACTTAAGATTGTGATAATATAACCGACTTACAAATGCATTAAAATATATACATTTTATACATACATTAATTATTTAAAAATTGCTTTAAGGAATGAATCTCTACGTATTCATCTAGAAAAACTGACATTCGTTTTATAAAAACAAGCTGTAAACCTTTTATTACTTCACTTTTAGGAGGGATTAAAATAAATGATAAAGATATTGAATTGACAATACAAATACAATGGGAACGTAACGTAATTGGGACAGCAACATGAATACAACATCATTTTGGATACAAGTTTATAATTTCAAAAATTCGGTGGATGAAAATCAAGGTTTTTATCCCGAGAATTCCCAAGACGAATTTCCGTGAATTTTGCCAATTTCCGGTATTTTTTTTGTCGGAAATCTCAGGAATTTAAAACTACAAAACGAGCATTTTTACTATTTTAAAAACTCAAAAGTTCTATTTAAAATGTTAATCAATCATAATCAAACAAATAAATGGTTAGGTGATTACATTGCTTTGCATCCAGTCCGTTATAATTATTAAAATAGTAGAAAAGAATAATTTCCGAACAAGAAATATAGGAAACATTACCAATGTTAGATTAATGATTGAACTCTAAGTGAGATTAAAAAAAATATTCTCAAAGATATATTTCTTATTTATAGTATCTTAAAAAGTGTTCTGTGACTGCACAGTGGGGCAGAATCGAAATTTTTTGGAAATAAATCTGTAACTTTTGATCGGCCTGTTGGATTTTCATGAAATTTTGTATAGGCGTAGCAGAAGAGTGTGTTATGTTTGGAAGGGGAGCACAACAATCCCCCTAGGGGAGGAGCTAAGGGGGCTCAAAGTTAGGTACCTTTGACATACAAAATTATTAATCGCTTGCAAAATTTTTGTTTCTCGTCCGATACATAAATTTAATGTAAATAAGTAATAAAAAATCGTATTAGAAATCGAATATTATTATATTAAGGAAGATGATAAATACAAAAAATAATAATATTGATTAAAATAGACATTTTTTGTTTGTTTTGTTATTTTAAATTCATTAATAGAAATATATGAATGCTTAGATTTACTTAAATTTGGAAAATGTGCGTCAAAAGTTCAAAGGTCAAAGATATATACAAATCGAACCATTATATCTCAAAAACCGGTATTTTTAAAATTCTTAAAAAATTATATAATGTTGACATAACTCTTATCCCTATGCGTGTAAAATTTCAAGCTGGACACTCATTTAGTTTAGAAGTTATAGACCAAAACAAAATCTAATTATTGATAACTATACACAATAAAATTTTATTTTTAGTATCATTTTATCATTTTGCCTTTCAAATAATATGTAGTAAGTTACTTTAGTTTGAAAGTTGAAGGGTCAAAATTAGACTTATAAAAATTAAACCATTATATCTGCAAAAACGATATTTTTAAAAAATGCTCGGCAAGATTTAATCTTGAACACTCCTTTAGTTTAGAAGTTATATAATAAAATATAAACTTAAGTCAAATTTTGTATATAAAATTTAATTTCTTGTAAATATAAGCTCATATAAAGCATATTTTGAAATTAATTTTTGTAAATATTTTAAAGTTTACATACAACAAATTTTTATCATACTCGTATTTTGCATCATAACTCCTAAACCAAAAGAGTATCCAAGTTAAATTTTGACAAGAGTATACAATAGAGTTAAATTATATATAATTTGTTTACGAATTTTAAAATACCATTTTTTTAAATATTCAACTTTGATCTTTTTATCATCGATTTCGACTTTGACATTTAAAAGTCAATATCCTTTTCTATTATATGAAATAAATATTAGAATTCTATAATGTATATTTAAGAAGTTATGAATAATAAAGTATGTACACTTTTGGACAAGTGCGACAGTTTTTTTCATTTTTAAAACGTCACATCTTTTTTCCGGAAAGGATCTTCAGTCTGAAAGTTTCTTATTTGACTCTTGCAATAGGTAATACATGTAGCGAATTTCATTGAAATCGGAGATACAAAATTCAAAAATGCCTTTTTTGTCCTTTTTGATATGGAATCACTCTAGTGTTAAATGTTGCTTGCACTATATGGATATTTTAATAATAATATTAAAATATATATTTATTAGGGTACTCAAATTGTTCGGTTTTTATATTGTTCGAACAAAACGAATAATTCGAGTAAGGCATTTTAGTTTTTGGAATTATTCGATAACGTATTTAAAATTGTTCTAATTATTCGAATAATAATAATAAAAAAAATAAATAATAATAATAAAGTGAAGTACTTATGGTTTTGCAGTTTCCTTAAAAAGATATCAATTCATTGGAAATATCTTTAAAAAAAAGCATTCTCAATATAAATGTAAATATACCGTTTATTCTAGGAAAGAGTTTAAAAACAAATATTTTTTAACAGGAAGTCATCAGATTTTCTTTATATTTGATGTACTATATATAAAACTTTTTCATTCAAGATATTAATTTTATTTTAATTTATCGCCAATATAATTTTGTCGATTCCACGTACTATCCAAAAATTCGATTGCACAAACCGAATAATTCGTTTATTAACAATAACTTATATGGTAGAAGCCAGTAAAATTCAATTAGGAGAAGTGAAATTATCAGTGCTAGTAACTGAAAAATACAATATAATATTCGGTACCCCAAACTAATTCATTCCATTGAAAAAATATGACAGTTTACTTTTATTTCTTAATATTTTATTATATTTATTTTAACTTTTAACACATAAATATATCATTTAAAGCACATAGAATATATACAAGAATATTTTTAAATTCATTGACGTCTTCTGGCAATTTGAAGAAGCTTCACCTCGTATTATATGTTTTTTTTATACCCTAATGAAATTGGGTATGATATGTCCATTATTTTACCTAACCCCCATACAATTGTCCTCCCGGGTTTAATGATCATAAATGCCTTAAATATAGCAATATTTTAATGAAATTTGGTGTAAGGAAGTTTTGTATAAATATCAATCTTTGTGCTAAATTTCACGAGGATCGGTCCATAATTGACCATAGCTCCCATATAAAACCCACTTTCGAAAATCATTTTAACGTGCATAAATCATATTCACACTTTTGGGAGTCACACTAAAGTGCATAAATTCATGTAAATGTTAGTATTAACGTAATATTCTGTATTCGTACATTTTATTTTACACTTAGTAAAAGTATCGGTCCACAATTATCCACATGTATAATATAAGACCCTTTTACAAATTTTGATAGACATATACAATGGTGTGGGGCATCATATGGTCACGGTTGACCGACTTTATCTTTCTTACTTGTTAAATTCGATTGCAACAACCGGAGTTGTATAAGCATAGGTTTTGTAAGCCGTATGTTGTGGTTGTTGTATTGTATCTCCTTTTAGTAGTTGAAACTGGTAACTTTTAATGGCAAGCATCTAAGGAGAGTGAAGTCATGTTCGATGTTTTGGTTTTCTTTATTCTTGAAAAGATTCTACACCATGGCTATGGATAATTTGATCACTTATACTATTGCGATTATGAAATTTAAAGGAATAGTATCTGTAAAAGGAAGCAATTTTAAAATTAGTATTAGTAAAATTAGTAAAATTAGTATTAAGATAAAAGAATTGTCATATAGTAAAAAAGGCTTATCTAAATTTAACATGATCTTTAAAATTTCTCTTGGTCTCTACTTCAACACGGTAAATTGTGCCACGATACTTTTTAGGCTTTTTAGACTCTTCTACCACCGCCTAAGAAACAAACAATCAATAAAACGTACACAACTCGACTAATATAAGTAAAGCTTTGGCACATACTAATAAGTAGCTTGACTGGACGTAAAATTCGTAAAATATATTCCAAGGATAATTGCTGTTAAAATCCATTATGTCCAGTTCAAAAATATCTAAGGATATAAAAGAATTAATTTAAGCTTCTTACTTTCTCAAAATAATGAAGCTCTTACCCATTTTAAATATTTTTTCCCCTTGGATATTTATTATTTTTTCTGTTATTTGTTTCCTATTTTTTTTATTGTAATATTTAAAATGTGAAATATGCTTTACAGAATATTTGATCAATATAAATTTATTTCGTTTGTAAATAATTGGAATCGAATTGTATTGATTACTGTAGCTCAAAATATAGTTATTATTTAAATTATGATAATACAAGCAATTTTTAATCATAAATAACAACACTTCGTTTTGGTATATGAATTCGATTCGATTCGATTACTTCTATTGAATTAGTTGATTAAGATAACTGAATCACACACATATATTGTTATAACTTATTTCTGATATAATTATGCTTTTATAGCTATTATAAAATATAATATGTGGAACTAATAAAAATTTAATAATTGTAATAAAATTTTAATATCTTTAATAGAATATCCATATTTGTAACAACTTTCCAACTAATCTTTTTTCTGTGTCCATCATTTCTCATCTACTAGTGTTATTGCTTAGAGGTTTTATTACTCGTATATATGTTCATGGATTATTAAATGTCTTTTATGTCCTATAAAACAAGTTGCTTTTATTTCTAGTAGACAAAATGAAAAATTTAATTTAATGAAATGCTAATTTACTTAATAAATGATGATTGTAATTATTCGCATAATTTATAAATTGGTATGCATTGATACTCTTCCACTAACTCAATCATTCATATTGTTTTTTTTTTTTTTTTTTTTTTTTTTTTTTTCTTTCATTTTTTGTTCATTAATAATCAGCACATATTGATGATGACCCTATTTTGTACTTGACAAAATAAGGGAACAATTACAGTGAAATGGTGATATGTTGAAAAGTGATACTGAATAACTTCATTTAATAAAATTTTATTTAATTTCAAAATTATTTTGTACATCCATTGGACTTGCACTGTTCAATTTATAACAGGTAAAATATTAAACCAAAACAACAACCGGCTTTACACAAGCAGGGCAGGTATTAACCAGAAGATGAAGTTAAAAAAACATAAGAATAAAAGCAAGGAAGTGCCTGAAACACGTACATATGTAATTCAAACAATTCATTGGGGAACAGCAAAAGAAAAAAACAAAGAAACAGAAATATAAAAAGAAAATAAAACGATTTAATGAAATAAATCCCAACTTAAAACGTGTAACAAAATACGAAAAACTAAAATAATAACAGATTAAAGGTTTTCAAGAGGGTTCTTTCGAACAAAAGACAGATGTAACTTGCCTTAAGGTTCAATGCGAAGACGCTGACAACAAATATGAAGTGTAGGTATGTGTATGGAAGAAAGGCACCAGAGACAGAGCAGCAACAGCTGTTTCATTTGAAATACTAAACAAAACTACTTATAGAAAATTTTTAATTGTTCCCCTTTCCGCATTTGATGTTTAACCGAAACCTATAACAATAATATATATTATTTTTTTTTTTTAATTAGATTTCTTTAGAAAAATTGAGGCATATGCACACAATATCCTTTTTTGTAGCTCCTTTAAAATATCCTTGAAATCTCGATAACTGTGTGCCCAACAGCTGGAAATATATAAATATCATGTGTGTTATTCCTTTTTTAACTTCAGTTTACAAAAACATGTGCTTTGAAGGGAAATGAATCATGAATTGTTATATTTTTAAAAAGAATTTTTTAATAAAAGAATAAATGCACCTTTTAAATCTTTTTTAATCAGGTATTTTAGTTTTGTTTGGTGTTCTTTATTGAAATCGATGCTATTTGTAAACATTTTCCTGTAAATCAAGTGTGAGGTTGTTTTTATTGAAAAGCATATCATTGCAGTATGTATATACCCTGCCAACATTTTATATCCAAATGTGAACTAAAGAGTAACCTCAAGTTGTTTTTAACAGTCGAATGTAATATCATTTTCTTATCCAAGAAGAGTCACCGTGCGGGAATTAGTGTGCAGAAGTTCTAATACTTTTTTTAATGATACTATTTAGTGTATTCCTTCGAAAAACTATTATTTAGAAGTGTAAAAAAATACATCAAGAAAGTATCGAAATATAATCGCTTTTGTATAATAAACACATTTTTAATGCAGTTGGAATATTTCTCGTGAATATTTTTAATTATAATTGAACTAAATGCTTAACTTATATTCAAACACACTATAATAACTCACTATAATTTTAAACTAAATTAATAATTCACTATAACTTTAAATATGAAATATTTAAAGATAAAAATCACTAATTAAAAATTAACAATTTTTTTTATATTAATACATTTTTTATTTAACACTTAAACAACAACATTGATCATTTTGAAAATTATACATTACTGAGCGAAATTATGTCGTGCTTGTTCTTTTTCTTTGCTCTGGAATGTAAACAATCTCCCAAATCAAGTTTTCTAGATCAAAATTCGGTATTAATGTGTTTTGTTATTGCAAATTTGTGTATTTTCCACTTTTGAATATCTAGGAGTGTCAAATAAAGAAACTTTTTAGTGGATGTATGAAAAAACTTTCTTCTAAATGCTCTCAGGGTATGTTTGTATGTATGTATGCATGTATGTATGTATGTATGTATTATCCATATCAAATTCCTGATGCAACCGTAACAAATTTTCAAATAATAGATAAATCGATGATAATGACAGCTATACATAATCTAAAATATTCTTATAAATGTGGACCTGACAGTTTTCCAAGCTGTGTTCTTATAAAATGTTTGCATTCTCTTATATCTCCAATAACCTGCCTATTCAACATATCAATATTTAGTGGTTACTTTCCTAAAGTTTGGAGGAAATCTTATATTATACCTTTGTTTAAATTCGGAAGCAGATCCAACATTTCCAATTATAGAGGTATTGCTAAATTAAGTGTTATACCAAAACCCTTCCAAAAGATAGTTACTGAAATCCTTTCGCATTAAGTTGTTTCTTATCTTTCCCCATTTCAGCATGGATTTAAAAAAGGATGTTCTACTACAACTTTTGGAGTTCACAACCTCAGCTATAACTGCATTTGATTCCGGTTTGCAGACAGACACAATATACATAAATTTCTGTAAAGCTTTCGATAAAGTAAAACACGATTTCCTATTGTTCAAATTGGATAAACCCGGATTTTCTCCTGTTTTCCTCAAATGATTTCTACATATCTTAAAAATAGATACCAATGTGTATTATTTAGAGAATGTACATCGAAAACATTTCCTGTTTTATCTGGTGTTTCGCAAGGTAGTCATCTCGGCCCCTTATTATTCCTAATATTTTTAATTGATTTACCAGATGGCTTTTCGCATCAATTTTATTAAAAAAAAAAAATAATAATTTACTAATAATTATAGAATATTAATATATGCTGATGATGTATACCTGTTCCATAGCTTTAACTATTCCTACCAATGTTCCTTACTCCAATCAGATCTTCCCAATCTTTATGATTGGTATATGATGAATCTAATGGATCTGAATTTAAAAAAGTGTAAACACATGATGTTTTTCAGAAGAAGTCCAGTACTCTGTAGATACACAATAAATGAATATCAACTTGATCTAGTCGATGAATATCTTGATCTGGGTGTGCTGCTTGATTGTAAAGTATCGTTTAATTCCCACGTTTCGCAAATCGTTAATAAGGCAAAAGGAATTCTAGGTTTCCTCAAGCGCTGGGGAAGAGATTTTAATGATCCTTACGTTTCCAAGCAATTTTTAAAATCTCTCATAAGGTCAATCCTTGTATATGGCTCCGTGGTCTAGGATCCTCAATATGAAGTTCATATAAAAAAAATTGAATCGGTTCAGAAACAATTTCTCTTATTTTGCCTTTGTAATCTTCCATGGAATTCTAGTATTAATTTACCATCATATGAAAGTCGAGTACAGCTTATTGATCTCCCTACTTTTGAAAGTAGGAGAAAATATATGAATATTTCATTTGTAATTAATTTAGTGAACGGTTCAATTAACTCCGGTTCCTACTTCGTAAGATCGAATTCGTAATCCCAAATCGTCCGACTAGAAATTATACTCCTTTGAAAATAATTCGAATCAATTCAACAGTTTTTATCCATATATTGACTTCTCAGTAAATCCAATCTGCATTAAGAGGAGTATTTTTAACTTAGTTAAATAACAGCACTTTATTATTGAATTATTATGAAAAACATTTTATTGTAAATAGCTTTAAGAATAATATGTATGATAGCCTGTAAGAAATTGTAATTTCATTGGATATTAAATAAATAAATAAATATTTAAAAATGTATATATGTATGTATGTATGTTTGTATGTACGTATGTATGTGTGTATGTATGTATACGTGTCTGTATGTATGTATGCATGTATGTATGTATCTATGTATCTATCCAATGTATGTATGTACAATACATAGATATCTATAAAAGAAAATATTTTTGTACTAAAATTGCATTTATTTATCATTACTATGGTATTCAAATTGTTCGGTTTTACTATTGTTCGAATAATTCGGATAATACATTTTAGTTTGTTCGAATTATTCGATAGCGTATTTAAAATTATTCGAATAATTAACAACAATAATAATAAATTAAAAGATTTATGAGTTTGTAAGTTTCTTTAAAAATTTGTTTATAGAGGAATAATAAGATACATATAAATAGTTAACAAGTTCATTAGAAATATCTTTAAAAAGGTATTTTCAATATAAATTTTAATGTAATATATCGTCACTAGGCTTTTTCACATTTGTATTCATTGAGTCTTTTTTATTCAAGATTTTAATTTTACTAAGTCAAATAATCAACAAAATATGTAAGATCCTATTTACATTGTATAACATATGTATTTGTATTGTGAAAATGAAAAAATAAGTGTTTGACAAAAAACTAAAAATTAGAAAAATAAAATTAAAATTCCCCGAAATTTCTGGCTTTACGGTGACGACCAACTTTTCTTAACTTGCTTTTCTACAGCTCTTGCAACTATAAAGTTGCAGGGAAAATTAATGTAAAAAGGCTCTAATTCTTCTAGAAAAATTTAAAATCAATTTGAGATTTAAATTAATTTTAGCCAAAAAACTGTTGGAAAAATCAAGAAAGATAATTTTCTTTGAACCATTTACCCAAAGCAATAAATCGTAGAATGACGCCGATTGATATAGGGGGAAAACAAAATTTTTAATCTGTACCGCGGTACAATCTTCACTTTATTTAGGTTTTTTTAAGTACATGGATTTTAAATCAATATATTTTCGGACTTATTTGTCCGATTTCTAATTATTTTTGCAAAAACACTATTTTTGAAAAGAAACGGATAATGAAAAAAATTATATTTTTTATTTTTACAATTTGTCTATAAAATGTTCTCTAAAGTCTAGCCAACAATGTATAAAAAATTTAGAATGTAAAAAAATCGTTCATTTCAATAATTATTTGGAGTTTTCTAATATTTTTTGAACGAAACAATTTGTATTTGCATAAAAAAACGTTTAAAATTTCAGCTTAGCAATTCTCTTTTATTAATTTGAAAACTTGTACAAAATAAATATATCTTGCGAGAAACCGGGATTCTCAGTGTGGCTAAATGAAAATATTTTGATAATAAATCGGCGATTTCTAACTGACTGTTTCGATTGATGAAGAATATCTGAGCTGTTCCAAGGAATCTACTTATGAGCTTTTATTTTAGGTTTACCAAATCGTAAAATTTTACGATATTTCTTTATCAATTAACATGTTGGAAAACTTAAAAAATCAAAACTATGTAATTTTAAACAACATTATCTAGAGGACCACTTAACAGAATAAAACAATTCAAATTGACTTTAAATTTTATTGTTGACATTCCCAACTAAAATATTTGGAAAATTATTAAAATTAAAAAAAAAAGCATTTTAATGCAATTACATTTTTTAGATGAAGTTTTCGTTGAAATACCTTCTTAAAACCATTGTCTTTTAGCAATTTTAGAAAATATGGAATTTTTTGATTACAATAAAATCCAAAATTTTTGAGATACACTTATTTATTATGTACGATATTGATTTAAAAAATCTATTTTTATACACAACACAAAAATACATTAAAAATATAAAATTATTACTGAAATAAATGAGTTTTTTTTTTACAAAATGTTAATTTTCTCAGTATTCTCCTATGGTCCCACTTTAAATTTTTTATATGTTATTGCTAATACTTAAGGAATTTTTTTAAAGAAAAATTACAATGATGGAAGATATGATTTTCTAAAAATATCTTTCATACAAGTACGAATGTTGATTTCATTATCCTTTTCTTTTTAAAAATGTAGTTTTTGCAAAAAATAATTAGAAACTAGATTTATTAAGCATCAGTTTGATTATAATTTCGTTCAAATCGGACAAAAAAAGTCCGAAAATATATGGACTTAAATTTCATGTATTTTGAACCGCAATAAAAACTTAACTGCAACGAATTTGAAAATCTTAAAGAACTTCAAATTTTGTATTAACGTAATGAGTGTGTGTACCGAATTTCATTGAAATCGGAGATAGTGAGGTTCGTCATGTGCAGTATTGCCTGGAGACAAGAAAAAAGAGGCTGAACTGAACTTTAAAAAAGTTCTAAAAAAAAGGCTAAATGTCCCAAAAAGAAAAAGAACAAAAGCTAGAAAAAAGTTAGTGTGTATTTTTTAATATAAAATTTATTTTTGTTTTTTTTTAAGATTTTACAGTAAATAAATAATACATAAAACGGCTGGCAGCAAGATGACCCAATGAAACATCGTCCAAACAATTCCCATAAAAATTTGGCTTTTTTTAAATGAAAAATAACCCAATGTTTCGAAATGATTTTTAGTAATTTTTCTATTAAAATTCCTTTCCGTTTAAGCATTTTTAAATTTTTGGTCAAATTTTCGCTTTAATTATATTTTCTTTAATTGTATTCGTAAATAGTTTCTATGGTTAATAAAGTATATTAAAAAATGTATGTATATTAACGAGATGCTACAGTGAAGTCACTTGAAAAATGACCCATAATATTGTTTTTCTTTTGTTGATTTTTTTTTTTTTAACTTTTTTGAGAAGCAAAATGAAATGACTTTTCAACCGTATATATTTTTTTATATTTAGGTCAAATATTTAAAGCAAATTTTTGATCAACATCTAGAAAAAGTAAAATTATCCACAATTTTTCGAGTTTAACTGCGATTTATTACAATTTTTTTTATAAAAGTCTATAACGATTTTTAATAACGATATTTATAAATATTTTCAAATCAGACAAAAACTGTAGAATTTATTTAATTTTATCTAAAATGATCTAATAAAACTTTACTTTACATATCTTCGCATATAGTTTTGAGTTTTTAAGCGATTATATATAGAAATATCTAGTTTTATTCTAAACGAAAGAAAATAATTCAACAAAATTAAATCAAAATTTCGAAAGGATAAGGAAAATAAATTTAAAAATTTTGAATATATGTATTATTGCTACTTATTTGAAGTGTACATAGAAGATTTTAATACAGTTAACTCAAATTAAAAATCTTAAATGTATTTAAAATTCGAAGAACTATGAGATCTTTTGTACACGAAACTGCCATAAAAAGGTATTTTTTCGCAATATTTCAAAATTAAGAGGCTGTTCCAAAATTTTTTAAAATTGTGATGTCCTCAAGAAGATCTACAGTTTACATTAGATTGTTTTTCGAGTGAAAATAAAAAGTGCTTTTTGTAGTAACGTGTAATTCATTTAGTAAGTCCTTAAAATTAGTTAAATTAATTTTGATTTGGAACATGAAGCGCCGCAATCAAAATTTTTTGTTAAATATAAACAATCTTGATTTTTTGAGTGAACAAATACACACAATTGCTTACATGGATACTTCTGTAAAAATAAAATTATTAATAGTAAAAAACAACTTATTTTCTTCGTTATTGAAACATTTTAACATTTTAGCCTTTTTAGATAATTTTTAAAATCAAAAAGGCTAGAAAAAAAGCTACAAGCTAAAACGAAAATTTTGAGGCTAAAAGCAAAATAAAAAGGCTAGATTTAACATTAAAAAGGCTAAACTGGCAACACTAGTCATGTGTCTTCGATTTCTTTCCATAAACAATACGTCTTCAAAATGTTCCTGTCAAAAGTCCTCAGAAATTAATTTAAAAAATAATAAAATATAAAAGAGTAGATTTAAGTCGATTTTTTTCTTTTATTTTATAAAATTTAAAAAATAGCCAAAAGTCCATTCATTTAAATTTAGCACTAGGAAAAAGTTTGAGATATTTTTTTATGAATAATAAAATCACTTTAATTAAATATATATATAGAAATATATATATATATATATATATATATATAGAAATAAAAATAATCCAAAAAATTTGGATCCGCCTTAGTGAAAAAACTTCACCAAGGCATGCTAAGAAGTTAACATTTTAATCTTTGAAGCCTAACATCTCTTAAACTAACAGAGATAAGATATGTAGATCTCTACCAGCAAAATCCTCCTATAAAAAAATCTTTCAAACATGTGTAGATATAAGGAATTAGGACCGTTAAAAAAATTATACCCGAGGTGTCCAACTTTGGAACTCTGTGGATCCGGCTCTTGTTGGTCTATCTGGTTCAAACTTAAAAGATTATACTCGTCTACACCTCTACTAATACTATGTAAAATTTTATTGCAATCTGAGCAGTAATTCCGTAATTACATAATTATTTCTATTTAATTTTTTGAATCGCGCACATCATTACATAACTCAAAATTTTAAAGAAAATTGAAAAAGTATTGTGCAATTCTTATGATCATTTGTTTAATCAAATATTTCTAGCTCAAATAAATTATTAAACTAAACTACACGTGCGATAGTGAAAAATCCTTCGAAAAATAGCATAGCGTACGCTAAATGCCTTTCAAGGATATTATAATTTAGTTTTAAAAATTTGCAATACACCTCCAAAATTTCTTGTTATGCTATTGTGTAGGTCCACATATAAATGCTTTCCTATTATTGTAGGGAAGTTGAAGGATCTGTCTTTTCAACCGTATATGTATGTATATAATATCTCTTTATGTTGTGATCAAATATTAAAAGAACATTTTTAAAATATATTTAGAAAAAATACATTTTTCCAAAATTTTTTCGAGTTTAACTGCGATTTATAAATTTATTTTTTTAAAAGCTTATACGACGCAATTCACAATGGACCTCTAGGTCTCCGAGTGGATGCACAAGCACTCTTCTGAGTACTGAGCAATCCTTCTCTACCTACCTATACGACACAATACAATAAGTTTCAAAAGTATTTTTGTTGTAAGCATAATGATATCTAATATTTCCAAATCAGACAAAAACTATTGAACTTATTCGAATTTATCTAGAATAATTTATTGAAACTTTCTATACATTTTGATTTTTTTCGCAAATATGTAAGCACCAAATAAAAATATAAAAAAATATTTTGCCTTAAAATATCCCAATAAACTAAACGATATTATGACGATATCAAAACGATAACATATAGGTGATAAAAAGTATCATAGGTGATAATCGTTTGCGAAACTTAGACGATAGTTTTTACGGACAAAAGTGCCTTTCGTTATAATACTGTTTTCCATGCAATTATGAAAATATTTTCGGTGCAGTAATTTGCAAAAATTTGGTATTAAGAGCTTTCATTATGAATGCTCTTAATACCAGAAATAATACTTTTAGCTGTTAAATATTGTAGGAATGTGTGAAATAATTATTTGAAATAAAATAAAATCTCAAATAAGTAGAAAACGTGCAATTTAATCCCTCATACATACATTCATCTTATATTTTTATGCAAATATTTTGTTTGCATGCATATTTCTTCATTAGACACACACACATATGTACATACTTTTTCAATTATGCACTTAGCCTGCCAGCAATTAAGTGATAATTTTATCCACTATCAGAAAAATTACTCTTTCTAGTATTCTCAAGATGTTATTTTCCCGTTAGTAAACAATTTTGCAAAAACAAATAACATTAATTTCGATTTTTCATCTACTTATTTTACATTTCTTACTAACTAATATGTCGAAAAAGTCACTTAAAAGTTAGTTTATTGATAAATATAAAGTTACCAAAAACTGTCTCCCATTAGTATTCTCAAAATATTATTTTCCTGATAGTAAACAAATTTACAAAAACAAATAACATTAATTTCGATTTTCGACCTTCTGAAAGTAAAAAACAAAAGAAAAAATGTGGAGAAAACGATGGTTGTTTAAAATTAAAACAAAATGAAATATTGTGAAAAAAATTTTGAAAGAAATTTTAAATTAAATTAATTAAAAAATAAATGTTATTCCGTAAAACGAAGCGAAAATTCATTCTGACAATTTACTTTGAAAACAACAAATAAATTTGTATTTATTTCTTGTCTTTAGTAATATAAAATTTGGAAATAAATTTACGTTTCGCTCATAAAGATATGTATATTCTTTAATGAAAGTGAACCCATTTATGATATGTTGTTAGGCTTTTCGAAATCAAAAATATCCTGTTCCAATTTAACAAAATATATCTATAACTTTTTTACTAAGGTAAGTTGTTTTAACAATTCTTTTTTTCGATTTCTTTTTTTTTGGAAAAAAATCTTTAACTTCTAATCGCCTGGCAGGAATTACACAAGGTTTCACATAGAAGTAGCAGAATAGCGTATAATTTTTAAATTGGATTGGGGCTCCATGTGCCCTTCAGGAGCATATGGGGCATATAGGGCTCAAAATAGGTTGCCTCTGACATAGAAAATATTCATATTCATAGAAAATATTTAATTTTCCTATCCGATTTCAAATATTTTACATCTTATTAAACTTTAAGGTAGCGTAATTTATGTTCCGTAAAAAATTTTGACTTAAATTTTTATCTACATAATGAAGAATTATGTTAGCTAAGTAAGGTAATTTATTTGAAAAAAAAACATGGTTTTTGGAAAAACTATAAATATTATATCTGTAATAAAATCTTTGTTAGTTAGGATATCTTAACGAAATTTTCACTGATTGTTTAAAATGATAAATTATAAAAAAAACTTTAAGATTTTTGTAGAAAGAATCCCACATTTTACAAAAAAAAAAAAAAAAAAAAAACTGATAATCCAAAAATGAGATTTTTTACATTTTCGCCTACAAATTCACATTTTTCTGGAGATTATGATTCAAAACCCTTAAAAACATATTAAAGATTTCTATATTGCAAGAAGGCCTATAACTTATGCGATGGCATTTCTCGAGTGATTTTTCGTTGTAGCAAAGTGTATTATCTCCTAAATAAGAAAATTTTTGGTATAGGTTTGTTGAGGTAAATTTCCTATACCACCCCTACCCCCCACAGTGGGGTCAAACGCAAATTTTTTGGTAATAAATCTGAATCTCCTAAAAAGATTCAGATTCAGTCGGATCAAATTGAAATGTATGGATGAGTTGTAGAGGAGGACCTAAGCTTTCAGAAAAATCATCTTGTAGTCACCCTGTGATAACACGATATAAGTTACAGGGTGTCAAAGTTGACTACCTCGAGTATGTAAAAGTTAAAAAAAATCGTAACTTGTACAAATGAAGTCCGATTTTAAAGATTTTTATATTTCTGGAAAGTGCTTTGCAAGGTAAAGAAAAAATAAGCTTACTCATCTAAGTTATCTCTTGCAGTTAAAAAGATATTTACGCTTGAATTTTGAATTTTTGATTTTTTGGCTCGACTTTCTTTCGTTTTTCGGGAATAAGTCCGGAGATATATGAGGTAAAAATACATATTTCAAAATAATATGCTGAAAGAATTTTTGGATTATCTCAATTCGTCTAGACGTGAAAAATATTCAAAGTCAGCACTCTGAAATTGGCATGAAAAATGGCTATTTTTTTACAAAAATATAGTACAATTCATTCACTTTTTTCTCAAAGTTCCGTTAATCAAAAAAATTTTTTCCTTATTAATTTCAAAAGATAAGGCTTCATAAATGGTTAATAAAGAAATTTTGAATTGATTTAAGTTTGCACCCTACATCCAGCATTGGCCGAAAATTGTCAATTTTTAAAAATAGTTTCATTTTTATCGATTAATAAAAAAAATGTCACGCGAAATTTTTTAAATTTGGTACCCATATTTTCTATAGAAATAGATTTAGAATGATTTAACACTAAACTGGTTCCCGCCCGGCCAAAAACGAATGCAGGAGTGGAGATTTTATGTTAAAAGTCAGTTTTTTTAACGACTATTTTTAAAAGCATATTAAAAGCATATTAGCATAATATTTTTAATATTATTTCTTATGTAGTGTATAAAACACAAATCAAGCTTTCATTCCTAAAAAAATCAATAAAATAGCTCCAATAACCTATTTTTGGTAATTTTTCAAAAATAAATTTTTTTTTCAAAAAATAGCTGAAAATCCAAAACAATTTAATTTTTTGAATACAACTCCACTAATTTTGCAAATACTTTAAAAATGTTAAAAGAATATAAAAATAGACTTATTTACCAATTCAACGATATATAAAATGTTGATATAGGTCATTTAATAATAGTAATATAATGGCCTCAAAACTACCAAGTCACGTCAAAAGTTGTAAAATTCACTATTTTGTTCCGTATTTCCATATGTGTGTATACGTAACATTTTAGTTTTCTAATGTATTATGTAGGTATATATTTGTTATTATAAAGTAGTAAATTCTTTATTTGAGTAATGTTTATTTAATTTGTTCTACATATTTACATACTTATTATACATATATCCCGTATATTTATTTTGTTAAGAATATATTATCGAAGATATTATTAGATATTTTCTTGAAAATAATCAGAAACATCAAACGTTAGCAAATTTTTAACTTCCTTAGCTTCGGAATCCTCTTTTTCTATTTCAAGAGTGATTTTTGGTAGCCATCGTGTTCTTATAGAATATATAACTGGATCTGATGATATTAATAAATATTCCATTAAGTCCATATTTTGCGCTATTTTCGAACATTTTCGGGTATTGAAGAGTCGGAAATGTTTAACATCTTTATTTCGGGCTTCCTGTGCTTCCTCTGTTAGTTCTCCCAATGGCAAAATACTATTTTCTATTATTTCTTTACCATGAGCCAATACTTTGTGAATTGTTGGAGTCATTAATTTCCAGGGGTATGTAATGTTAAGTAGTTCTTTAGTTTCGTAAGCAAAAATTTTAAATTTGTCCGCATTAATTTGTTTTTTGCTATTAATGGCTGCCAATATAATCTTAAAACGCTTCAAAATATTTAAGTCAATGCCTGTGTTTGAAGATGTGAGTTCCGGATTTTCAAAGAAACGTCTTGCTGTATTTCCATCATTTGAGATTCCATAGCCATGTAGAGGTTTATCAATTATTAATCCGAGTTGTTCTTTGAATTCTAATTGAATTCTTTTCTTCTCCTCTTTTCGTAATTCGTGAAATTCCAAATTGTTTTTTACTGTAGCATTTTCCTGCCCGGGAATATTTTTGTACTTCATATCATATGCAAGATGTAAGCAGAACTCCAAAAATCTTATCCTTGCGTGGAGTAGTGATATTCAAAATTTTAAAGAATTTTTATTAACAAGGACTTCAGAATTATCCTGAAATTGTGAACTTATTTTTCCACTTATATTACATTTCCATGTAGATGTTGTATCTGTTATAGCGTTTGCAACTTTTCCATCAATCATCGTTAATTGTTGTTGAAATGTAACTTTAATAGTTCTGTTTGATACTTTTACATATATTGGGGGCAATGCTTTAATTTCTTCTTCCAATTGGTTGACAATACTGTTTATTGTAACCGTGGTTTCTTTTGTGTAATCAAAAAGGATTGGACGGCACAAAAATTTGGCACCTGGAGTTAAATTTATCCATATATCATCAAAAAGCGAGTCATTTCTTGTCGATGAGGAAGGCTTATTTAAGCGCATTCGAAGTGGTACCAGAGACGCTATAAACAGCGAGGAATAATTATTTCCAGAATTACTTCCATCCAGTTGTTTGTATTCCGAAAATCCTGATGTTCCATCGCAGCCCCATTTGAATATTAAAATAAGTTCAGAGTCTTTGCATTTTTCAATGTTATCATTGCTGAAGGTAGATATAATTCTAGAGGCAGTATTTTCAAGTAATTGCAAATATATTAACTTTAGCACTTTTAACAGAAGCATTAACCGGGTGCTCCATAGGCTGTAAAATATTACTTTTCTCTTCTCTCACTGATTTGCTACTGGGAAAGATATCATATCCTTTTTCGCTAACACATTTCCTCAATATCTCGTATTGGTTTCTTGATAATCCTAAATTTAATATTAGAGCTAAAGCATCTTCAGAGGTAAAGGACGATGTTGATTTCGGTGTCACTATGCTTTGGATTATCCGATGTAATCGATTGGGAGAAGCTGTTGGTAACACATCTATAACTTTTTCTACTTCCTTTGGTTGCGTACGTGTTACTTAAGCTTTAAATGTATCTTTTATTTCGGCATTCGTATGTGAATTTAGAATAGATTCCTGTTTGGTACTCTTTGTTCTTAGCTGAACTTCATCGTAACTTTTTTTTGGTCGACCCTTTTTCTGCTTTCCGATGAAAATTGGTATTTCTCCCTGCAACCACTCTTCATTTTTCTTCTTGAACTTTGGTATTGACCAATCTGAAGCT
This sequence comes from Protocalliphora azurea, assembly GCA_932274085.1. Taxonomy (NCBI): domain Eukaryota; kingdom Metazoa; phylum Arthropoda; class Insecta; order Diptera; family Calliphoridae; genus Protocalliphora; species Protocalliphora azurea. The sequence continues at coordinate 107,064,703 of OW026521.1, forward strand.
TGCATCCTTTTTTCGTATGATTTATAATATCAGATAGATTATCCCAGATTACTTTGCAAATAGAAAAGTGTTTTAATGTAATCTCCATAATGGCAAATTCACTAATAAATCTGCATATTTATAAGGATACTTATATATAGAAAAATAATATTTATATCAGGTAAATGGTGACAGGCAAAAATGAATTAAAAAATTAAAATTTTTGCTCAAAAACCCCAATTTCATTCAGTTTATTTTTATGACCTGTAGTGTTAAACAGGTAAGTCAAAAAATGTACCTATGCGATTGTAAAAAAATCATTTTTGTTATAATACATTAATTAAGTAGCTAGGTAAATTATTTAAAAACTTTAAAAAATGTAATAAAAAACTAAGGAAAATATACTTATTTATGTACTTAGGTAATTTTAAAAACCTTTTCAGTAGAAAAAAATTATGAACACTTTAAATAAATTCATTAATAAATATTATTATCTCGTAACAAAAATAAGCAATGCAGTTGAGTGTTACGTATACACACATATGGAAATACGGAACAAAATAGTGAATTTTGCAACTTTTGGCGTGACTTGGTAGTTTTGAGGCCATTATATTACTATTATTAAATGACCTATATCAACATTTTATATATCGTTGAATTGGTAAATAAGTCTATTTTTATATTCTTTTAACATTTTTAAAGTATTTGCAAAATTAGTGGAGTTGTATTCAAAAAATTAAATTGTTTTGGATTTTCAGCTATTTTTTGAAAAAAAAAATTATTTTTGAAAAATTACCAAAAATAGGTTATTGGAGCTATTTTATTGATTTTTTTAGGAATGAAAGCTTGATTTGTGTTTTATACATTACATAAGAAATAATATTAAAAATATTATGCTAATATGCTTTTAATATGCTTTTAAAAATAGTCGTTAAAAAAACTGACTTTTAACATAAAATCTCCACTCCTGCATTCGTTTTTGGCCGGGCGGGAAGTAGTTTAGTGTTAAATCATTCTAAATCTATTTCTATAAAAAATATGGGTACCAAATTTAAAAAGGCTCGCGTGACATTTTTTTTATTAATCGATAAAAATGAAACTATTTTTTAAAATTGACAATTTTCGGCCAATGCTGGATGTAGGGTGCAAACTTAAATCAATTCAAAATTTCTTTATTAACCATTTATGAAGCCTTATTTTTTGAAATTAATAAAGAAAAAATTTTTTTATTAACTGAACTTTGAGAAAAAAGTGAATGAATTGTACTATATTTTTGTAAAAAAATAGCCATTTTTCATGCTAATTTCAGAGTGCTGACTTTGAATATTTTTCACGTCTAGACGAATTGAGATAATCCAAAAATTCTTTCAGCATATTATTTTGAAATATGTAGCAAATTACAGAATATTTTTAAAAAATTTTTACCTCATATATCTCCGGACTTATTCCCGAAAAACGAAAGAAAGTCGAGCCAAAAAATCAAAAATTCAAAATTCAAGCGTAAATATCTTTTTAACTGCAAGAGATAACTTAGATGAGTAAGCTTATTTTTTCTTTACCTTGCAAAGCACTTTCCAGAAATATAAAAATCTTTAAAATCGGACTTCATTTGTACAAGTTACGATTTTTTTTAACTTTTACATACTCGAGGTAGTCAACTTTGACACCCTGTAACTTATCTCGTGTTATCACAGGGTGACTACAAGATGATTTTTCTGAAAGCTTAGGTCCTCCTCTACAACTCTTCCATACATTTCAATTTGATCCGACCAGTAGTTCAGGAGATTCAGATTTATTACCAAAAAATTTGCGTTTGACCCCACTGTGCCCCCATGGATTCGTGCCTGATTTCAATACTTATTTTTTTATCAGCAATTTGGTGTAATTTTATGTTTAAAAATTCTTCTCTTAAATTGAATATTTAAAGTCAAATTTTCCTAAGCACAACTAAAACCGATTTTGAATAACCCTAAATGACTCCAATTCGTCACAAAAAAAAAAAACTTAATAGTGTCATTAAAAAAGTATCAAAACTTCGATACAGTTTTGCTCGAACGATGACTCTTCTTCGATAGGAAAATAACTTCTTTTTCTTTTACTATTTTAAAATAAATATGGATACTATTTAGTTAAAGCTTGGATTGTAATGTTGATAGTATTAAGTCAGAATTTCGGCTTTCTGTTCCTCAAAATGACTCCAATTTGGCACATAAAAAAAGCACCTAATAATGTCATTAAAAAGTATTAGAACTACTGCACACTTCTTCCCGCACGGTTACTCTTCTTGGATAAGAAAATGATACCATATTCGACTGTTAAAAACAACTTGAGGTTACTCTTTACTGCAAATTTGGATAGAAAATTTTGGCAGGGTACATGTAAATTTGGTTTGATTTTTGATTTATTTGTATTTGATTATAAATTTACGTCTGTTTGTTGAAAAAATTAATTTGAATATTTTTATTTTAAAGCTTTTTTCAAATGTTAGTATTTTTTCTATGGCAATATCGTTCTGAGCAATACGACATAATATTGGAGTTGGGAAAAAAAGAGGCTATATTGAATTCTAAAAAAAGTTAGAAAAGGCAAATTGTTCAAAAAATAATATCAGAAAATAGTTCATATATTTTTTTTTTAAATTTAAAAGCCTTATTTTTATTGTTCTTATTAGTGTTTGATATTTTTTTTTAAATTTAAATTTAATTTTTAAATTAAACATATAAAGGCTGCCAGCAAATTGATTAAAAAAAAAACATCGCCTAAACATTTCCATACAAGTTTGTATTATATTTCATATGTAAAACGACCTAATATTTTGAAGTGTGTCTTTTTGTAATTTTTGAACTATAATTTCCTTTTATACTCTTAACCACAGGAGTAAAGGGTATAAGTAAGTTTGTCATACCGTTTGTAATTTTTACAATTTTGTTCGGAGAGCAAAAAAGTTTATATTCTCATCATCCTTATAAGAAATGAATTCGATAGGACGATCCGACTATCCGTTCCTCCGACCATCCGTCCATCGGTTGAAATAACGTTTATGTCAAATAATATATATTAAACTATCGAAATCCTTACGAGAATTTTGCTATTGAAATTCAGCAAGATCGGTTCATAAAAAGCAGTGATATGTGCAAAAAACTGGTTTTTTGAAGTTTTTTTTTCGAATTACATAACATAGATATATATATATATATATATATATATATATATATATCAAAAGATTAGAAATCTTTTCTATTGAAACTCGGAAAAATCGGTTCAAAAATTAGAAAAAATAATGGCTTTAGATATTCTGAATCCTCTAGGGACTTCGTTTTTTGCGAAACAAAATCGGAAAAATTTTTCTGAAGCTTTCCTCTGAAGAAATGAACTCAATCGGTCAATTAGTTACAGATATATCAGCCAAAAAGTATTTTTGACCGATATCCAAATCATAAATAAGCTTCCGTAACTTGGTTCTTATATAGATCGATCACAAATATTTTTTAATTTAAAATTGCGTTACATTTATAAAATATTTGTTCTGCAACGAAGTGATTATATCTTCCTTAAATATGTGCAAATATTTGTAAAATTCAAAAGTATTAAATTTGTTATTTAATAGCTTTTACGGCTGAACTTTTACGGTGCGCTTCGCTACCCTATTTGATGCGATAACTAATAGTTACTTTATATGGAAGCTACCACTCTCCCTGATCCTATTTGCTGTATTCGAAATTTGATATGAAAATTACTTTTAATTTTTTTTAAGACTTTCACTGTAATAGTCCTTTAGATGAGAAAATTTATAATTTCTTTGTATGGGGGCTACCTCTCCACCTGCACCTATCCGTATAATTTTTATTTCATCAATTCGATATGATATAATAAAATTTCCCACGAAATTTAAGGACTCTCATTGTAATAGTTCCTCAGAAATGTCATAATGAATATTTACACCCCCTGCTCCGATTTTATGCTAATCGGTTCATCCATTTGAGAGTTTTAAAAAAGTGGGCTTAAAATATGGGCTTGGCATCCGATAAGATCCAACATAACCTATAACATTCAACGTTGTAAATTGAAAGAAAATAGAATTTTTTAAAGTAGACGTAAAATGTGGCTTTTATGTCCTATCGAGATCTAATAAAGCATTTAACCACATCTGGCATTGGTACTATCTGTATGTCAAATTCCTTGAAAATCAGTTGAGCCATTTAGATGTAATTGATATACAAACAAATATATAAACCAACAAACTTACACCTCAGTTTTATAATATATAAGCATTTATAAAATCTTGATACGTGGGTTCAATATAATATTGTTAAATTAAACGGACTGAAACTGGTGAAGTGTTAACATAAGCAATTAGACTTCCCAATTAAACCCAAAACTGTAAAACATTTATGCTGAACAAAAAGCAATTCGTCTTTTAAAGTGGGTGGCCGTGTTTTTTCTTTCAAATCATAATTCGACCTAAAAACATGTTAAATCAATGAACCAGAAAATTATTTAACTACAAAAGCAAATAGTTGCTCAAAAAATGTATTTAAAAAAGGATGCCAGTAAAATAATAATAAAAAAAAAACTACCCAAAATGCTGCAATAACAATCAGCTTTAAAATGAGAACAAACAGCCTTGAATGATAAAAAAAAAAATACACAATTCTGAAAACACGTTAGTTGACTGGTTAACTTGATTACTATCAAGTTTGAAGTCCTGAAAGGTTTATTTTTATTTCTTCAGCGCTTTTTACTACAAAAACAAAACAAAACATATGCTGGTTTATTGAAGCGTACGCAAAATATCAGAAAAATTGCAGCTTTTAGTTTTTATTTGTTGCCTGGCTACAAAGAAAATATTAAATTTAAGATAGAATCACTGAGTTTATTGTGAAGAAGAAAATAATAAAAAAGTATATATTAATCTAATACCATTAGTTATTGTTGGCAGCAAATTGGTAGTACTCTATGTAATAAATTAAAATTTATATTAAAATTGATAATATTTTGAATAAATTCAATAACGAATGTCGATTATATTTATTTATTAAGAGTAGCTTAAGTCATTAATGATGTTTTTCAAAAATAGATTATCTAGTATATAATCTAAGTTCAACTAATTATCCACTACTGTCATAACTTGCAAAAAACAAAAAAAAAAAAAAAAAACAATTTGAAGATATAAGGATTTTGCACGAAAAAAAATTAGCCCACATTTTAATACTTACAAACTTTACTGTACACAAAAGAATTAGCACCGTTATCTTAACCTTACATTTATTATTATTCTCTGCAAATATGTACCAAATATTGTTTTAATAGCAAAATTAAATGGAAATTGAACAAAAAGCAGAATTGAAATGTAAAATCGAAAAAAAAAAACATGAAGACCATAAACATAAAACAGGTGTTTGGGAAATACAGCCATAAAAATAAAAGGGTTTTTCGGTAGGCTAGTTTATAGTGAACTAGTCTATCAGCGTTGGGGTAGTGAGTTCGATTCTCACCAGAGACTCTGGTCTGTTTCAATACAATGGGCTAATAGTTCACGTTGCTCTTCTCGTTTAATTGTCTATAATATAATGAATGAAATCTACTATAGGCATTGACTAATAGAAGTGCTTCTTAAATCATGTATAAAATTAATTTAGATCAAAAGATCAAAGGTCAAAGATAAACCTACAACAATTAAACCATAATATATCTCAAAAAAAGGTACTTTTATATAATGTGTAAAATTTTGCATTATATAAACGTGTAAAAATACAAGCTGGACTCATTTAGTTTAGAAGTTATGGACCATAACATAATCTTAACTACACATAGTGATTTTTTAGTTTTGGTTCTATTTTAAAGATTTATGATATTGTCTTTGAAATTATATATAAGAAGTAAATTTATTTCGAAAATTCAATGGTCAAAATTAAACTTGTAAAAATTAAACCATTATAACTTCATAAACGATATTTTTAAAATTCCTAAAAATTATATAATATTAACATAACCCTTCCATTCTCGTGCCAAATTTCATGTTGGAAACTTCTTTAGCTTAGAAGTTATGTAGCAAAAAGTAAAAATAAAGTAAAATTTTGCATTTAAAATTGTACTTGTTTAAAATATGAGCTCATAAAAATGTACTTTGAAATTTCTTTTGTAAATATTTAAAATTTTACACGAGAAGGGAAAAGAGTTATGTTAGCAACATATATTTGTTTAAGAATTTTGAAAATACCGTTTTTATTTTTTATGTACGAATTTAACCTTTTAAATTTTAATATATATAAACTTTATATACATATATCATTATAAAGGTAATATATTATGAAAGTAAAGCTGGAGAACTTGAGAAGTTTTCAGCTTTCTTTTTCATTTTTAAAAATGTAATATTTTTAGACAAGGAAGTGTCCTGAGTCTATAATTTGAGATACACTTTTAATAACCAATATCTTATACAGAAAAAATTATTATGTATGTTAGTATGTTTTTCAATTAAAACTTAAATTTTTAATTCATTAAATCATCTACTTTATTAATTTAATCGATTTTTGAATTGGAAAACATTTTCTGTCTTTTATTTTTTACAGTTTTTAGTAATTGATATAATCATTCTGATGAGAAGTGCAAATTTAAAAAAGTGTTTAATTGAATGCATTATTTACTAATACACTCGATGATTGCTAACTTTTTTCTGTACAGTAGATTTCATTGAAATCGGAGATGTCAAATTCGATTGCTGTCCGTATTTGTATCTGATCACTTGAATTTTTCACGGAAAATCCCGGGATGGGAATTCTAGGTAATTCTGCAAAATTTTCATTCTTAAAGCACAAGTGAAAACGTGGGCCTAAAAGTATCCGAACTATTGACTTTATATAGATTTTTTTTTTTTTTTTTTTGAGATAAATTACAAAAAATTATTTATAAGACCATACAATTTAAAGGATCCAATTGTCCAGGAAACGAAAATGATATAAATTCTTTTTTGAGCGCAGGTTTTCTTAGCTATATATTAATAGTGTAGCATAAAAATAGAAGGAACATAATTATATTTTTGTATGGGAAAAAACATTATTTATAGAAATGGGTTATAAACCAGAAATCTGTAAAATTCTTTGGGTCTCTTTTGACAACAAGCTTATTGCCGTAAAATATGAAAACTAAAGTAATGATTCGACTTTCAGATGAGCTGTTTTATAGTAACCAATGTTAATGTAATTTTCAAAATGTCAGTATTTTAGAAAGAAATTAATTAGTATATCATTTTATTACACTGTGCGACAAATGGTAGGGATCAGTGATCGGGAAGGGTTCAAACTACTGGGGAAAGTTATATCGGTAAAAAAGAAGTTATACGTGTCCCGGCGTTTCGCTGGGTCACGTCTAGGAATTGAGATATATCGATTTGAAGTTAGTAACTATCATATAGGGGAAATTGTGACCTATGGTGGTCTTTTTTTTTTTTGACATAACTCGAGAACCACCAGTCCGATTTTGCTGAAACAAATTTAAAAAAAATTAGGAATTACAATTCCTTTAATCATACAACGAATATATATATAGGATAGATTGAAAATTACATAACATTACATAGCTAAAAGTCTATAATAGCTTATAAGTCGCACTAGTCGATTCATATCTTTCTTCAACAGATAAATATGTTAAAGGCTTTTTACGAGTATCATCAATTTTGGATGGCTACATGTCTTGTCATATTATTGTCAAATTTTATGAAAATCGAATTTCTAGTTTCTTCAAAATGGTAAAAAAATTTTGTTTAACTTTTTGGATTATTTCTATATATACCACCACAAAATGATTCATATTTTAGGTCAGATGGCAACGACAGTCGAATAAAAAATTTAATTTGGTAGATATAGACCCATTTATGGTAAAAGTAGAAAAATTACGGACAAAAAATTTCCAAATTAAAAAAAATGTGTATGGGTCAAAATCAATTTGAAGCGAACATCTTTTGGAACAATTATAAAATCTAATTTGATTTTAATTTTTTAATAACGGTGTACTTATGATAATTACATTTTATAATTTATTTTTGATGGTTACATATTTTCTCATTATAATGTGCAAATTTGCATGAAAATCGGAGTTCTAGTTTCTTCGAAATGTCAACATAAAGAACTACCTTGAAATTTTTTTTTTTGTAATTTTTTAGATTATTTTTATAATAACCCCACATAAAACGATTTATATCTAAATCCAGATGGCAATGAGTGTCAAAGATATTAATTTTTTTGATAGATATCAATTAATAGGCAAAGTACAAAAATTAATTAACTTTTCAAAATTCCGATTTGACTACATTTTTCAATTTATTCAAAAAATGTTGTCATGGATTTCATATATATCTGTATATAATGACAGAATGATTTTGAGAGATAAGAAAAATCTGAAAATTAAATTAAAGTATTAAGATTAAAAATATCCAAATAATTTTAAATTAAAATCGATTAAGTTTTGGACCTATTTAAACAGAGTAGTAAAGTTTGTGGAATACTTTCGACAAAATTCCAAGGTAAATAAAAATACAATAACCGAATAACAAGTTCGCAAAATTCACACATCGACTTTTTAAAAGTATGATAAAAAGTCCTTTAGGAGTGCCCTATAAGTGCAAAGAAGGGATCCATATATTGGATATATAAAAACAACATAATAAGTTATTTTGAAAGAATAACATTATATTTATGTTAATTTTTTCCGTATATGTTATTTGCGTACATTCATAAAATTATCTAATATATAAAATTCAAAATTTTCTGTCAAAATGTACGCGTATCCGGAGCAACAATCTGCTATAGGGTACAAATAAAAAGCGCTGTAATACAAAGATTGAATCAGGTAAATTGGTAGCCACTTATTTGTTTATTTTTTATTTTTGTTTTTTTTATTTTGGCAAGATCTTAAATATGTTTTACAGAAAACAGACAAATGAAACACAAAAGCACAAAAAACAAATTTGCACCTGCTTCTTTTAAGCATTTAATATTTTCCATTGTCACTACTACAACTTCTACTGTTCTTAACTGCTATTAATGCTGTTGCTTTTATAGTTATTAACATTGGCAACACAAAAAAAAATAACAATAAGAACAAAAGTTGCTGTAGAAGAAAAAACAGCGCGAATGTTTAATGTCACGATGTTAAATATTTGTATGTTTTCTTGACTTTACCATTCTCTTCACTTTCGTTCATTTTCGTAGATAATGAGTGAACTTGCTTCCGATATATATATATATATATATATATATATTTTTTATTTTTTTTTTTTTGACGTACTAAGTTGCAGTTCCTAGTAGATATCTTTTTGGTTGTGTTTTTACAGTCATCACTTCTTTTGGTGGCATATGTTGACTTCCATTTCTTCCTTTCCTTTTTCAACTTTTGGCTGTTGCCATTTTAGTCATGTGATTAGTGTGCTCAAAAATAAGGTCATTTAAAATTTTTTATTTTTTATTTCCTGGTTTAAAAGAATTACTTATCTAAAGATATTCTATTGCGACTTCAGTTGTAATGATTTAATGTTAATACTAGCAACATTAGGCAGCATGTGATGACAAAAATTGTCATTACGACTAAAATTTTTTTGAATTAGTGAATGGTATGATAATTGATAATCGATTTTAGATTCTTCGATCAATCAGTTTTATTTCGATTTTAATGGTCGATTAATAGACCACATAATCGATTTATTAATCGATTATTATTTGTAAAATTAATAAAAAAATTACAATATTATATTAATTAAAATATTACATTATGTTATATAATGATTTAATTATGATTATGATTTGTCTATATGTTTAAGAACAAAATCAGAGTATACCCTTTGAAATAGTCGTACGACTGTTCGAAGAAGATCAAAGGGTAATAAAGATAATTGATCTATTTTTTGTTAACGTACTTCCGCAGATCACCCTAATAACGTCAATAAATGTCCTAAATTTAGCACTGTAGAATTCAAATACATGTAATTTGTAAAAACATAGGAAGTTATTTAATCATTTCACCAATTACTCAATGATATAAAATACCGCATATAAAACTGAAACTAGAATCAAGTCAGGAATTTTTTTTTTCTTCAAGACGGGGCAATTGTTTCGGAAGATATAGAATATCGACTTTTAGTTGAACGGTCATGTTATAATTAAGGCGTAGAATTCGTACGTAGTGAAGTCGTGATATCTATTTAACTGCACTCAATCTCTATATATACTTCTTAGATTAGTTTTTGCAACAGCGTATCCATAGGATCAAAATGGAGAATGTGGGCGCAAAAAGGAAAATGGAGAATTGGCAGCCTACGGATATAACGGAAATGGGATGATCATATTGATCTGGTCGAAATGTCAAATAGGGACTTGAGAAAAGGATTACTGCCGAAGTTGCTTTATTGAAGATTAGGATTAATGTCCGGCACTGCGGGAACGTATGCTCAAGTACCATTTTCTTACGAATATAGATTTTATATAGCTCGTATTGAAAGTTGTTTTTAAATAAATAAATTCTGAAATAATTAAATAAATAATTTCTGAAATAGTATTTTTAGTTTTTTTTTTATCAAAAACTTTTCCCAATATTTACTAGAAAGTTAAAATTTTGTTTTGAAATTTTTTTTAATTATATAAAAACTACTTCGAAAGCTAAAAGTCTATTTCAGTATAAAATTGGCTCGTAAAAATCCACCAAATCGTTTTTGACAAAGAAAATTGATTTTAAATATAATCGAAATCGATTTACCAGTCACTAGTTTGAATGAATCTTACGCAATGAGTTTGGTTCATGTCAACAAAATCTTACGCATATTTAAATACTTATTATATAATATAATATTATTTTTATTAAATATTTCGTTAAGTCCATAGTTATCTCTAGAACTATATTTCGTATAATATCCTATTTTCAAGATATAGGTCTCTAAAACTTCTCGTCCTTACGTTTTTGTTTACAAGGATATATACCATATTGCAAGTCATACTTGTAAATAATACCAAACTTGTTTAATTAATCATTACTATATGTAGCCAGCGAAAAGAGAAATTCACAAACAAAAAGAAAAAAAATATAATTTTCCGTTCCACTCAAGATGTGCCGCGATTATCTTCAACATGCCAAGAGTGGACTTGAAATAATTTAAATTATTTTGTGTGTTCAGAAAGTTAAGTCCCATCATGTATGAGTGTCCGGTTTTAAAATTTTGTTAGATATGTTGATGATATCTAAGATCACAGTGCTTAGTAAATAACCCCGTTGGTATTCTCAATTAACTTTTTCAAGCACTAAAAATGATTAAAGTTTACCACGAGATAAACAAATAAACCTCTTAGCCCATCATTTCCATGGGAAAACAAATTAAGTATTAATTCTTTCACTAAAATATTTCCGGACCCATGAAAATACGTTAAGATCTTCTATCAGCACTTTTGTTTCCTGAATGGCCTTCATGGCCAGATACCTAACAGAACGTTAAAATCTTAGGTGCACCAAGTTTGTTAGGAAATTTAATGCCATGATAAATCAGGAATTCCTTTCATAAGAGGACAAAGCATTCAGAGCAGCATGATGGTCTTACATTACCATTAAACCTGACCTCTCAATTTTCTCCACAAACATTCTCTGTGAAAATAAAGATGATATGATGGTTGGTTTCCTATAAGAAAAACCTATTGGATATTAGGTCCAAACATACAAATACAAAGAGATTTCTTTCAACGTTACTTTGTTTGGACTTGTCATTAAATCTAAATTGATCAGCAGTTTTAAGACACCAAGACTTGTCTATCCTTTTATATCTGTCAGATATGAGGCTATTAAAATTATCGTATAACACCAGAGTATTTAACGTGAAGTGACTTATCCATTTATCATTTGTAATAGAAGGATCATTTTCAAATTTTTGAAAGTTTTTAACAACTACTTGCAATAGAGTGAAATAAATGTATTTTTAGCTAGAAAAAAGGTTAATAATTTCGAAGAAAGTTAAAATGTTACAAACTAAAATGTTTTTTGATTATCTTTAAATAAAACTAAAACAGAATTTTTATAAAAGAATTTTATAAACATATATTTAAGAGAAGTATTGGAAAAGCAATGAACAAGAAGCTTAAAAGAAGATTATCCTATCAAAGGCAATCACGGAATAAAAAAAAAAAATATAATAAAAATTATGAACTTCTGCAGCTCTTTTTCAGCACAAAGAACTTCCTTTAAATGACAACACAATATTATAATCATGACTTATTTTTATCTCTTTTTCAGTTCTTTTTCTCTCTGTCATAATACTTTTTAGACTTCTTTTTTACAAAGATTGATATACAGGGGATACAGTCTCGTTATAACAACTAAGTAAATGTATTACCAATCAAATGTTTTAATTTTATTTTTAAAATCGGTGTTAAATTTTTTAACCAATATTTCATTACTTGTAAAAATAAAATAGGAAAATTTTGTTCATATAAAATACTACAAAAATGTTTAAAGACGTTTCACATTGGGGCAAAAAAATGGATTTTGTGGCATTAAAAACCTGTAAGTTTTTATAACAAGATATTGATATCGTTGAAAATATAAATATTTCAGCATCATCAAAATATTAAAAAAGTTATATATCACATTTAAAAAACCGAAATAAAAAGTAAAATTAAACTAAGATTTTTTAAATTATAGCTTACATCATGGTAAGATGCGAAAATTTATAATGTTTTCGACAATGCTTATAACAAGCATTACCTTTTGGCGACTTTAGTCGCCAATTGCCCTTTTTCAACCACATGGCCAATTTGCCGCTTTTTTAAAATGGAACTAAATGGCGACCTTTTAATACTATGTGCTAAATGACTATGTTTTTTGAAATATCTCGACCCATTAAATAATATATTCAATGAAAAAAGCCAAAAAAAAAAGGCTAAATGCTCCAAAAAACAAGGGTAGAAAAAAGTTAACTTTGTTTAGTTCTCATTAGTTTTTATTATTTTTTTTTACAGATATTTTGGTAAATTTATAACTTAAACATAGAACGCAAAAAGACTCAATGAAAAAACGGCCAAGAAGTTCTCATACAAATTTGGGTTATATTTCATAAGAAAAACTAATTCCTTGAAGTGATTTCTCTTAATTTTTGAGCTATAATTGCTTTTCGATGATGTGTTTTCAAATGTTGTGTGATTTTCGCTTTCATACATTTTTTTTTTAATAATATTCATAAATTCTATGTTTAATGAAGTATATTAAAAAGAATATATATATATATATATAATTATATTTGGAAATACGTTATACATACGAGTATAGATAAAAATAATCATATAAATAATTTCTATTTTTTTGTGAATAAATAAAAAAAATGCTTAAATGTTGTAAAAATAAAAATAGTAATAACGAATTAAGAATTATTTTCTTTATTATTCAAATACTATCATTTTAGCCTTTTTAAGGCAATTTTAAAAATCTAAAAAGGCTATAAAAAGAGCTGAAAGCTAAACTAACATTTTGAGGCTAAAAGCAAAATAAAAAGGCTAGATTTAGCTTTAAAAAGGCTAAATTAGCAACATTGAACACAATGTTAAACTATCATAGCAATCTTTGCTTCCTTAAAAAAAATAAAAAATACTGATAACCAGTGTTGCCAGGAGATGAGAAAAATGGGGCTAAATTGAAGTTTAAAGAAGGCCAAAGGAAGTCTAAATGAAGCCAGAAAAAGCCTTTTTTTAGTTTTAAAACTTATTTTTTCACGTTCTCATTAGTTTTTGACATTTTTCTAAGATATTGTAGCAAATTTCTAAATAGCACATATAATGGCTACCAGCAAAATGACCCAATGAAAAATCGTTCAAAAAAATTTACATACAAATTTGGGTAATGTTTCATATGAAATATTGCTCAATTTTTTAAGTGATTTGTCGTCATTTTAGAACTATAATTCCTTTTTGATTAAGCATTTCCAAATCTTTAGGTTAATTATTTGCTTTTATGGGAATATTTTAAAATTATATTCATAAATGGTTCCATAGTTAATGAAGTATATATAAAAATAATAATAATAATCGTCTATAAAATTAATCAGGATATTATTGAATGAAGCGCCGCAGTCGAAAATTTTTGCTAAATATAAATAATCTCGGTTTTTGTGCAAATAATGCTTAAATGGATAATTTTGTAAAAATAAAATTAGTAATAGCAAATAAGAAACTATTTTATTTGTTGTTGAAGTACTAAAAATTTTGCCTTTTTAAGGCAATCTTAAGAATTAAAAAGGCTAGAACAAAAGCTAGAGACGAAAATTTTGAGGCTAAATAAAGAGGCTAGATTTAGCCTTAAAAAGGTTTAACTGGCAACACTGCTGATAGCTTATGACGACCACAGTGTTGTCAGATTAGAGGATTTTTCATCAAATTAGGGATTTCTTTTACGAAAAGGGAATGAAAAATTCTGCTTGGGGATTGCAGGATTTGTTGGGGATGAATTTCACGTTTTAGAGATTTTTAGAGATTTTTGGCGATTTCTATTTTATTTCCATAATGTTTCTTTTTAACTTAAGAAAAATTGAAAAAAAAAACATAATATTCGGCCGAAATTAATCTTCAGTAACATATGCCTATTATTTATTCAACAACAGTGCGATGCAACGTTGCCGCTTTGGGTTTTTTCTACCAAATTTGTTGGGATTTTTTTCCTTTGGTAGGATGGTAGGCTGAACTGAATTTTGGTAGATTTAAACAATGAGTTTGATTTTTTAAAGTAAAAAAATTATACCAAGAGAAAGGTTTTCTCTATTTGTGGAAAAAGTATGTAAACTTAGCATTGTTTAGAGGATAGATTTGTCGCTTTGCTAGAGATTCTATGTCCAATCGAGTACATTCAAAAGAATAAATCAAATAAAAGAATTTCAAAAATACTTGGTAAAATTTGATGTCTGTCAATTGGATGGACTGCAACTATATTTTATATTATCCTTTCATAGAGTAAATGACATGCAAGCTGCAGATCTTTCGAATGCTTCCAAAAATGCTTCTATTTATTCTTTTATTCCTTTATATGAGATTTAGTCCTGATTAGTAACATATCTATAATAAAAAATTATATTTTTTACTACTTGTAATTAAGAATGATTCTGAAGTAGATTTCAGAATAAAAGTAGTCATATTGATGTTTCAAACATTATATTGAGCACAAAAGAAGTTATTGAAGCTAAATGCTGAAATATTAAATTATATTTCTTAGTCAAATAAAATATAAATCTGACTTTCAAATATTAAGTTTATGTAGAAAATATTTCATAAAAAGTTTATTTTCTAGAATATTTGCCAATATTTTCCCAAGTTTAACAAACCTATATATTTGCCTTTCCATCGATTTATTAGTTGATATATTTTGGGATATACTATACCATTTATAAACGTGCTAATCGATAAATACTATATAAGCAACGTTGTATTACATTTATTTTTGCTATCACGTTATATTGATTAAATCTAACAGTGATAGATTTTTCAAAGATCGAATTTCAGTTTTCTTTAATATTTTCAACTTATAAATTTTGGAGTGGCTTTCCAACAATTTTTTCTCCAATATTAAGTTTTGGTAGGTTTCTATCGAATTTGGTAGATTCGTTAGAAAATTGTGGTAGAAAGTATGTTTACTGGCAGCAGTGGAGCAGTGAAGACAAGAAAAAATAACTGTTATACTAAATATGTTACCATAAAGTTAAAAAAATAGTTCCAATCTCTGCAATAAGATGATTATTTATGGATTTGCTGAGAGGGTAGTGTTTGATCAATTTATATTTTATTATTGTTATTACAATGATAATCGATAATATAATGTTATAAAATCAAATGTGTGTTTGTTGCAATCACGCCTAAACCGCTGAAGCAACTTTAATGAAATTTTATATAGATTAAATTTCAAATGAAAGAAACTATTGAATATAAATAAATTGTATGTTGCTGAAAATTACCAAAGTGTTGCTATTTTTCGCACATTTATATTTCTATTTTTTCGATGAAATTGGAAGTTTTAACTGAACAAAGCTGTATTTCATATTTTCTTCAATTTATTTTTTTATTAACTTTTATGATTATAGTATATTATAATTAGTTATATAAAAGTTCAATAAAATATGTCAGAAATAATTGAATTAATTGGACTTAATTTGTCATGCGTTCATATTTTTGAAGAAATAAAAATTTAATCTTCGGAATTTGCATTGATTATAAAAATGACGTAAATTATTTACCTAAAAATTTATTGGTATAAATTTTAAAACGATTTCTACATAATCTTATTTTTTGAAAAATATAGGAAACTTTCTTTTTCAATATTGACTACTTAGGTAATTTATCTACCCAAGCCTGCATTTATAGAAAGGATATGGATTACACTACGAAGAAAAAGTAATGTAGTTTATACTAATCTCTAAAATAAAGATGTTATTTTAGTTGGGATTTTTTTGGGATGAGATTTTGCTATTTGGGGATAAGGATCGAAAAAAAATCTTTGGACACTGGATGACTACTAAATTTATATACATTAGTTTGTATGTAGATCAGTGTTGCCGATTTGGTTATTTTTAACCAAAACTGGTTATTTAATTTTCCAATGTGGAGATGGTGAAATTTTTTTAAAATTTGGGTTAAAGCAAAATTTAGTTTTTATGAACTATTCGAAAGTACTGCTTAGATTACACTCGTATATATTTACAAAGAATAAAATAAACTTGAAAACAAATTTGTGATAAAATGTTTTTTATATTTTAAATATTTTCCCTTTTGAGCATTTCCGACACATTTAAAAGAAAGTTAAGATTAATTTTACTTTACAACCGATATTAAACATATTTTAAACCTGAATATAAAAAAAAAATGTATCAACTTTTAAATAAATAACTTCAACATTTTTAATTTTGGCAAAATATTTTTATTAAAAAATAATTAAATATAATAATTTATTAAGTAAATCCAAAAAATTAGCTTAGTTATATTTGATTTTGAGATTAAAGCGCTTCAGACGAAAATTTTAGTGAAATATAAATGATCTCGCTTTTTTGTACGAAATAATGGACAAATAAGATATTATTTTTCTCTTTGTTGAGGTACTAAAATGTCAGCCTTTTTAAGGCAATTTTTAGAATCGAAAAAGACTAAAAAAGCTAGCAGCTAAAAGGAAAATCTTGAGGCTAAAGGCAAAATAAAAAATCCAGATTTAGCCTTAAGAAGGCTAAAATGGCAACACTGGTATATATATACAATAGATAACTACTGCTTGCTTATACAAAAAACAACATTGAAAGTCATTGCAATGCTTTTCAATATGTTTGAGTGTGTATATTTTTAATCATTTTTTCAGATTTTTGCCTATAACTCGGTTGTTTATGGACCGATATGATTAATTAAAAAAAAATTGAAAAATATTTACAACAGATTTGCGTAAAAACGAATTCCGAAGCTTATATAGAAATTATAGAAATAGAAAAATTTCATTAAAAATTATATATTTATGGTGAAGTCAAGTTAGAAAATTAAAAATATTGTTCAATAGAGCAGGCCAAGGCAAAATGAATAATTTTATTGTATCTATAGTCATTGGAATACTGGCTATAATATAATATATGAACCTATGGTCTCCAACCTATGGCCTATACAACTTAAACATTTTTAAACTTAAAATTTACATGATTTTTTTAGTTAAAAAATTACTAATTTTAAAATAAATATTAGTCATTATCTAATTAATAAACGGACATTAAAAATATATAATTTTGTGTTTTAATATATCTTAATTTATAATATAATATAAGGGAAAATAAACTAAAAATATTACAATATATGTATATATTTTCTGTATTTAAAATTAATTCTGTATTTCAGTAGTTCAAAAAAATAAAACAGTGTTTGAAAGCACTTTGAGTTTGAAGGTGCTCACATTGTTCAACAAATAAAAAAAAAAATCTTGTCAACTATTGAATGCGATATTTAGTTTTGCAAAATTCGAACTTTTAAAAATGAATTTTCTGTCGGAAGACTGTTCGAGAAACCCTGAGCATTATGTATATTTAATTTTGTTTTAATTTTAACAAAATTTAAAAAATTTCTTCGAAATTCAAATTCTTTTGTAAAAAAAAAGAAAAATAAAATATGTTTGCGCTCTTGCCGTTTCGTTGAACCAAAATTTTAACTAGTTTTCTGTTGCAAACTAAACAAGTTAGTGCGCTATATTCGGCTGTGTCGAATATTTTATACGCTTCACCATTTTATATATACAAAAATGATCTAAATCTTTTTCCAAACTACAAAATTTGTTGATTTTTACTAGTGTCATTCTAAGGAATATTCCATATAATTTGATGTAAAAAAATGATATCTGGAGCTTTCTAAAAAGTGATTTCAACAGACAGATGGACAAATGTACATCGTTATATCGACTTACGTATCAAAAAGGATCCAGAAAACATATACTTTTTGGAGTCTTAGATGAAATTACAAACTAATTTATACCTTTACACCTGTGGTGAAGGGTATAAAAAAGTAACTTTTAATATTAGTATCTAAAGCACTTTTTTGTTTCAGACTTATTCGCTTAATTTGCATTTTTTTTTTTACTCTAATTTATTTTGTTTTCAGTGGTACGAGTTTTTAGTTTTTGTGAGGATTCTTTGTGTTTATATGCATTTAATTTTTATTTTTTATTTGGAGCCTCGCCTGCAACATGTAGTATATACCTCGTCAACTGACACAGGTTTCCATGTGTTACTTTTTTAATTTGAACATTTTTTTTTTTTTTTTACTCAAATTGAGTTGACGTCAATAACAGCCGCTATTTTCGATTTTACTAACAAACAATGTCTAGTATATATATACATTTTTTTGTTGCTTTCTGGCCCGAGCTGAAATTAACCCAAAATCAAATGGTGGAGCGAATCGTATAATTATTTAAGAGTGAAACATTTTATAGAAAATTCTAAAAAAACAAATGAATATAATTAAGTAAATTTAATATTTGTTTAGTCTGAAGTGTAGTGATATTTTAGTAGAAATTTTCGTTTCATATAAAGAAAAAAAGATAATTTATTTATTTATATTTTACATACATAAAATACTGCAGTGTGCACAGTGCACTGCAAACAAATTGATGTTAATCTTCTTAGGCCTCAACTACAAACAAAATCATTTCGCTTTCATGTTTATGACCAGTATTGCCAGTTTAATATTTTCAAGGTTAAATGTAGCTTTTTTATTTTGCATTTAGTTTCTAGCTTTCTTCAAGCCTTTTTTTGATTCTTGAAATTGCCATAAAATGCTAAATCTTTAGTATTTCAGCAATAAAGAAAAGAATTTCTTATTTGCTTTTATCAATTTTATTTTTACATAATAGTCAATTAAAGCATTGTTATGTATTAATTCGCACAAAAAATCGATATTATTTATCATCCTTTCTTAATCAGTTACTATAACTATTTCTTAATAAACTTCCTTAACCATAGAAACTCTTTACAAATATAATTAAAAAAAAAATATATAAAAGCGAAAAATCACCCAAAAATTTGGAAAAGATTTATTTAGAGAATGAAGCGCCGCAGGTGAAATTTTTTATTAAATATAAATAATTTCAATTTTTTGTAAGTATGTGCTTTCCTTTTTGTAGGATCTTAAGTTTATTTAAATATAAATTTGAACTATGGAAGGAGGTATGATTAGTAATATTTTGGTCAAATTTCAACTTTCTCAGATGATTGGAACATGCTGCTAAACAGGACTTTATTAAAAATCCCAGAAAAAATCTTCACAAAAAATAAAACAAAAATCTGCACAACAATAGTGTTACATATATCAAACGATAGCTAAAGAAAAACTAATGAACCCGTAATTCACGATTTTCCATAAGATTTTCAAGAAGATAAAATTAACGGTAAAATGCATCAAATTGTGTGAAGACAAAAAATGTTGATGTGTAATAAACTAATTCTTTCGCTTTCGCGAGCTAGGCCAATTTTAAAATACTTCTAAAAATATTACTTTCGATGATGAAGTTTTAATTTTGGAACAAAACAATTTCAATGTATAAAAAGTAACGTTCGAATATCATTGACACTAAAGTATCCTGACTTTTCGCCTGGTCTGATTCTGCAAAAATGATCTGATTATATATATATATATATATATATATATATATATATCAAAAGATCAGAACATTTTTCCAGAACTTTTAAAAATCAGAAAAATCCGTTTCGAAAATTGCGAACTTTAAAACCGGATTTCGATTTTTTAAATTCCCTATGTAAGCTAGGAACTTTACTTTTTCAAAACAAAATCGGAACATTTTCCGAATTTTTCTGTGGAAGAAATGAATTCAGTCGGTCATTTAGTTACAGAGATATCGGCCAAAACGCATTTTTGACCGATATCCAAGTCATAAATATGCTACGGACTTGGCACTTATGTAAGTCGATCAAAAATATTTTTCTTGAATTTTTGTTTTTTGTTTACAAACAACTGAGATATTAGCAAATCTATTTTTCTTTTATTTAATTTAAACTCACGTTTCGGGAAAAGCTGTCATGAGCTAATACTTTTAAAATTATTAAATTTTATATTCTTTAGTGTATTTAAAAAAAATTAATTTAAAAAGAATTACGAAACTTGCCTTAAAAATATTTTAATAATGTCTGAGTGTTCTGTTATTTAATTTCTGATATCTCTATTTTTCTGTCGTAACTACCACATTGTCTTACGATACATACGAGTACCTTTTAAATAAGAATAACAATACCATATCCTCAAAACTTTTCCACAACATATACTGCGTCAGCATTCATTCGAGTTGATTAATCAGTAGATTAAATCAGTAGATTATATATATATATATATATATATATATATATATATATTATTCGTTCTTCTAATAGTACTTCTTAGAAGATGCGATTGACATGTACGTTGTTCATTTAATGAAGACACTAATATTATAACTGTTCTGGAGGTAGGTGTCATAGTTTATTTTTTCGGATTTTTTTCATTTTTGGTTATGTTTTTTTTTTACGTTATGTTTTTTCTAAATAAAAAGGCTATCAAGTTTATATCTGGTATATACATATGAATGTAAGTATGTGTGTAAATAAATTAAATTCCCAAATATTTTACTTAAGGAATTTTCTACGTCTTGAAAAGAACACATATAGTTATGTTAACATTTTTGAATCTATTTATTATTAACTAGCTTCTAATGCGCTGCTATGTTAAAGGACTTGCAGTACTCCTACTTGAACCAGACATAAACTTGGTAGCTTTTTTATTTAGCAAAAACATTATGTCATACCAAAAGTGAAAAAAAATCCGAAAAAATTAACTATGACTCCTACCTCCAGAACAGTTATAATATTAGTGTCTTTATTAAATGAACAATACATAAGTCAATCGCACTTTCTAATGATTTCAATTTCATGCGTTCAGGTATATATTTAAATAAGGAGAGATATCTACATTACAATTTCTATAGGACATTTTGACGATATTAACAACAATAAACTTTTTGAAAATTTATTTTTATTAAAAAAGTACCAAAAAGAGCAATAAGTAATAGGTTTTTCAAAAAATACCAATGACAGGTTTGAAATATAACACAGAGAAAAAACATAGTTGCAACATTATCACTAGAGCAATGTTATCTTCTCATTGTTTTTTTTTTTTTTTTTTGAATTTTAATAATTTTGTGTTCACTCAAGAAACAAAATTGTGAAAAATATAATTACTTCTGCAACAATTAAATATCTGCGGTATTTTCCTTGTCCTTGAACCATATTAATTTTATTCCCATGACAATAAAATAAATACAATACTCATCCTCTTAACAAACTCAGTGGAAAAATTCATAACTTGTTTGACTTTTGTAGTTAAATATATTTTGTTTCTAATTTTTGGTTTTCCAACTTCATTGTAGTTTTCATTTAGTTATGAATATGAATTATATGAATATATATAAATAGACAAGGTTAAGTATAACTCAGTTCGATTCAGGCAATAAGGTATTGATTAACTACCATAAAAGGGTTTAGTTAAAAAACTTGTCTTTGAAAACAATATGGTGGTATAAATGAATATAATTAATGAACAAATAATATGTAAATATTATATATATATATATATATATATATATATATATATATATATATATATATATAGGATATATAGGATAACATGAGAATATAATATAATAAAATGGAATAATAATATGAAGAATGACATAATAATAGTATAAAATGGAATCATAATATGACAATAAGATAGAATAATATAATGACATTAAATCATAATCTGATAGAATGGGATAATGATATAGTAAAATTGTTCATATATATGTAAAACTAGAATCATAACATGAAAAACAAGCCATAAAAGCGGACAGAATATGACAAAATGGAATCATAATAATTATTACTTATAATCATTTATATTTTTTGCTGTGATCGTATGTTTCAATAATAATATGTTGCTCTTAGATTACGGTCACCACAGCTATTTTTTCTCTGCGTTTAATACTAGAAGAACTAAAAAATACCACAAAATCCCCTTTTAAGTATTCTCATTCACTATATATCTTCAATTTTATGTTTGTAGACTCAATATTACAGAAAATTTAAAAAGTATTACTTGAAGAACGATAAAGTACCACAAAGTCCCCTTGTGAATTCTTTCCCACATAGGACCATGTATCTCTAATTTAATTTTTCTTTTTTCAATATTATAGAAACTTCAAAAAGTACCATTAGAAGAACGAAAAACAGCAAAGCTCCCTTATATGGATTCTTACTCACTTAAGACTAATATTTTTACTTTCATGTTTCTATGTTCAATGTTATAGAAAATTAAAAAAAAAAAATATTAGAAGAACGAAAAAGTACCACAAAGTCCCCTCTTATCGATTTTCATTCATTTAGGACCAATTATCTGTAAGTTTATGTTTTTAGGCTCATTATTAGGAAAATTTAAAAGGCATCATTATAGAGCAAAAAAGTACCACGTAGTCTCCTCTTGTGAATTATTCTCACATAGAACCATAGAGAATAGAACCATATTACAAAAAATTCAAAAAGTGCCATTAGAAAACTAAAAAGTACCGCGAAGACCCCCTTCATGAATTTTTACCCATATATGACCATGTATCTTTTATTTTATCTTTTAGGTTCAATATTAGAGAAGTCCCCTCATTTAAGACCATATATACATAATTTCATGTTTTTAGGTTCAATATTATAGAAAATTAAAATAGTACCTTTAAATAATAAAAATGTACCACATAGTCCGCTTTCATGAATTCATACTCACATATAACCATATATCTTTAATTGTATGTTTTTAAGTTCAATATTATAGAAAATTCAAAAAAAAAATACCATTAGAAAACTAAAAAGTACCACATAATCCCTTCTAATGAATTCTTACCCACATACTATATGCCTTTAGTTGTATGTTTCTAGGTTCAATGTTATAGAAAATTCAAAAATTACGATTAGAAGAATAAAAAATATCACAAAATCCTCCCTTGAAAATTCTTATCCACATATTATCATGTATCTTTAATTTCATGCTTCTGGGTCAATTATTGTAAAAAATTTAAAAAGTACCATTCAGCGAAATAGTACCACAAATATATATATAATTTAATTCCATTTAAAAAATTTTCCGTGAATTTTAGAAATTTCAAATCAGAATTTTTTAAAAAATTTCTAAAAAAGTTGATTTATTTCATATTTTAAATCCATTTTTAGTACAGATTCCCTTTATCAGACTAGCTTCAAACTCTAAATAAGTAATTTTAGATACTAAATATATCATGAGTTTTTTAAAAATTAATATAATTTGAAATTCTTATGAAGATAACAGTAAAATAAGAACAACGCATTTTTAACCATTAAAATCTATTCAATATTTCCAGAAATATTTCTTTTAAAAATCATAATTGTATTTTTTGTTTGTATTTCAAAAAATAGAAAATTTATGTAAAATATCGAGTTTTTTGTGCGACAGTTTCATAGCTTCACAATGCGATTAAAAATCTATTCTTTAAAAGTTTTATATTCACTAAATCAACGTTTTTTAGTTAAAAACGGGAAAATTTTGTCAAAACACGTTTTGCTAAGGCACATCGTGCGGACACCACGATATTGACCATAAATAATTGGAGTTTGTAATGCTTATCGAAAATGTAGAGACGCATCAAAAATTTCGAAAGATGCAAATTTTATGGACCAAAAAAAAAGAATCACTTGGGGGGAAAAAAAGATTACAATATTAAATAGCATTTCTTTGTAAAAGATTCCAGGAAAATATATGACTTAGATTCGATCCGCATTTTTTGAAAAATTTTAAAAAAATCGTGGTTTTTAGTATAATGATTTTTTTTTTTAAATTTTAGTAGAAAGCCGTAAAATATAAATATCATAAATTTTATTTAAATAACTCAGTAGGTTTTGGTATTACGCGTAATTTTGACCAGAATTATACATAAAGTTCTGGTGTGCAAAAATGTTTATATGTTTGACTTAAAACCGCCATAACTATCGCGTCCCTGATGACTAACGCTTTATATACATATGTATATAAAAATTAATTGTAGTGTGTCATTAAAAAAATGATTATATTATATATATATATAATCGAGGTTTGACTGTCAGTGTAGATTTGGATATTCGCTCCGAATACCCTATAGTACATTAACCAATTCATCGCCCTCTTTATAGCCGAAATCTTAGCTTGAAGAATGCTGCAGTGATCTAGCAATTTAAAGGAAATGTTTTTCTTAGGTTAGGTTAGGTTAGGTTAGGGCGGCGCATTCACGCCTACACCCAGAGGCCAAACGGCCCATTGTGATCCCTTTATGAAAAGAAGAAAAAGAAAAAGAGAAAAGTGGAACCTATACCCAATCAATCAGTTATGATTGTTCCTAAGCCATTTTATCCCCATAACAAACCCTATGAGGTTGACAAGTCCTTTGCCATTAACCTCACCTAGTTCATGTAGTGTATGGCTTCCAAACCACTTCAACCTATTACGCTGAAGCCCTACGCAGTGACAGAGTATGTGCTCCACTGTCTCTAGCTCCTCAACATCATCGCACGTTCTACAGAAGTCTGATGTGCCAATGTCCCACCTACTCATCATATTCCCTATTGAGAAATGACCCGTAACCATATCTACTATGACTCTAAGACTACCACGACTCATACCTAGAAGATGCTTGGAATCTGCCAGTTTTAAGCTAGGCCATAATGCCCTAGAAACTCTGCAGTCCGATCTGTCATTCCAGGCTCGATTCGTGTTGTCCAGAGTCCACTCCCCTATGGCCCTAAAGAAGGACCCAATTGGAATCTTAACAGATGACTCTATGAAAGACCTATCTAGCTCCGAGCCACTGCGAGCTAGCTCATCGGCTATTTCGTTGCCAAGAATGTCACAATGACCAGGAACCCAACATAGTCTCATCATATAGGAACCCATTAACCTTCTCAATTCCCTTCTGCACTCAAGTACCAATCTGGACCTAACAAAATGACTAGTCAGAGCCAATAACGCCGCCTGACTATCAACATAGATAGTAATCTCAGACCCCCGTTCAATATTCCCTTCAATCAAGCCGAGAGACTTATAAATGCCAAGAATCTCTGCTTGAAAGACACTACAACTGTCAGACAATTTGTAGGATCGTCTGATATCAGTTCCCATAAAGTATACACCTGCACCAGTGCCAACTTCCATTTTCGAACCGTCCGTGAAGACCGCGCACCCTTCATAGAGCTTTTCTACTCCATCCCAAAGATCCCTACTAGGTAACACCAAAGCGGGAGTAGCCCCGAAGTCAATCGTGGTCCCGACATAATCCGTAGGCTCAGCCAAGGATAGTGTCCGACCGTTGAATTTGACTTCATCTAGTATGCTGACATGCCCCGCTCTAGAGGAACCTAATAAACCCAGTTCCTTCAATCTAAATAGGCCACGGACAGCCATACCCCTCACGAATTCCTCAATTGGAAGAAGGTGGAGGATTATGTCCAGCGCCGCCTGAGGTGTACTTCTCCTGGCACCTGAGATGCCAATTGAAGCACACCTCTGAACTTTAGAGAGAGGTTTCCTGTACATTTCCCTACTCAATACCTTCCACCAGACTGTACAGCCATAAGTAAGAATAGGTCTAACAACCGAAGTGTAAATCCAGTATACAACTTGCGGCTTAAGGCCCCAATTCTTGCCTATAGAGTTCCTGCAGGTGTAATAGGCATTGAGTCCCCTCTTGACCCTCTCCTGAGTGTTTCTCCTCCAAGACAATTTACTGTCCAAGTACACACCCAGGTATTTGGCCTCACTTGACAATACAAGCTCAATCCCGTTCAATACTGGCAAGCTAAAATGCTCAACCTTGTATTTCCTAGTAAACAAAACTAGCTCCGTTTTCTCGGGGTTTACCCCTAATACCTTACTGTTGGCCCAAAGGGACAGATCACGTAAACCTGTCTGCATGACCTCACTGATCGTAGATAAAAACTTACCAGAGACCAGTAAAACAACGTCATCGGCGTAGGCCACAATCCTCCGTCCCTTAGCATCAAACTGTCTTAAAATGACGTTCACGGCCAAGAGCCACAGTAATGGAGAAAGGACCCCCCTTGCGGTGTGCCCCTAGTCACGAGTTTCCTCATATAAGTGCCTCCCATGTTTGAGTTGATAACTCTGCTGCTAAGCATCAGAATTATCCACTCAACAAGGAGCTTACTTATATTCAGCGAAACAAGTGATTCCTCGATAGCCTCTATCGTGATATTATTAAAGGCCCCCTCTATATCGAGAAAAGCCGCCATGGTATATTCCCTCTGCAGCAGACCTCGCTCAATGTAACTCACAACGTCATGCAGAGCACTCTCAACGGACTTACCCTTGAGATAAGCATGTTGAGACTCGCTAATGACCTGAGTTCCTATACTAGTCCTAAGATAAAGATCGATCAGTCTTTCTATTGTCTTCAATAGAAAAGACGATAGGCTGATCGGTCTGTAATCCCCGGGCTTCGAGTGAGTCGTCTTACCCGCTTTGGGTATGAAAATGACCCTTACCTCTCTCCACCCCCTGGGAATGTATTTCATTCTAAGACATTCCCTAAAAACCTCCGTCAATAGAGAGATGGCTCTTTCATCGACATTCTGTAGCATGGCCGGAAATATTCCATCCGGGCCAGGAGATTTGTATGGCTCGAATGAATTTACCGCCCATAATACTTTGTCTCTAGTGATCATCTCCCTTATCACATCGGTATCCCCAGCATCTGATTCGGGTTGTAGGTTATCACTGACGCTACCTGTCCCTCCAACAGATTCTATATCCCTACAGCCTGGAAAATGAGTCTCCATAAGTAAACTGAGGGACTCTGAGCTAGACTCTGTCCACGAGTTATCCTCACGTTGTATGTATCCAGGTGCCACTGGGTCCTTGGATAATACTCGCCTAAACCTAGACAACTCGTTAACAGGGTCCACCGATTCACAGAAATTTACCCATGAAGTCCGTTTCGCTCGTCTAATGTCCTTCTTATACTTAGAGAAACTATCCCTATAGCTATTCGAATCCTCATCACTCCTCGTTAGTTTGGCTCTATTAAACAGCTTCCTGACTGTAGACCGCTGGTCCCTAAGTTCCCTAGTCCACCATTTCGGCTGTTTCCTTTTCCCGGGATAAATCACTGGACAATTGAGCGCAAAACTATTCCTAATAAAAAAAAAAAATGTTTTTCTTATAAACGGGAATATAGACGCTTCCCAACCCCGTCAGCAGATTTTGACAGTACAAACCGTCAGTATAACCTTCCACCTTCCATGTATGGGCTTAATCACCGTGCCGAAGAGCCATTTCGTATTCCTGGGATTTATTCCCCAGGATTTACCGATGGCCTTCCTACACATATATAGAGGAGTCTCGGAATTTCAGGCTCTGGCCCGTGTATTCTGGAGCCAGGATAGTTTGGAGTCTAGTATAATCCGAAGGTACTTCGCACTATGTGACACTTTTTATTCAACACCGTTTAGGGGTGGAAGTGCGAAAGATAGAATCTTATATCTTCTAGAAAAGAGGACAAGTTCCGTTTTTCCTGGATTTACGCTCTATATTGTGCTCCATGTAGTAATTAGTTCCAGAGCAGTTTGCAGGCGGTGAAACATAGTATACAAATATTTTCCAGTCTTAAACTTCAGTGAATCAAGTTCCCTGAGTAATGACTTAACGGTGATATTTCAGAAAAGTGGAGATAAAACACCTCCTTGCGGAATACCCCTATTTGCCACCCTGTAAATGATAGATGCACCCATGCTGGATATTATAACCTTATTGGTTAGAAGTCTCTATATGAGGCTGATAATCGACTGATGAATGTCCATTCTTTCCAGGGACAACTTGATTGCCTCCGGAGTCACATTATTAATGGCCACTAATGCATGTTCCTTACACTCCACAGTGGGGCAGAATCGAAATTTTTTTTTTTTTTAATCTGTAACTTTTGATCGGCTGGTTGGATTTTCATGAAATTTGGTAAAGGCGTAGAAGAGGAGTGTACAATGTTAAGTTTGGAAGGGGAACACAAAAACCCCTCAGGGGCGGAGCTCAAAGTTAGGTACCTCTGACATAAAAAATTTTTAATCGAAAAATCCAACCGGCCGATCAGAAGTTACAGATTTATTTCCAAAAAATTTCGATTCTGCCCATGAAAGCTGATAATAGGCAAGTGTTTATCGTTCTACGTAGATGTAGGTCGATTAACGTTTCCAGTGTCTTCAAGAATAAGGACGATAAAATGATAAGTCTGAAGTCCTTCGGTCTTGTATGTGAGGTCTTATCCCTTTCAGAAATATAGACCACTGTACATATAGTCCATGACTCAGGGATATAAGAACATGGCAAGCATGCTGA
Source organism: Protocalliphora azurea (assembly GCA_932274085.1). NCBI lineage: Eukaryota > Metazoa > Arthropoda > Insecta > Diptera > Calliphoridae > Protocalliphora > Protocalliphora azurea. Next base: position 107,093,625 of record OW026521.1, read on the forward strand.
ATATTTGCGAACTATTAAATCCTTATTGTACTGCAGGTCAGCAGGTACAATGCCAGCAGGGCCCGGATGTGAATGGGAACTTTATTGATGACCTTTGAAGATATCACAGAGTATCCCATTAAAGGGAGGCTGCTAGGAAAGTGTGCGTCATTAAGACATCTAAGGTCTATTGACCGCTTATTACCCAACTGCCACATGGTTTCTGAATGAAACTTGGAACAGTAGGTGATGATGCAAGAATTTTACGAAATCGACTGGTCTCAGAGTAGCTTTCAACGCCGCAACAGAAAGCCCTCCAGGATTTTCCTTTCGTATTTTTTATCTGATTTTTAAACCTGTTAACTGAGGACTTATAAGTAGACCAGTCTCTTAGTCTCTTTGCCTCATTAAATGGACGGCGACATTCTTTACGAGTCTCGCCTATCTCGGAGTTCCACCAATGTGGTTTACTGCTACCCATACAGATTTTAGGTTTACATGCAAGAGAAGTCGCTGTATCGCTGTTATCGTTTTGACACAGGACTCAGTATCACTACAACCGTTAATCGTCGGGGAATTTGGAAGGAGTTGGGAGAGAATATCATGTTGTACTGTGCAGTTTGTCTTTCTCCTGTTCTGAAAGGGGTTAACTCCGGGTAAACAAACTTCTATGTTAAAATCAATATATAAGTCATCAGAGAATGAGATCCTCTAATCCCTAATCATATTAGAGTGCCTAGTGCTAACTAGAGTAATATCGAGAACCTCATTTGTATTAGCTACTACAAAGGTTGGTTCCCTACCAATGTTCGGAATATCTAAACTACTATAAAAAAAGACTGATCCCTTGTGTTTGTATCGGCGCTTCCCCAAATGACATGATGGGCATAAGCGTCAGCTCCAATTATGAGTGGTATATTGTTTGCTCTGGACGCCTCTGTTATCTCGCGAAGATTAGTTGGTGGGGGTTTGCAATGTTCATGGGAAATATATCTGGATACAATGTAGATGATACCAGAGCTAGTCTCCCAGGCCGCTACTACAGTGTCCTCTTCACTGAAATCAGAGAGAATGAAGATACTGAGTATTTTGCTTTCTACCATTCGGAGGAGCAACGCAGCCGAGGCTGCTTTAGAATGATGAAGATTAACTTGCGTTATTTTCACCATGTGTGTCCTTTGGGATGATTGTGACGTTGACGTCATCTTCTACTACTTCGTCCACTCGCTCAAAAAGTTCACCCACAAACTCAGAGTTTGAGTGATTGTCCTCTTGAGCAAGAGAACTAGTAGTCTCCTCTCGATCTGAACCGGTATGTCTCTATCAGCCCCTCGGTAGACCTGTAGGAATATCATCTCAAAACCATAGTAGATCTTCTCACTTTTCGTTCGAAGGGGTGGCAGTGACTCCTTTTTCATAACGAACACAATCTTTCTGGATGCTCCGTCGGATTCGGAAACTCCAGTCACCTTCCAGTCGATTGTAAGAATCTCAGGGTTTCCGACCCGAATGAGTTCTATAATATCCTCCTGTTTGAATGATACGTCCGGTACTTGGGCCATGGCCCTAGACCGACGTGGGATCTCTTCAATGGAAACCAAGTCCAGCCTATCGCCTTCCCATAGGACATCCAAAAGAGCGATCACCTATTTTAGGAGCAGTGCTGATGGCTCGTTTGAGCAGGCCATTAGCTTTACTCGGTTACGGTACCATGCCGCATCATCACACTGGGGTAAGGGTCCGGGGTTCTCTTTCAGAATTTTCCAGAAGACTCCCATCAGCTTCTTGCGCACTATATCCCAGTTTGTGTGGGATATAGTGCAATCTTAATCGCTCCTATCGATGACAGTTCGTATAAGATATCCTTTGGAAATTTCACCTGTTTATCGAGGCTTTGGTCGCTTGGCCCCGGGCTGTTGATTTCGGTTAACAGTGATTTAGGCGAGTTGAGAGAGACAAGTTCCTCAGGAGAAAGAGACTCGGCAGGCTTAATACCAAACCGATCCTTAAATCGTTTGGTGGCGCGCCGTCTTAAAACGACCCAGTTGCCCTTTCGGGCAGGAGGCTCAGTTCTAGAAACCGAAAGCTGGTTCGTATTTCTTTCACAGGCGGAGGGAGGTAACGATTGAGAGCCCGAAAACTTGTTCGCAACTCCTTTGGCACTAGAATTGCTACCGCCCGAGTTGGTTCCAGACAGATAGTCCCTGAAGCAGGGGGTTCCGCCGATCACAAACAAACAAACACAAAAAGTTATGAGGAAGACGGTACCTCAAAACTTGGTATTTAGTGCGAAGCTCGTTGCTTTTGCTTTCATAGTTGGAAGCCGGTTCTACGCATTTGGTGGGCTTGCCACCTCCTGGTGTTTGTTTTCCGTCATCCTCATAACTTTTTGTCTGTTTGTTTTTTTTTTTTTTGTTACATTTAATTAAATTCTTTATCCCACGAGTGTGCTTGTAACGGGATGGATTATCCATGCATGCTCTTACACAACGGTGTAGGGTATCATATATATATTTATATATATATATATATATACATATATCAAGACCGACTATATGATACCCTACACCATTTTGTAAGAGCATGCATGAATGATCCAACCCGTTACGAGCATACATACATATTTTTTTTATATTGTTTTCCAAAATAGTTCGGTATTACTGTCCGTTCGCGACCAAACGTACTTTATTTTCCAAAAATGCGATATCATTTCAAAGGTATTTGGAAGCCACATTAATGGGTATATAATTGGTATACATCCAAGAGTAACCTCAATATTTATATATTCCACAAAATATTCTATTTTTCAAGTTTTTTCTCACAATATTTTTAAATTTTTACTTGATTTAAGATATAAGTTCCATAAACATAGTTAATACACCTCTTCAAATTTGTTAATAAAATTAAAATTTGGTTTTTAATTGCAAATAATTTTCGATATTTCCTGATCAAAGTGAACTTATCCACTTTCTTTAACATCTGTATTTTTTGTCTTCTTTTTTTTTTTTTTTTTGTATGTAGCAATGATTGAGGAGTATCTTTTCTGCATACATTGAAAATATTGTTTAATCTTACCTTGAGTACAGGCTACAAGAGTGTTCTTGCTGTTGCTGGTGGCAAACTATAATTAACCTACCAGCTTTAGATACGTAAATAACTACTATATCATTTATTATATAAATATTTAATAACAATTTGAGTGCATTTGATTTTAGTGCTCTTGGAGTTTTTCTTTGCTTAAATTAATGAAACCATAAAGATGCTACTTTGTATCATACAATTTTTTATTTCTTCATTTAAATAAAGTGACTGAAAATTATGCTGGTTATGTTGCTCATTAAATATATGTATGTGCATTTAATTATAAACATTATAATTGTAACGAAGATTTGGAAAAAAATTTTAACTTATTTTACGATTTGAGTGTTTTTTGCAATTAAAATATATTTACATGCAAATTTCAAAAATAAAGTTTCACTAGACAAAATGTGAATTTAAAGATAGATGAAAGAATACTGAAGGTTATGAAAAATTTGTTTTCCTAAAAATTGTTTGAGCTTGCAATTAAAGTCTAATAAAGACGGCGACTGGATAAACATAAATAGTCTTAATTTGTGTGGTTATTGCTTAATATTAATACTCTTAATTAACACGCATAAAAAATAGAGACCATTACATGCAAGTAATAATCGCTTTTATATAAAAAATCTGATTAAAAAAATTGTTTTATTAAGAAAGTGATTTTCAATTGAAAATTTAACAGTTCAAGTTTTTAAATATGTAGTATTTCTCAAACACAATCGAACAGCAAATATTTGTCTAGATTATAGAGATTATTGTTCTGTTACCAAGTTCATTTTCATTTCGACAAACAAAAGTACAGCCTTTCTAAAAAAAATGTAAACGATACGTTAAGGATAACCACAATAAAAATTCAAGTTATGTTGGCTTTATAACGTCTAACCGCACAATTAAAAACTTGCCTAAATGATAAAGTAAATATGCAAAAGTAACTGAAAATTCAGTCGACTGTGAAGAATATAAATGTACTGCTCAAAATAATTACCTATTTGCAAAGTCAAAGTTCATGTACGTCCAGAGCAGTAAATAACAAAAGTCAGTTGACATTTATTTTTCCATAATATGAGTAGTAAATAGTTGATTTTAATATAAAATCTTTAATTTTAGCAGAAATATAATTTTCACAGTTTCACAAAACATTGCGTTGCTTTTTTTATATAACTTATTTTCTACAAATTTCTTTACATACTTCGTTTAAGAACAAAATGATCAAACACTCAAAAATTATACCATTATTAAAAAAAAGCTAAAAAGCTACAAGCATTTAAAAAATTGACGTGTCAGTGTTGCCCTATTTTCAGACCACATAGTTCCTGATGATCCTTAAAATCTCTCTTCAAAATTTAAGTTATAATAAACCAACTTCAATTAAGAAATGTGTATTTTCAGCCCGATTAAAGTTATTTGAGCCCCCGTGTGCTATGTTGAAGATTAAAAAAAATTAGTACAAAAAAAAAAGAAGTACAAAATTTATTACAAATTTGCTTGTACTATATATTTTATCACCGACTGTAATTCTATATAAATTAAACTATTTAATATGAGGTTATTGTCGTAAATGAACTTTAAGGATATTAATTATTTTAAATAACTCCCTACTGGCATTTCAAATGACCAAATAAAAAAACCAAAACAACAACAATAGCAGTAATAGCAACATAATGCAATATTGCACAAAAAAGCTAACTATTTTACTACACCATAATTAAAACCATAAATATAAAAAATGTTATATATACTCGTATTAACAGAACATTTTTAAATGTAGACGTGGACCTTTTTAATGAATAATAAACGTTAAAATGCAAATGTAACGTTTGTTTCTTTCTGCACAGGTTGGCACACAATTATTTAAACTATATTTGTTGCATTTTTAAACAAGATTGTGTTGATAAAATTAAATTAATTTTTATTTCAGTTATTATGTGTTTTTCTGACTTTTGTTTTCTATATCTTTTTGAGGGGAGAAAATTTAAATGCAAAATTTCTTATATGTATGAATATTTAGTTTAACATGTTTATTTAAATAATACCCTACACCTATTATAACCAATTTCTATTTTAATAAATTTATCGCATTAAAATGTAAAATTGACATCTCAGAAAAAAGTCGGAATTATTTCAAAACACCTTAAGTGAAAATTTAATTCTTTTGTTCTTTTAAATTCGCGATTTAGGTTGAAGGACAGAAAGATCTCTTTTTACGGTTTTTGAATTTTTTCATACATACAGTTATATACCAGAAATGAAAGCAGAAAATTGTACTAGGTATAAATATTTTTTATATATTCTTGTCATATATAATTTGCGTTAATAGTTTCAAATTAGATAGGAATACACTTTTTAAATGATGATGAACTTTACACAAATAAACTTAATAACTTCCTTGTAAATTATTTTGAAGGAAAATTTTGTGTAAATCAGCATTTGAACAAAATAATAAGCAAAAAACCGCATTAAGTGATGGAAGATTTTGGCTTTAATATAGTAAAATGAACCTATACAAACTTTAAGTGATTGAAAATTTAAGGGCTAATGTTAAAAGAAATTAAAAGGTGTCAAATCGTGCATCAACGAGGAGCTAATGGTATTGGCAGCAGCTAAAAGGAAAGATTTTATGACCTCCATATGGTAACTTAAGTAATAAGTCATTTTTAGCGCAAAATTGAAATCAATATTTATAAAACTACTAGCTTACCCCGGTGCGCTTCGCTTCCCCATTTGATGACATAACTAATGCTTGCTATTTCATCTCGACATATCCGTCCTATTCAGAATATTTTCTACAACCTTGAAGCCTTTTTAAATTACTACTTTAGATATGCGAAAATTAATATTTGCTTTGTATAAGGGGTACCCCTCCCTGTAGCCCTATCCGCCCATTTTTCACTTTATTAATGCAATATAATCACAAAATTTGAGGGCTGTCACTATAATAGTTCTTTAGATATACCAGTATGAATATTTGCTTTGTATGAAGGCTACATTCTCCCTGGTACTACCTATTTTCGTGCTAAATTATGGAGGATAATGAGAAAGTATTAAGACTTTTACTGTAATGGTTCTCAAGATATACGATATTTAATATTTTCGTTATATGGTCCTATCCATCCCATTTCTATTTTACGTTTGGAGATTAATGAGAAAGATATAACCGTAAAATTTGAGGGCTTTTGATGTAACAGTATTTCAGTTATGCGATAATTTAATTTATTTTTCCTATCGAAAAATAAAAGAATATAAGAAGTACATAAATTATGAAGTATATATATATAAATTCAACGGCTCTTGTCTGCAAGAAGAAGAGTTCGAGGAGAGTGGCAACTCCACAGAATGGCAACTCCACAGAATGCCAAAAGCACCTTAAATAACTAATAGAGTATTAAACTGAATCATTGAACAAATATTTGGAGAACCTAGATGCTACCATGTTTTCGAATTACTCATTATGGCGAGCTACGAAAAAGTTGAAAAGACCAATTACAAGTAGACCTCCTCTACGTAATACACATGGAGGGTGGGCAAGAATTTATAGCGAAAAGGGTAATCTGTTTGTTAGTCATCTAAAGAACGTATTTTCCTAACTTTATCAAATTACATAACGAAATTGCCATCTGCTGTACCCCGTTTTAGAGCAGTTGAACCCCTTTGTTTTGAGATTCGAGAGATCGACAAGGCTATTGTTGATTTAAACTCCAAAAAAGCACCTGGTATTGACAAAATCAGTAACAATATGCTTTTGAAGCTACCCCAGATAGCAATAAAAATAATACTTTCTATTTTTAATGCTATATTCGCCGTGAATATTATCCACCATAATGGAAGGTCTCATTGGTTACAATGAAACCTAAGCCTGGAAAAGATCACACTAAAGTAGAATCGTATAGTCCTATTAGCATATAGTCCAATATAGCTATTAATGGAAAAGCTGAAACTGATAGTGAATTGTTTCGATTGCATTCCAACAGAACAAACTCACAGACTTATAAATGTTATATCTAATGCGTCTGAAGAAAGGAAATATTGTTCTGCTCTCTTTATTGAAGTTTCTCAAGCCTTCCATAAAGTATGGCACGAAGGATTATTATTTAAAATTAAACAATATTTACCCACAAATACGCATAAGCTGCTGAAAGACTGTTTAACTCATTGAAAGTTTGTTCTTAAAGAGGGAGACTTTATAAGCTCACCGTAGTCCATTGAATCTGGTGTACTGGGTCCCTTTTTATATTTAATATTCAATTCTGTTATGCCAACTAATAGTCGAATCCATATATCAACATTTGCAGATGACACAGTTATTCTAGGCGTTCATGAAAACCCTCAAGAAGTATCTAAATACTTGCAAGATCATATAGTCTATCTAGAAAAATGGTTGAAGCAATTGAGAATAAAAGCGAATGAACAGAAATGTATACATTTTACCATCATATTGCGGAGAGATTCGTGCGCCTAATCCTGATAAATAATCAGATTATACCCCCACAAACGGAAGTAAAATATCTTGGTATGCATCTAGATCGACGGCTACGGGGATATTACATATAGATACAAAATCAACCCAAATGAAGTTGAAATTACTTCAAATTAACTGTCGTATTGGTAGGAATCCAAAATTAAGTCTAGACTACAAATTGTTCATCTATAACTCAATTATAAAGCTATGGTACCCAACTATGCCGCACGGCTTCAGCTTAAAATGCTGAAAAAATTCAAAGACTCCAAAATACAATAATACAACATTCACAAGGACCTTAATATTCCTCTTGTCAAAGATGAAATAAGACAACACGCAAAATCGTATTTGAGGAAGCTTGAATACTTGCTCAAAACATAGTGAGAAGCGATGGCTACAACCGTTTGAGTAAAAGGAAAACAACAGATCTCCGCCTAAGCTAAACATATATATAGTTTTTTGTTCGACAGTGGTTGGACTTAATATAAATTAAGATTTAGAGTTAAGATTTGAATACTTATTGTCAGTTCACTTAATTTTGTGAAGATTCAATAAATAAATTTAGATGGAAAAAAAAATATTTCTGAGCTATATGTGGGCGCGGCGTCCAATCAGGATCTGACTCATATAATCCCTCTTCATCATGAATAAATATATATATAATATATATATATATATATATATATATATAAAATACCATTAATATATAAAATATTTGACAAATATCTTTAATGCTACTGAGAACTGCCGTATTATATACCGATAACTTCGACCCATGTAATACATGTAAGAGTTACAAAGATGTGAATAAACTTATGATAAATACCAACGTGATTAGGGTGTTTAACTATAAAAATTTGTAAACCGCAAGAGTAACGACATGTAACTGAAAAAAGGGTTGCAACTTAATCGCTGACATAGTGTTACACACCATTACCTCCGCAACACATTGACCATAATACGAATGCGAATATAAAATGAGCATGTAGTACAAATATGCCACATGCTGGAATGTAAAATAAAAAGTAACTGACAATTTTATTCGTAGAACCAGTAGAGACAACTCCTGCTGAAATTTTGGCTTGACTATCAAATATATACTTTTTTTTTTAGGTAAAATCAAGAAAAATATTCGAAAATTTGCTAAAAGAATTTCGAGATCAAAAATATTTTTCGCATTTGAAACGACTAAAAATGGACTAAATATAACCCGAAAAGTTATATTTATATATATATATATATATATATATATATATATATATATATATATACGAGTATATATATATATATACGAGTATGAGTGTAGGTGCGTAAAGAAAAATAGTTAAAATAAACAGGAATGTAAATTAAAGCTCATACTCAGGCAGATATTAAAAAAAAATATGAAACATAAAAGAAGATAATGAAAAATACACGCATATGTATGTAGATTTCTAGAAGAACAGATATCTAACAGTGGTACTTATTTGACATAAAAATATTTCTTTTTAGTTATATAAGTAGATGTAATATTTATTTATGAGCATCTTTAGATGAAAGTGAAAATAACAAGCGATGTCATAACTTTTGTATTTTATAATTTGCGCAATATTTTCCTTTAAATTAAACTTGTTAGCATCAATAGTACTACGTAGAATTTTCCTGTACTACAGCCCACTATAAAGTCCAAAAATAAGCATACAAAATTTTTCGTCACAATCTAATTAATGACTGAAAAGTTTTTATCTGCATTTTATCAATCTTTCGACACTCTTCGCTTTTTCAAACCAGCGTTATCGTTTGGAAACTTTAGTCGCCAATTGCCCCTTTTTAAATTTTTTGGCCCCTTTTTTAAAATGGTACTAAATGGCACCTTTTTCAGACTATGTGCTAAATGACGAGAAACTAAGTTTTTTGAAATATCTCGAGCCATAATATATTAATTTCAAGGAAGAAATTAATTATTTTGAGATTATTTCACAATATAATGAAAAAAAACCGAAGAATTTATAAATGAACTGAAACTGTTAAAAACTAAAGCTAATGATGAAATTTATGAACAACTATATAAAACATCAAATGCCGAATCTTTTTGGACCAAATTTTGAAAGTTAAAAAATAGATTTGATAAATGTTTGTAACCTAATTTATATTTTTACTTTGGCTCATAGAATGACTTTTTTCTAAATTATCACTAGTGACAAATAAATTGTCCAACAGACTTAAATTCAACACTTGTGAATCCAAAAAAGTAGATTTTTTTTTTAAGTCTCAACGGTAACGATATTTTTAACTAAAATAAAAATTTTCAACATTTTACGATCAAAATTTTCGTCTTTCCTTTATATTTTCAAAAAGATAAAATGGTCGTTCTTAGAATACGACAGTTGTTTGAAATGTTCAAATATTTACGTATATAAAAATTGTATAATTTTTCGCCAAAAATTAAAACTTTTTAGATAAAGTAAAATAATTTTAAAGAAATAATCAATGAAACTACATATTATAACAAGCTTTCGTATATGGTCAGTCCGTTTGAGACATATCGAAATATATGTATGTCTAAGACCCATAAAGTATATACTAGACTGCTCCAAAAAAAGCCGACTTTTCAATTTCGACCGTAACTCACGATAGAGAGATCGAATGTCACTTTTCACAATTTTTGACAAAAGATTTTCTAATTTCAACTTCTTTATGCAGCTTAATGTAAACTAATTATAATCTAGATATAATTATCTATAAAACAAGGTAAAAAAAGATAAAATCAATTTTCAAAGCAAAAAATGTTTTTTCTAATAAAATGTAGGTAAAAAAAAAAAATAAAAAATCAATTTGTGTCTTTAAGTGTTTAACAATTTTGCTATGAATATTTTTTTAGCGTTTTTTTTAGATATTGAATCTTTCTTTTCTTAAAACTAAAGACTAAGTGATCTCTAAAGAGAGCATAGCCAGGTGAATACTTGAACCTTCTAATAACAGAGTAGAAAATCGGCTCTATAAAACATTGAATTTGGTTAGAATTCATCAAAACATCTTACAAGTGGGTTAAGATGATAATGTATTTTTTACTGAGATTCTTAAACTCGACTTTTATCAATGTAAACTTCAAGTCTCTATGGATACTGTTATTTCTTATGTATCATGATGCACCCGTCATGGTGCTAAGAATTTTTGATTGCGGTCTCTGTATAATATCAACACTCCTATTACTGATCCCCATAGTTGGAGCCCATATGTCCAAATTCGTTTCAAAACGTTTTTATACAGGATGACTTTATTGTCAAGGTTTCAATGAAGACTCACTTGGCTTCTGTTTGACGACGCCAAGTTAGACGGCTATCCAAATGAATACCAAGGTAACATGATCTGACTCTGGTATATTTATATAATTAAGTGTAACAGGTGGACAGTTTCCTCTTCTCAGGATAAACGTATATGCCAGTTTTTCAACTATAGCTCCACACGTCGGAGATAAATATTAAGTTGGCTAGATGCTATGTGTGGGTTCTCATGAGAACTGAGTAATGCTGTATCATCAGCAAACATAATTAGCCCATCGAATGGGTAGGTTCAAGAACACTTCCTAGTGGAACACCGACTTTTATTTCAAATTCTTCTGTCACAAAGTATAATGACTTTACTCTAAATATACGATCATATAGATAAGACTCTAGCAATTTGTGAACACGTGGTGGTAGTAAACATTTAATTTCATATATCAAACCTTATCGAAATCTTACGCGACATGTAAAAAAATATCTGAACAATACTTCTTTAATTCAAAACATTTCCTTATCTCTCCAGTTGGACGATTCACTTGTTCTATGGTTCCATGTTTTTCACGAAAACCAAACTAGTAAACTGAGATGATATTTCTATCGTTCAAGAATGGAATAAGTTTCTTTTGAAATACTTTCTCGAACAACTTCGACAAACTAGATAGTAGGCTAATAGGTCTATATGAAGATGGTATAGTAGAATCCTTTCCTGATTGTGGTAACATTTTAATCTGAGAAGTTTTCCATATTTTCGGAAATACTCCTAGTTTTAAGATCGCATTGCAGATTATTGACAGCACGATTATTGCTACATTTGGTAGGTTTTTAATTATGGATGTGTTATTTAATCATATCCAGGTGATTTTCTAACACTTATATTTCCTCTTAGAGTCAGGTGTTTCTCCTAATACAAAATCACTTAAATAACATTCAAATAAATTGGCCTTGTCTACTTGACTACGGGCCCAGGTACCGTAAACTTTCCTTAAAGGACTTTGTGCGTCTACCGGTATTTTAATATCTTTCGCTGCCTTCCATATTGAAAAATTAGTATGTTTGCTATTTGTTAAGCTTTCAAAGTATTTTCTACTTTAGCAATCCTTTTCTAGTTGAAGTGTTCTTCTTAGTTGTTTGCTTACTGTGGACAGCCTCAGCTTTTCAGCTGGTAGTCTGATATATTGTCGTTCTCTTCAAATTTTTCTTTTTTCCAGAAGAATTTTTTCAATTTCAGTATTGCAAATAATTTTATTATCTTTTGTAAAAGCTTAACTTTATATTATCTATCGCTAAAGTAATTAACGGCGTAAATAACTGATGCATTTATTAATATCTTCCTCACATTGAAAATTTTATTTGTGTGGATATATCTACCTATTTTAACAAATTTGTCCTATATAAAGTAATCATAAGTCCTTCCATGGTATGTTACTAAATATTACAGGTGAATGACCATATGAAATTTCTGTAGTTATTGAATTTCGGTTTATATTTTTAGATATGTCCAGTACGTGTTGATCCTAGAAAAATTCCAGATGTACAGGGGAAATGAAATCCATGCCATTTTTGCAATAAATTAGTACCTTATAAAACTGTCTATGCATACCCAGCAAAAAACGAGCAAGTTCTTCCAAAAAAGAAGTTTTTCACCACTTCAAAAGTAAATCTAAATGCATATTTTACACTTTTCTTCCAAAAAAGTGAAAATAAATGTATTTTTAGCAGGAAAAAAGGTGAATAATTTCTAAGAAAATAAAAATTTCACAAATTGAAAAGTATTTTTATTATCTTTATTATTATTAATTTTATTAAAAAATTTATAAATATAGTTTTAAGAGAAGTACTTTAAAAGTAGTGAACAAAAAGCATAGAAGAAAAAAAGAAAAGAAAGAAGAACCAATGACAACCATAGGTTAAAATAAGAACTTCTGCAGCTCTTTTTCAGCCTTAAATACTTCCTTCTAGAGACAAAACCATGTTAAAATCGTGACTTTTTCAGTTTTTTTTAATGTTTTTTTTTTTTTGGTGGGTATATGTGTATATACTTTGTAAAAATGGTAAGATATTTTCTATCTGATGTCATTTAAAAATCATATTTGCCATTAAAAAAAAAAAGCTATTTGACAGGCATTTGAGATAAAAAAAATTTTAAAACCAAGTATCCCGCAAATCAGGCTTTTTGATTTAACTCCCGATTTCAGGGGCATATTGAAAATATTAACAATGTTTAATAGTCTAATCACCCATATTATAAACTACGCTATGTCACATTCTAAGTGTATTAAAATTTTCTGTTTTTTATAAAATTCTATAAAATAGAAAATTTGTAAAAAGTTCCAATAAAAAGCATTTATCAAAAAATTCCTATTGAAAGAAAATTTTCTATAAAAAAAATATTTTTCATTAAAAATTCTGAAAAGTTTAAATAAATCCAAAATTTATTGTAATTCTTTAAATTGATAATTTATTTTTACATTAAAGATTATCGCAATTTTCTACAAAAATGAAATCTTATCCCATATGTTATTTAAAAATTAATATTTATTGAAATTTTTATTTAAGATTAAAATTTATCGAAATTCTTTCAATTTAAAATTCATCGAAAAAATTCTATAAATTTATAAACTAAATGAAAAATTTCCAATTTTACGAAAATCTGTCTTCAAATAAAAGTTTAAATTCCCAATTTGGGTACAAATTCCCTCATCTGGCAACACAACGTATAATAACACAACTTTTACTTTCGTAGTTATAATACTCGTATTAGAGTGATTCAAAATGTTTTACACCAAATTGAACGAGATGAAATTACCAAATATGTATCTATTAGATTTAAGAAAATTCACCTATTATATAAAGTATTTTTTCGCCCCCTAGGCCGAGCAGAATGGGCCATTGCCTTATGGTCACGCCAGGCACTACATAGATTTTTTTTTTTTAAGAAGAAAATGCCTAAATTTTTCCAAAAAATGGTTTTCATTGGCAAATTTTTTTTAAGGAAATGTAATATAATATTAGTTCTAGTATGGTATTGAGAAACGTATTTTACATATCAAACATCCAGCTTTAAGTATACCCAGTTGAGTTGAAGAAGCCACTATTTAGCGCCTTATTTTAGCTGTTGATACTAAACGGTGACCTTCATCATGATCATCAAACTTATTGTGTTGCGAACCCGCTCATATACAGTGTAGTAAATAGCTATTGGGCTCCTAAGCTTTAATTAACTAAGACTTCATTTCCAATTATGCTGAATCTGACCAAAATTTTCAACACAAATGCATTTATATATATAAAAATTCTGATTTATAATTTACCTCTTCTGTACTCAATATGATAAACAATAATATTTTGAATAAAGGAATACTTCCAGGACTAAACTATTAGAAACGTTACTAGCGTCATTAATATCAGTATAATCTTTAGGATATTCAATAAAAATCCTTCATACATATTCGTAGTTTTCACACTCAAGTTCATCAAAGCTTCGTTGACGGACAATTTTATGGAAAACACATTTTACAAAAAAAAAAAAAAAAAAAAAAAATACATTTCTTGAAAAAAATTACCAAAGAATTTTCTATGTTGTGTATATCGCTCCCATACGGTAACACAGATATGTAGTTCATAAAAAACTGGATAAAAATATTTTATATATTTTATTGATTTATACCAATGTAATATAGCACTACTTGGTTATATATAAATCACAAAATATTTTTCTTAAATGGTACAATGTCAAAAAATATATGAATTACTTTTTCATGCCATTAATTTTTTACATTTTTAATAATTTTTTAAGGGTTTCGAAAACGTTCATTTGCTTCCAAACACATTATAATTATAAATGACCTTCTATCAGGTTAATATTATTAACAAGTTTCTATATGGTGAAATTTAATTCAGATTTTTTCAAAATTTTGAATATTTTCTATGCTATATAGCTTTTTATGTAACCGTTGTTTACGTTACCATATGCGTGCGCTAGGTCAGTTTGGTTTAAAACAATTTCAATTTTGTAAGTAAAAAAATAAATAAATACAAAAACCTCAAAATGAATAATTTAACTCAATGGACTTGTTCAAATATTATATCATCTTTAACATATGTACATAAGTATATTCATTTTTAACTAGTCATCATGTTTTTTCAGACCTACTGTATACGCGAACCACAAACATAAAAGTTCTGCTCCGAAACTCATCAAAAAATAAAACAAAAATATGCAAAGTACGCATAAAATGCAAGTTAATATACAAGCAACAAGAATATCCCAATAAAAAAAATCCAAAAAAATTAAATAATAGAACTGCGGAAACAATTATTTTAATCCATGGTTGTCATTGGAAGAATACAATTTTTTTTTATGATTCTCATTCATTGCTTTTGAAATTGTACCCTTAAAGTAATTATTATAAATGAATTAACAATTTTCAAATTAATGACAATTTAGTTTAATATTGATACAAACTATAAAAAGTTTAAAAGCAGTACGTTTGGCTTTGAATAATTACATTTTTCCTACGGGAGAGAGTGCATTTGTAATATTTCAAAGAAATCAGAATTCGATACTAAGTAGATAATAAACAGGCATTATTTCTAGACAACTTTCTATGTGAAAAATATGAAATTTCTAGATAACTTTCTAATTATAAAATAATATTCTAAAGGACAAATTACACGATGCTGCAGTAAAAAAACACTCGAGAAATGGCGTTCGTCATAGGCCTTCTTGAGGACATCATAAATTAGTTTTAAAAATTTCCAATACAACCTCAAAATTCCAATTTATTAGCAAATAGCCTTTTTTGGGTGGGTCCTGTATAAATGTATTTCTAGTTCTGTTATTCTTCTGTTGATTTTTCCTTTTTAAACTTCTTTGGAAAGAAGAAGAAACAGGCTTTTCAACCGTATGCATTTGTTATGTTTTGGTTAATTATTAAAAGTAAATTTTTAAACAACATCTAAAAAAAATAAAACTTTTCCAAAATTTTTCGAGTTTAACTACGATTTATTACAATTTGTCTATAAAAACCTATGCAAAAGTTTTCAAAGGCATTTTTGTTGTAAAAATAACATCTGTCATAACTTAATAATACTTTCCATATATGTTTAATTTTTTCCTCGAAAAGTAAGAACTAAGTAAACAATATGAAAAAATACTTTGTCTTAAAAAATATGAAGATTTTTTTAATAAAGTTTAAAAAATGATTAAAAACTTTTTAAGTTTTAAGCGATTTTATATAGGGATATCTCATTTTATTCTAAACAAAATAGCATTTCATACTTTGTAAACAAATATGTATAGTCTTGAAGAAATAAATCTGAAAAATTTACATCAAATCAACATTTTGAAAAATAAAAGGAAAATAAATTTAAAAATTTTGAATAAATTATTACTTCATTTGAGTGTATATAAAAGATTGTAATATACTTAGAAAACTATGTCATTCTGCTTTCTTAGCTTTCTGAGGTGCCTTTTGAATGTATCGAAATCTGATGTCCTCAAGAAAGTCTACAGTCCACGTTAGATTGTTTTGTGAGTGAAAATAAAAAGTTCCGTTTTGTAGTAGCGTGTTATAATCAGAAAGAACAGGTAAATTTTTATTTTACTTTCTATGAATAATACTACTCCTCTAGACCAACACATTCCGTTTTCATCTCAATTGTGGAATTTAATAAGAAAATCTTAAAATTTTGAGATTTTCATTGTAACAGTTATATGCGACTATCAATATATACTTTGAATGTTATCTACGACTCTTCCAAGGCCTAGCCAGACTATATTCATCTCAATTATGGAATGTTAATACTTTCGCCGAAGTAGTTATTTAGATATGTGATTATCAATATTAAATTTGTATGGGGCTGCCTTTCCCCCTATACCTACCCGTCCAACAGAGGGGTGAAATTGAGAAATATGACCATTTATTGAAAATTAGTATTTTGAAAAGGTAATTAATTCTAGGTAAAAATAGTTAAAATGAAAAATTTTTCCACTCTCTGTGTAGTGACCTGTCAGAGTCACACGTTTTTTGCAATTTTTAATCACTCTGATAAAGAATGAAAATTTAAATTTTTCAAGTTTATGTTTTTGTGTTTTATTTTATAAAAAGTATTTTTTTTAATGTGTGGAGTTGTTAAGCAGGTAGGTAAGTAGGTATTTAGAAATATATTGTTATGTTTTTGTCTTTCAAAAACGACGATTTACCTCCCTTAAATAAACCTTTGTGGATTCATTTACTGCCATAATGGGACAATTCTACTATTTACGCCTTTAAACAGACAAGTTATATTACACAGTTAAATTGTTTTAAAATTTACGCACAATGACAAATTTCGATTCAAAGATAAATTTATTACTGATTTAATGTACAATTTCACATCCGCTTATATACTGTGTATAGACTAAAAAAATTATCTTCTGCAATCTTCTAGTAACATCTAGGAACTTATTTATAAAAGCCTACAATACGCAAACTTAGTTTCTCACTAACACATAAGCAATCATTATAAAAGCTTTCATAACAGAAGACATATAAACGATCATTTATGACAATGTATAATACAAGTTGCTCACCTAGACATAAACAAGTTAACAAAAAACTTTCTTTATCATTATAGTAAGCAAAACTCTCTTAGATAATTAATATAAAGCACAATAAAGCTCTTCCATTTAAACTCAAACAAACAGACGTTATAAACCGGAAACATACACTGCCTGCCACTTGAATAAGGAATAACATTTTTTTAACTTTAATTAACTATATCTCCTAAACTAAAGTTCAGAAAAAAAAATAATTCTTGCGCAACCAAATTTCAAAGTGTTAGCTTTAGTTTCCTGAAGAAATAAAAAATATAAATATTTTTTTATACTAAAATTATGCATTTATATAAAGACATGTATTTCTGTGGTACTATTTCGTGTGTCACTTGAATAAGGAATTCTTTTAGTATTAATCAGGAAGGCTATGTTTTGAATTTCTTTCAATATAAACGGTTAGAGAATTTTTAATTTGATAGTTTTTAAATAGTTTTTATCCAAAATGGGACATGGTAATGCTCTTAATAACTCTGAAAAAGAAAAAAATTCTGATTTTGAAATCTCAGGGTTAGAATCCGGTCCAAATAGCCAAAAACATTAATAGACGAAAAACAGTTGTGTACAATTATTTAAATAACGTGGAAAGATATAAGAAAAAACATGAAAGGGCGGAAAAAAATGGCAACAACTCCAAAAGAAAGACGAAAAATTCTTATAATTGCATCAAATACTGCCATATCGGTATCAAAAATACGAAAAAAAAGTGGAGTCAGTGCCAGTCTAAGAACAGTGCACCATATTTTAAAGTCGTGCCCATACATAGTCGGACGAAAACTGCAAAAAAAAAACACCACTTCATGAAAATGCAAATCACAACGTCCACAGTTTGCCAAAAATACAATGACATGGTCCGACAAATGATTTAAAGTTGTATTTTCCGATGAAAAAAAGTTTAATATTGATGGTCCCGACGGGTATAACTATTACTTCCATGACCTAAATAAGGAGGAATTATTTTTGAGCCTCAGACACAGCTGAGAGGGCGGAATAATGGTATGGGGTTCCATTTCGTATTATGGTACCATAGAATTAGTTTTTGTATCCAACAAGACTGCAATAACTTACAAAAACATTCTGGAGGAAGCATTTCCAAAATGTAATGATTTCTTTGGACCCATACCTTGGACGTACCAACACGACAACGCTCCGATTCATACCGCCAGAGCAGTAAAACAATAGATTAATCAACAAGATGTTCAACTTTTGGATTGGCCAGATTCCCTTGACCTGAATCCAATGGAAAATGTTTGGGGTTGGCTTGCAAGAAAAGTTTATGAAGGAGGAAAACAATTTGAGACGATAGGATCCTTAAAGGATGCAATAACGGAAGCATGGAGTTCAATTTCGCTAAATTACTTAGAGTCATTACATAAGTCGATGCCAAATCGCATTTTTGCGATTATTTCTAAAAATAGTGGCAATACTCATTACTAATTGAATGCTAGAAGATAATAACTTTCATTTATATAAACTAAAATTTAAAAATAAATTACAGTTTGCTTAGTTTTAAAATATTCCTTATTCAAGTGACACACGAAAAAGTACCACAGAAATACATGTCTTTAAATAAATGCATAATTTTAGTGTAACAAAATATGTATATTTTTTATTTCTTCATGAAACTAAAGCCAACACTTTGAAATTTGCGCAAAAAATTATTTTTTTCTGAACTTTAGTTTAGGAGATATACTTAATTAAAGTTAAAAAATGTGATTCCTTACTAGAGTGGCAGGCAGTATGTAATACCTAACAAAGTGGAAATTTCGAATATGTTACAAACTAGAAAGTTACAAAAACGCCACTTCAATCCAACAAAGCTAATTTTTGTAACAATATTTACGTATTTTTTGTTAAAATTAATATTGTAGAAATATTTATATGTAGTTGGGGTATTATGGCCAACTATTTAGCTATAAGTGTACCAATCGATGGATGGTTTGCCAGACAATTTAGAAATTGTTAAAAAATACAAAATTAAAGGTTGTTGTCTCATAAAACAGCGACGTCATATAAATTTTTTATTTAACTCTTTCGACTCGCTATGTTTGACTAACTTTTAGGAAAGTTCTGACAAATGAGAGCATTTACAAATTTACTCTCTCATATTGTAAAAAATTCTCAAAAAATGCGGAACGGAAAAAAATAAAATTTGTGGTCCAAAAATATTTCAGAATAAGAACTTTCTCTTTTGATATAACTTCGGTAAGTTCGTCAAATACACTTAATGTGTCTAGCATATGCGATATGAATTATGTAAAATTATTTGCTATACAATTTTTCCTTCCAATTCTTAAATCAAGTCAACAAGAGTTGAGTTAAGAATTCCTAGGAACCTATTTACAACAAAAAGTTATACATAAAAAGTTAAATATACTAATCGCTGGTAGAGAACTGAAGTTAAATTTGTATTTTTTAATATTCTTAATTGATCAGCTTAATACTGATCAATGCGAGTGTTTTAAGAAATCTATGAATTATATTAGAAATTATTTTTACAAAACATATTTCATAGCAAAAATACCGAAACTAAAATATCGGTATGTATGGGTGTTGAAGAAAACGGTATTTAAATTTTTGGAAAATAATAATTTCGGAAACGTTAACCTATTTTAAACTTTATTTAATCGGTATTAATAACGGTATCTGTTTTCAACCTTGTTTTTAAAAATAATATTTTTTATTATTGAAAATGTGGGTTCTTTTTAGATAATTGTCTCGTGGCATTAAATTTAATTTTTTTGCAAGAACTTCAAAAACATACTGTTCTATCCAGTTTAATTTGAAAAAGTACCAAAGATATCAAACATTTTTTTTTAATTTTGATTATTTTAGTAATTGGTTATCTTCGACTAATTTTACTTAATTAAAAAAAACAAAAAACAAAAAAATAAAGAACATTTGCACTTCAGTTATACACTACAGCTAACAATAAGCATAACTCCTCCTCTGTCGATGTTTCAGTTTCAAAAGTACGTCGATGCAAGAAATTTATTGTAAGCATTTTCTTCTCATGTAATCAAAATTATGCTAAAAATCTGCTTTAAAAAAGCTGTTTATGCTTAAAAGCATTTAGCATAAATATAAAATAAATATATAATTTGCCAAACCATTATGCTGAATTTAGCAGAAAATATACTAAGATGGCAACACCGGTTGTTAGACGAATATTTCAATATGTTACAAATGGAATAACAATTTCATTTTAGTGGGGTAAAAATGGATGGTGAGTATGAAAATTTCATTCCTTTAAAAGTAATTCAAACCTTTTTTGCTGGGATATGATTCAATATAAACTATGTACTCCCTGTAAATACACAGGACAAAGTTCATACAGTGTCATATTATCGTAGTGGCATAAACCATTTTTTCCAATGTTTGTATTTTCTTTCTATGGCAAAGTGCAACAAGGAGAACATGTGGTATCATTCTATCTAGATGCATGTGGCTTAAAAACATAATGTAGTCGTAGAGCAAATAATAAATGTTAAAATATATGCAAATGTCATAAAATAAAACCGATTTAACCTAAAATGTAACACACCAACAAACTAAACAACCACCTAAAATGAAGCAAGTTGAGTTATTAACGTTGCAACTACTAATACTGTTGCTTTTTGTTGATGTTAATATCGGTGGTGGTGGTGCTGCTGCTGCATTGCACTTTGATACTTAATTGTAGAGTTGTAATAATAAAGTATCTATGGTAACCCCAACTATTTACAACTGTAGTCATACTTACATGCGATCACATACATTTTAAAGTATGGATATATGAGTTTTGTATACTGTAGCCACAAGTAGTTATTATATTCGCCATTATCAAAAATATTTAACCTGGCTGTAACTTAATACTAGTTTAAACAATTTTTTTTACATTTTATGGTTTTCAAACAGGATTTGTGCACTCCTCAACGGAATACAAAATGGAAAATAAGAGCTAAAATTTTTGAAAATGTCAGTTTTTTGCGAGAAACATTCACAGTTTCATGTAGAATAGCATGAGTGAACTTAGTTTTTAGTTATTTTACAAAATAAAATCGAAGGAGCATTAAAAATAAATTTAATTAAAAAATTATATGGACTTTTTAAAGAGTACGCAATAATTGAACTTTATGTTTTTATATTTTATACAGCAGATCTTGATAAGAATAAGAACAAAAACGGTAATAAATATAGTTAATCGGGACTATAAATTTAAGTCAAATTTCGTTTATAGTTAAAAACGGGACACTTTTGTCAAAACACATTGCATAGATAGCACGAAATTGGCCATAATAGATGGTGTTTGTAATGCTTAATGGACTAATAAAAATTTATTTGGGTTAAAAAAGGATCATAATATTAAGCTTCTTTATAATGAACTCTAATAAAATATATTTCCATATAATAGACGGAGAAATAACTTAGATTTGATGCCCAATTTTCGCAATATTTTTAAAAGTTATAAAGATTTTTTTTCTAGTTTTACTAGAAAACTCTAAAATATAATAGGACACCATCAAAAATTGAAGATATCATAAAATTTATTTCAATAGCTCAGTAGGTTTTAATATTACGCACAATTTTTACCAGAATTAAATATAAAGTTCTAGTTTGTAAAAATGTTTATATGTTCAACTTAAAACCGTCATAACTTTCACGCATCTTGCACGAAATGATGTGAGTTCATTACAAATATAGTTTTTTGTGTGAAATGTTCTTCTTGGGACCATAAAAGTGTGTTCGTTATAACCGCTGTTCATTATATCCGTGCTCGACTGTACATATATATTTAGGTATCATGATGTCAGTTGCTTCATGTGGCAGGCCGCGATAAGAGTGCAACTTTTTAAACTTTAGTTTTTACACTTTCATAGTTATATATATATATATATATATATATATATATATATATATATATATTAGAGTGCCCGGATGTGCATGGAGACAAAATGTTGTAAATGTACCCTCTAAAATTAAAGATGGATATATTTTAACCTAATCTCCAAAATATTTCGCCTTAATTATTTCGTTCACGAGAGCTGGACCATTTTTAAAATACCTCCAAAAATATAGTTCTCGATCAACAGTGTACATAATTTTTAACTTTTTGTTAAAAAGCTTACAATATATGTTGGGCAAATAACATTTAATACATAAAGAGTAAAAAATTTTTTAAATTAGTTTTCATCTTTGCGAAATTAAAATTTTGGTAAAATTTTATAATATTTTATTTTAAATACTATTTTATTAAAGTTTGATTATTTTGGAAATTTTGCATCGTAATTTATATTTTAGGACACAATTGGAAAGGTCTCATTCAACACTATTGATATATGTATTCATTTAACCCTTTAGCTGCATAAGTAATATTTTGGGATTTCCGGTTCACAATTAGTTATGTTAATTTTTATATTAAATAAATGGTTAGTTAAGAAAATAAATATTATCAGAAACATACATTTATTATAAAAACTATAAATTAGTGTAAAATAGTGATTAAATTTCAAAAATCTCTTCAATTCGATTATCATCACTGTTTTAAAGGAAATTATTATATTTTTCATGAACTCATCTATATTTAAGTGTAATAAATACTTCCATGTGACTTATTTGCAAATATTTCTAATTTAATCTTTTGGGAACTAAATGCATAAAATTGACCCTATTGCTGTTAAAGGATTAATTACATGTAATCTTCAATAGTGTCAGGATAGACAATTCCAATGGTACATTAAATATATGTTGAAAAATTTTCGAAATATATAAAATTATATATTTGAATAAAGATACTACGTCAAAAAACGTTAGTACAATCTTAATATTCCGCTACTGAAAAGAGACGTAACAATTATTTAAGAGAATATTACAGGCCATAGTATACCTCTAATATAATTTTAAGCTAATCTTCTTTTAACGAAAATTTTGATAATGATACTGAAAGAAATAGGTATTCATAGAGGTGTTTTGAAAAGGGTCCAGCTCACGTAAATTTAAACATTCAGATGTAACATTTTGGGAATCATGTAAGAACAAACCAATCTTCATTTTTAGAGGGGTACATTTGCAACTTTTTTTCGTGAGGCTCTTTAATATACATATGCGTATTTTACAAAAAAAAAAAAAAAAAAAAACACAGACAACATAGAATTCCCATGTGCAACAAAGCGAGTGTACTACAATGTTGAAAACCCAACTACGAAAAATAGTTAACATGAGAATTTTGCAATATATAGAACTCAAGAAAAGCATGCATGCTAGTAATTTATGTTTTTGAACGTATGTGGTAAGGAAGGCAATCTATCAGTCATCCTGCTAGCCAACATTCAGACGACCCAGTCACCGTGTTCATACATACAAATAAAGGAAAGGTTGCAAAATATTCTAAAAGATACTGTAATGCAATTTTAATTTTGCATATAAAAATACTTAGAAAATTCTAGGCAATGAAGACCATTATGCCAATGCCTACATTCAACATAAATTCTCACTTAATTCAAAATCTTCTTATGGTTTAAGTGAAAGAGGTTTATTTTTATTGTGTAGTTATTTAGGTATTAAAAAATTTAGTTAGTAGCACTTTTCATTAACTTCAAAACAAATTATATAAATTCTAAAACTCTATGTTGTGGCTTTCTTAAGGAGATTTCGAATTTCAAATTTTTCTCACTTTTATAATTCGAAATTTTTCCACGTTTATAAAAATTTTTTGTTAATTCCAGATTTGGAATTTCAGAATATATAGTCTAAGGCAAAAATTTTGATACAAATAGGTATATAAAATTCAGATAGATCTATATTTTCCCCTACGTATATATATATATATATTCATATATATATTGAACAAAATGTAAAATATTAATCGGATAATCAGATAAGGAAAAAAATTATCATGTGTTTTAACTCCACTCTCTACTTTC
Organism: Protocalliphora azurea; assembly: GCA_932274085.1. Classification (NCBI taxonomy): domain Eukaryota; kingdom Metazoa; phylum Arthropoda; class Insecta; order Diptera; family Calliphoridae; genus Protocalliphora; species Protocalliphora azurea. The sequence continues at coordinate 107,117,901 of OW026521.1, forward strand.
AGATACTGAGATATCTGTTAGATATAAATCGGATAATCCGATTATAAGTTAAAAATTTATTTACAAAAACTTTTAATTCGACCCCACTGTGCATTATACTGCTTATTTAGTGGAGAGTGTAACAAATCCATTAATTAGAAAACCGCGAAAAGAAATCTGCGCATTATCGATTAGCATTCAAAGCCAATATTCATTATGGTATATCTAACAGCTCATTCTGACCGGCGTGAAATTAGGCAATGTCATGCCGAAATTACAATTGACATTTGATGTAATTTCACGAACATCTGATAAGTTTTGTTTACATAAATTTGTTGAGTATATTGATTAAAAGATATTGTTTTTTGTTAGTAAAGTCACATTATTTACACTTATTTTTTGTTTTCTTGTCACACTTTAGCGTAAAAATTTAACAAAATAATTTTTCAAATTTACTTAAATTTTTTGTATATGGGTAATTCCAAAAAATTTTGACTCAAAATTACAGTTTTAAAAATTTTATATCTTCGATTTTGTTTAAATTTAGGGTGTTCATTAAACCAGTCGTCATCCATTTTATCACGTATGAATCAGTTTCATATCATTTACGGTTCATGTTCATTTACCTCTAAATTATGACACCTCGGGCTTTTTTGTCAAAAAGGACAAAGTTTAAGGTTAAATAACTTTTATGTGCATTACCCGATTTTAACAATATTGGTATCAATGTAAAGGACTGATATTCCTCTTTATTATAAAATTTAAAAAAAGTAACACATTTTCCTGGCGCAAGGACCTCTTAAATAAAAAAATCATTTATCCTAGGATAACCTGAAAAAGGTCTTTTCCATTATTTTTTACATGATATTTACAATCAATTTGTCGTTATAGTGCAAAAATTTCATAATAGGATCTCAATGGGATCAAAATATATAACAGTTTGTCTGTAGCAGTTAGTACAATTTAATCACAAATTAATATCGTTTGTAGTGTTCTGATACTTTTATTTTAAATTTAGTATCAAAACAAATAGCAAAAGTTAAAACCAAGCAATGATAAAAATGTCCTTCAAAACTGCTCTAAAAATGACTAAAGGATCCAGATTGATAACATATAAAATTAACATAATTATGTAGTTATCTATTGAAGATATAATACACGATTTATGCTGACTTTTAGACAAATTATAACATATTTAATTCCGTTGCAGTTTTATTCCGTATATGTTATTTATTTTATTTTTTTATTTTATTATTATAATTATTATTTAACAAATTAATAAAACTTGAAAAATAATAATTATAAGTTATATATTATTATACCAAAAGTAGAGTACTCATAAAATCCTTTTGAACTAGGAAAAGCGAAGTTTATTGTTAGAGATATGTATATATAATTTTTTTGGAACAAATGTAAAACAACTTAAAACAATCATGTCTCACTTTATACTTTGTTTTTATGTTTATATTATTCTCTATATAAGATGGGAGGGAGGGCAAGAGACCATAAAGTGCAACCAAGCGTATTTAATAATTTAAAATTTATTTGTATATGCACAAGGTATTACGGTGTAAAGTACCTACATAGATACCAAAATGACATACAATATGACTGACTGAATGAAACTAACTACCTATATTTACATTAACTTACACTGCGGCTGCCACTTTCTACTAATATAACATTGTATATTATATACTACTGGAGGTACTTGTTTTTTTCCTAGACTTATTGCAATTATCGTATAAATTTACTCAAATATACTCAGCATACTTTGGATGTTTGTTCAACATTTTACGAGTTTTATGTTTGTATATATGCATCTCTATAATACGTAGACGCACATAAAGAAGTAAAAACATAAAATTGCTAACCAAAAACAGTATCTAAAACCTAAATGGAAAAACATGAAATTTAAAAAACAAAAAATACACACTCTCATCTTAACTGTTGCTTGATTGTACTTAAACAAAAACGAACAAGACAAAAAATCAAACGTATTTTAAATGCTATAGAACCAAAAACAACAACAATATGAACAAAAAAAATCCTGAAACTCATGTGTATGCTGCTGGCTTTATAATTCAGAAAAACATCTGTCGTTCTGGGTAATGGAAATGAAAACAAAATTAAAAAAGAAGGTAAAAGCACCAAATGGCCATTTCTTTTAAGCCAAAACTCTTATACTCTTAGTTACATTTCGAAGAGAGTAAATTGTTTCATGTTAAGAGAATTCAAAATTGTTCTCTTTTATAATGACAAAAATGTTTAGTGACATGGTCACTTTACTGAGAACTATATAACACTTCATTTTCGTCCAATACTTAAGAAAGGATGAAGTTTAAAAGTTATAAAATTTACCCCAACAATATTTTTTTATAATTAATTAATTAATTAATTAATTAACTTTTAATCATAGAGCGTATACATTGAAGTGCATTGATTTGTATGGTGACAAAAAATGTTGCAAATGTAGCCTCCCGAAAATTAAAGACTGATATGTCCTCAAAATATTTGTGTTTAATTATTTGGTTCATGTGAGCTGGATTATTTTTAATATACTTCTACAGATATAGTTTTCGATCAAGAGTGTACATAATTTTTAACTTTTTGTAAAGAAAAAAATACAACATATGATAGACAAAAAGAAACTTTTTAAAATTACACAGTAATATAAAACATATCTCAGAAAATATATTGTAAAGTTTTTAAGAAAATAGGGCGACAGTTAAAGGTAAAAATTTAAAATATTTCAAATTTTTAAGGAAACAAGTACGAAAAATTATTTATTTTTATTTTATACTTTTTAGATGCAATGATTTCTGTGATGAACTTTGATGTCTTAATATGACTTTGCTCGTCAGAATGAGACAATTATCATTTTATTTGTCCATGATATTAACGAATAAAATTTAATTTGCAAATATTTCAGAATAGGTTCGTTAAAAAAATGCTGACCCCAAGTTCACACATGGTTAAGTTTGGCCTTTTTACTCCGTTATATTTATATATATATATATATATATATATATATATATATATATATATATATATATATTATATATTTTATTGATTATCCTAGCCTAATTTTATTATAAACTTCAGAATTTATTTTATGAGATTTTTTTATATTAGTGTGTAATAATTTTAGTCTGAATATCAGCTCAGCAAAAGTTGACTTTATAACTAAAAAACTGCAAAAAATACCATTTAAGCCGAAATCTGCAAAATTCTTTTTTACTTCTACTTCCTATGATGCTGTCTATAAACTTATATAGTTTTATTCGAATATTTTTGAAATATGTTTAACAAAATTTAAAAAGTTTGAAGTAGGAGTTTTGAAACTGATTTGAAAATAATCAATATTTTTAACCATGCACGGAAGGAGGTTTGAATTATCCTGCAGAAAAAAACATCTTTTTTTCAATAACCATGGTTCAAGTTTAATAAAAAATAGTATTTTATTTAAACTTTTCTCAAAAAATTAAAAAATTTTTTGTACACTCCATACACAAGTGGTCCAAAACACATTAACGGTTTAGCGATTTCGTAATAATTTTAACATTTTTTAACCAATTTTTTTCTTTTATGTCTTGTTTGATAGATAATTGTGTATAGATTACGATTTTTTAACATAAAATTATAAAGCAAAGTACTTAATATCCAAATTTTTCAAAAAATTTTTTAAATTGTAATTTTGGGTCAAAATTTTTTCGAATTACCCCATACCTTTCTCTTTGTCAATTTAAAATTACTTTCACAAAAAAAACGTACATATCACCCTATCGTCAATTAAAATGCAAAAGGCCGTAACCACACTTAAATTTTTTGCTTAAAAATTAAGCAATTAAATAAAAGTTTTTAATCGCTCATTTAAAGAAAAGTAAATAAAACATAAAAACTCTTCAAACTAATTTTTTCTTAAATGGAACAAATTTTACGACTGTTTCGTTTATGAAATAGATAATACGGCCTTTTGACTTTTGTTAATATTGATACCATTTTTGAAGATATGAGTATGACATTTTTTGTACAGATATAGTTTAGGTCAGTACATTATAATCGAGTAAAAATCAAACACTTGATTTTTCAGTGATCTAAAAAATATATAGGCTTTTAACAAAACTTAAATCTAATTTAAAAATTTTTTGCAGGAGAGCTTAAAATCTGTTTAAAAAATTATTTTCAGTGGACCAATTAGTGTAAATCTGTATCCAAAGGTAAAAATTACATAAGTTAAGTTAGGTTGTTTTCCATTTTTTAAATTCTTAGAATTATTCTGTTTCATTACATATTTTTTTGTTTTGTTTTTCAAAAAAATCTGTCCATTATTTTAGAACATATTTAGCATAACAACATAATTTGTCCGATTTTACTTTTTTCCTGTAATCGAATTTAATACACTTATTTGAAATACATAGCTATTTTAAGGCATACATTTTATTTACTATTGGCATAATTATAAAATATTATATAATCCAAAAAATTGTCTACACTTTTGCCAACTGTTTGTAATAGTTAAATAATACACCAACCCCTTAAATGTTTTTTTAATTTCACCTATAATTCTAAAGCTAAGTTCAGATTTAGTCCAGACAATATTTGACATAAAATATTTAGTCGTGTTTTCCTTCATTTTTTGAGAATAAATACAGAGTTGATTTTTTGTTCACATTGCACGCATTTATTTCACGTTTTTTGTTTGATGAAACAGCTGTAAAATATCGTAAACTACGTGATATTCAGATTCGCTGCAAATTGTTTATTCAAAATTATTTCATCAAACACAAAACTACCATAAATTTATTTGACATCAATTATGAAAGGAATTTATAGAAAAATCTTATATTTTATTTTTCATCAATTTAGAATAATCAAATCAATCATTAAATTAGAATAATTGGATTATACCATTTTATTTAATATAAATTGAAAATGCTGTTTATTTTATACAAATATTTATACAATTTACAATAAAGTAAAACATTTAGATAACAAATGGAAAATAATAACTGTTATTAATTTATCAGTTTCAAAATTCTTAACATACATTAATAAAACTTACTTTAAAATAAATATATTTTTTTTATAAGTTATTTATGTTTAAACAAAATAACGACACTGTTTCCTCACTCAGCAGTATAAAAGAATATTATAGGAACTATTATGTTACCATAATATTATAATAAAAATTGTTAATATATTGAAAGTTTTATTTAAAAAACTGTATTTTAATAAATAACATATAAATTGCTCATTTCTTTTTTACAGATTTAAAGTTTATGTGTTTTATGCACAACTTTTTCACCTCAGGCAATCCATCGCATCAACTGTTATTTACCCCTGTTTAATTTTACTTTTTTTTCGGGAGATCAAACAAAAATTCGCTCTAAATAATGGCAAATATTTGACATCTTGTGTACAGACAATGTTCACACTTGGCACATTTTTGGCTTAAGGCTCATATTTTTGTTTGACCAAAATCAATTGGTGTTCACATTAGGTAAACCTAATTTTTTTAAAAATCGTCAAATATTAGCCTAATGTGAACTCAGCTTAACAACAATAACAGTTTTATTATTTATTACAGCTTTAGAAATCTATTTGCAAAGAAGAGAAAAAAACATTTTTCTCTTTATTTTATAAGAAAATACTTTTATTCTCTTATATCAACTCACAAACACTCTTGAAATAACAACCTGTTTGCATTAGTCATGCTCTTATTATAGCACGGGCAACACGAAGCCAAGAGCACTTCCAAGAATATTATGCGTATAAAAGGACGAACTAAGCAATGAAACAACTTTAGTCCTAACTCAATTGTCAGCTAAAAAGCATTAATAAATTCGCTACGGTATATATAAAATAATAAAAATATTTTACTTGATATTAAAAGAATCACAAAAAGTTTGAGAAAATTTCAAAGTTAGAAAAAGAGTTTATAAGTGATTTATGCTAAAAAAAAATATAATAAAAAGCAAAAATTATTGTAAAATTACGAAAAAAAATTTAAATAAATATTTTTTTGAGAAAAAATAAAAATATTTATAAAAGAAATGAAAATGATTTAAAAAATAAAATTGTGAAAAATTTTAAAGTCGAATAAATTTTAGCGAAAAGTTTGGTTTTATTAATTTTTTTTATTATTTATTTGTTTTTCTATTAATATAAAAACCAAATAAAAAGCTAAGTAAACAAAGTTAAAAATGTCATTAACAAATTATAGCTTGTTGGCAGTAATTATGCCCTTAATTGCTGTAGCACTCTTAACGACCATCGGTTTTGTCGGTTTTACACAAGCTAGCGTTATCAGCGATATGAATAATATAATGCGCGATATTTCGACGGAAGTGAATACAATGCCACCATCACCAACAACAAACACGATGGGTTCGTCAACAACCATACGACAAATGATTTTACGAAATAGTAACGGTAAAAAGGATAACAATGCCGGTAATAATTTTGCTAGTGTTGACGATGATAGCAATGATGATAGTATCTCGTATAATGAACCATCAAGTGCTGAACTTTTACGTTTTGTTAATGATAACGACAATGATGATAATAATGATTTTAGTGATGAGTATAATGACAACAATAACAAAAATAGTGATAGTTATGATAATGAAATCACGTTTTCAAATAAGAAGAATAATTATCAAACAATAAATGTTAATAATAATAATAATAATAATAATAATAATAATAACGATTATATGGAATCATTAAATCTGAGAGATCAAGTGCGTTTATTATCAAAACAATTAAATGTTCTAATGAATCGCCGTCGAGAGGATTATGAACTACTGGAACGTAATTTACGTAAATCTCTAAGGATTACAAAAAACAATCAACCACAACAACAGCAGGAACAGCAGCAACAATCATTTTCAAATGATTTGGATTTACGCAATGAAATGGAAAAATTGAGGTTAGTTCGTATTTGTATGGTATTGTATGTTTTTCCTTTTTTTTAGCTTTTTGCTATATATTTCCTGTATAATACCGAAAGTAACATAGTTTTTGTGATTGCTTCTGTACAATAATAGCAACAAAAATAATAAAACGCTTAAATTAATTCCTATAATTTGAACAAGTTCAGTCTACTATGTCCAGTATGTACTATGTATACAAATATACTTATGGAAGTATTAGGGCTGTCATTCGAATAAAAACATTTCAGTTTAGAAGAAAACAATTATTTGATTAATATTTTTAGAATAATCGAATACACGAATAAAAATGTTGATGCTTTCACTGGGGATTATTTTCTTAGAAAAGCAGTTTTGCTCTATGCCAATAAAAGCGAGTTTGGTACAGTTTTGTACTTAAATCATATTTTGAACTTAAATAATTTTTTATTTTTTCCCTCCTTTGGTACAAGGGAACTTGCAGATAATATTAAACTCATTAAAAATTTTATTTTAATTTGAAATCTTTAGTTTTCTTTACGAATTTTGATTAAATTATCCAATCCATATTTAATAATCTAGTAACGATAAAATACTGCAGACAGTTTTTCCGAATGAATTTATGAAAATTTTAATTTGCCACTTCAAATAATAGAAAAAAAATAGTTTTAATTTTTTTGTTTCTAAACGTTTCTATACACAAAAATAAAATTTTGGTTGATGAATTTTTATTGATGATGGAGGGTTCGTCGGCAATATTTCTCCGCAGTATGTGTCTATGGGTGGATTAAGGGAACCAATATACACACATATGTATATATATATATTTAAAATATGAAAAACCATATAGTCTTACATCAATTTGCAGTTGATTTGCTTATTCTTACAGAAGACGCAAAAAACGATAACCGTTATATTGATGGTTCAGATGATGATAGCAGTGAAGGAACTTGTAGTGTGTAAAAATTGTTTAATATTGTATTTGTTACATAAAATTATTAAAATTAATTTAAAACACTTATTTTTTATTATCTCATTTTTTTTTTTATTAAGTACAAATATTTCGTTAAGGGTTTTCAGAGTTTTACTTGAATTTAGGGAGTCCATCTGCATGAAAACTTAATAGAATAATAAATCGTTTGAAATGATTTTCTATACTATATTCCTAAACAAAAGTTGTCACATATACCAAGTTTCACTACTTAATCCTAAATATTAAAAGAAATACATCCATTAATAAAAATATTTTAAATTAACAAATATCCCGACGGGCGGACATTACCATTTTACCAAAAAAAAAAAAAAAAAAATTTTAGATTTCTAAGAATGCATGTTCTTACTTATTTATAAATAAAAAAATAAATCGTGATTATTAAAACATTGATATCACATTTCCTTGAATTCAGTGGCCATTTTAGATCCATTTTACCATAATGTATAGACAGACGGACATTACCCTTCTGCGAAAAGAAAATCCTAACATTCTAAAGATACATTCTTTTACCAAATAGTAAATAAGAAACTAAATCCTGATCAGAGTAATTCCATTTTAAATTTAAAAATTTGACCCCTCTGAAATTTTCTGTATAACAAGTATACCGACACCAAAAAAATATAAAAAAATTAAAGATGGACCTTTTTAGATACACGTTATTAAAAAAAAATTCTTACAAAAAATATATTAATAAATTTTTTTTTTAAATTTTTATATGGCATCTTAAAATACAAGCTTTGACAAATCCACTGTAAAAAAATGTATTTTAATATCTTTTATATAACAAAAGTTACTTTCAATGCTATAGAGTTGCCAAAGTTCTCAAAATAAAAATTAGAAAAATTAATTTTACATGCCCCTGTATCCTCTTCTATACATGCACCAAATTTTATATAAATCGGTAACCAAGGCTCAAAATTTTTTAAATTTAGAATGGAGTTACTCATCATTTAAATATTAATATCACCTTTCCCTGAATTATGCGCCAGTTTCGACCCCTTTTAAACCAACGTGCGATCTCAGATTTTTACGTTACTTATTCTATCGAGCAAGAAATTACTGCACCTAATTATCATTCGAAAATATTTTCGAAATACATTCGAAACTTTTTTGAATTTCTGTTCTATAAATAAAAATTATATATATATTTTTTAATATGATAAAATTCTTTATTAATTTTTTCAATTCTTGTATTTAACAAATTTAGATAATTAATAGAGAATTCTGTTATAAATTAAAAAAAAAATTGGAATTTTTATTTAAAACTAAAAATTTTGGAACACGTCTTAAAAATTTCAATTTTTATTAAAAAAAGTAACTTTAGATATTTCAATTGTTAAATTTTTTTTAAAAAGCTCTATATATTTTCTGAAAGAATAGACCGCAGAAAAGCGTTAAGTAAATTATAGCGAAATTGTGAACGCACACCTTACATCTAACAGTGGTCGAATATGATCAACTTTTAAACAAAAGTTCAACTTTCTGAGTATGTAAAAAATTAAAAATTTTTCGAATTAAATTAGATAGAACAATATGTTTTTATAATCTTTGCAATAAATTGTGTTAAATTGTGGTAAATTTAGTCACAAGAGTTTCGAAAATATTCAGACCCAAATGTATGAAATATGTCCCTCTAAACAAAATTTGTATTGCTTTTTTTAACATAAGTTTTCTATCAGTTATAAAATAGTAAAATGTTTTATACATTTTTATATATTTCATTTTAAAGAAGATACAATTTCCTTTAAAATTAATTATAATATGCCTATTTTGTATTTGTAACGTATTCAGTAATGTTTTGAAATTCCTATTTAATAATATTAGTTCAGTAATTGCAATATTAATCAATTTCACAAGGACCATAGATCCTTATTCATAATCACTTTTGCTGACATATATAATTGTATAGGTTATAGATATGTTATGATATGTTAGACTTGATCAACTATTATTTCTTTCTGTTTTTTTTTTTCTTCTTATTTCTTTTGTTGATATAATTTCTAAACTAGTATTGTGTTTGACCTAACTGAAAATAACAATATTAATTGATGTTACATCTGATGCTATGTATGATTTAACCTAAAAAATGTCGTTATTTTATTGATTTTGATGGACATGCACACAATATTCCTAAATATATATGTGTAAGTTAAACCATGCATAATTGAATAAAAATTGTAAATATGAATGTATCTACATATGTATATTATGCTCCTTAAGCCATCTCACAGTGAATCGAGTCCATAGAAAATTGGAAAAAATAGATATAGATGTCCTAAAGTCATGAAAATTTGTATTTATATGTTAACTTGTCCGCTAATTTCAAAACTAATTTTAAAATTTTTAAAATATATCCCGATATGAGGAAAACAAATCTCCAAAATGGCCACATAAGTAGTGAAGTAATTAATATTTTCTAAAACTTATGTAATTACTAAAGGCTTTTAAAATAACAAACAGCAATCACTTATGTCAATGTTGCCATATAAGTGCAATAAATGAATTTTTTATTATTACAGTTTCTACTATTTTATTGAAAATAATTTTCAAATTTTGTTCAGTATTTATTATTTTCTTCAATTAAATTTCATCGTAAGACATAAAAGATGAAAAATTCACTTTTGGTGTCCAAGAATTTTCGAAATAGTGATATCTTACGCCGGAATCCACAACCATATGCTTTTATTCTTAACTTTTTTGTATAAATTCAGAACCAAGGATTTAAAAAGATGTTTGCAATTCTAGAGATTGATACGGTGGATTATATAAAAATTGTAAATAAGAGAAAATTTGGTGAAAAAATTACTTTAGTTGAAAAAAATTTAGGGGATTTTGGGATTTTTTTTAACCAAAAATGTGTAAATTTGTTTATATATATATATATAGATAAATATAATTTTTATATTCAGACCAATTTTCATTGTTTTCTGATCTTTTCAAATAAAATTGCATTGTTTTTTTTATAAAAAAAAATATATATATATATATATATATATATATATATATATATAGAAAAAGTTTTACGATTATTTTTTCCTGGTGATTAAAATTAAGACTCCAACACATAATAAATTTTAATAAAATTAAAAGAATGATAATTTTTTTCATAAAAATTTAAAAAAGTCCTAAAATGTTCTTTTGAAAATGTAAAATTTAATGCAATATAGATATGATAGTGGTGACACTCAAGGATAGCATATTCAAAAAGAATTAAAATCCAATAATATTTTTTTTTGCAAGACTAAAAAACTCTACAAAATGTTTAAGAAAAAATATTTTTATACCCAAATTTTCAGTTGTTATTCCTGATCCATTTTTGTTATTATTTTTAAATATTTTAAATCAGCACATATACCAAATTATGCTGAATAATATTTCATAAATAAACTGCATCTGTGCACAAAGACATAATTTTACGTCCTGTTTGCACAATATGTAAAATAAAAAAAGATTTGTTTTACAAAATATTGAAAACAAAAAATTATATTCGAAGTACACAAACTCTTGGCTTACCATTAATGTATATTTGACAAAAAATCTTAAGATAAAAGTGACAATATTTTTTACTCTGAACAGTTCACTGTGCATTTATACGTACATCAAATACTCTTATATATATTTCCCTATAGATATGTATAAATAAATTTTCATGCCAGTTTGAATGACAGCTAAATGCATATTTTAAGGGATTTAAATCAATTTTGTGATGTGTAAAGTAAAGCAATTTTTTATAACTTGGGTTAGTTATAGACTTGTAAAGACATTACACTAAATTGGATTTACAGAGTTTTGATGTAAATATTTTTCATTTAAATTAAAATATTTGACTGTTATTAAAGCTTAGATAAATATATGAAGAAAACATAATTAAAATATTTTTAAAGCATACTTTTAGTAAATATATTCTTATTTTAATTATTGTATGTTCTATTGTAAATATTTTTAACCCCCTTATTTTGTAAAATGCTTCCGCTACTATAAAAATTTTTCCAAAAAATTTTTTTAAAAAGAAAAACAATGTATATAAAAAATTTGAAAAGTGATTTACAAAATAAGGGGGTAAATTTTAATAATCAAAATTGTTTTTATTTAAAAATATTTAAATTTATTTTACGTAATTTTAATTTATTTTCCTGTCAACTTAAACAAATTAGTTTCTAATTGAAATATAGTTTCTTCCGGCAATTTAATTTGTTCTTTTGTCTATATATAAATGTGTCTCTTTTTTATAAATGTCAAGCTCTATTGCTTATGCAACAGCTTTAAATTTGTTTTGAAAATAATTACTACAGATATCCATTTTTCTATATCCGTTTCCTTTTTAAATATATCAGTAATGTATTTTTATTATTATTATTTTTTTTTTTTTTTGTTTTTTTTTTTTTTTTTTTTTTGTTTTGTAAAACGGCCATTGTTTTGCAAAACGAACAAAAACGTTTGACAACAACTAAAAACCATTTAGAAAACGTCGAAATTAAAGACAAAAAAACAGTTTTCCATTATTCATCTGCATACTTTTTTGCTTAAATACTTTACAAGCATATATATGAGCCGTTTATTTTGAAAGTGGCCTAAGTCCCTTTATCAAAATAATCGAACTAGTCATTAAAATAGTTACATTTTTACGTAATCGTTTTATGCTAATTTAAATTTGCCTATTATTCATTTAAAAATCGTAATAATTGAAAATTTAAATATTTTCGTACCTAATTTTTGTGTATAGACTTACACCTCTTTCAAAATAAACGGCTTATACATCCCAGCAACAATTTTATTAATGTTTTTATATTATTTTTCATTACGACCAAAATTCCCATATAAGTATGGGTCATATTTCATATGAAAAATTACCCAAATTTCTGCTGTTTTTCATTCTAATTCGTTTTTGATAAAGCATTTTTGAAGTTATCGCTATTTTGATACTCTAAAACACCATAGGTGGTTGGGGTATTATGTGTTTGTGCTTGTATTACTAATGCACAGAACAAATTAATAGTCCCCCACCTTAAAGTATACCGTTCGACTTAGAATCACTTCCTGAGTCGATATAACGATGTCCGTCCATCTGGCTGGCTGGATGTCAGTCCATGTTAACTTTGTGAACAAAATACAGGCCGCAATTTTGAAGATATCTTTACGAAATATTTGGCACAAATAATTATTTTAATACAAGGGCGAAGCCTATTAAAATTGTTAATGATCGCTCTAAATTGCCTCCCACAATAGTGGTTTTGCGCTCATAAATGCCTCAAATATATCGTTAATTTAAGGAAGTTGGGCACAAAGAAGTTTATATATATGTACCAAATTTCATGAAGATCGGTCCATTTTGCCGGCAGCCACAAAATACTACTGAAAACTAATTTTATTATTAATAAGGAAAATGCAAGTAATTTATATGGTATCAGTAGAGGACGGATTTTTATACATTTATTTTTTGAAAATATGAGTCTAAAAATGCATATAAATTTTACTTAAATATTTAAAAAAACCTGAACATATTTTTTAATATTTATTGAATTAAACGATTGTTTGTTTTTCCATATAAAAATTGTATAGATAGAGAATGACCTTTCCACGTCAACAGATGTATTTCAATAATTTTATTTCAGAAGAAAAAATAACATAAATAATTTATTTTAATTTTCTCAAATCCTTTATCTTTCTTAATTACATTTAATAACAGCTTGCAATTTTGCAAAATTTATATATTTATAACAAATTGAAAGTTTTAAAATATGTAAACTAATGTGCTCTATTACTTAAAAAAATGACAAAATATGCATTTTCTGTTATGCATTTTCTGTTGCGGATAGTTTTTAAATGTTCCGCAAACACATGCATTTGCATAAAAATCTCCCGAATAGTTATCAAACAAAATATAAATGAATGTGAGCTTTAAAGAAAATTATTATAATTTTAAATAAATAAAATAATATTACATAAAATCTTCCCCCTATATAATTTCATAGATTTTTTTTCGCTGGGGTTGAAAAAAGTAAATGAAATAAAAATATTTACTAACAAAAAAGAAGGAGCTGAATAAAAAGTTTCTTTTGTTTTTCATTATTTGGTAATACTAACAATAAGTTTCCTAAAGTACTAAAAGCAATAATTTAACAAAGTTTTAAATAAATATAGTTAAAAGGTTAAAAGCAAATAATAATACAAAATATTGCTAGTTAAGCGAACAAAGAAATACTTAACATATCTTAAGGGGTTTGCTACTTGATATAAAAATATATCGAACCATGTATATATTTTAAGAAATCGGTGTTACACCTGTTAATAGTAAATAAAAAATTAAATAATTTAAAAAATTCAATCGGAACAACCTGTATTATATTAAATTAAACATTATATTAACTAAACAAAACATTATAAATTATATTACTTTTTATTCTGCTTTTGAATTTTAATTAAATTGAAATCCTTTAAACTTTTTTATATGTGATATTAACAATAAATCAAAAGATTTATTTATATATTATTTTAAATATACATTTTCTTAATACAAATTGCATTGCCACCTAAATGTATACTGTAATTTCTGTAACATTAATTCCAAAGAATGTATATCTTTGCTTTCAATATTTTTCTTAGTTTCTTCTTTATAAAATATACAATGTGTTCTTTGTTTTTTATTCTAGAACATAAATAATGTTTTCTTAGAGACATCTTTTTAAATAAATGTTTTAATTGTTTGCTTTCTTGTGTGTGTTTAGAAAGCATGACTTATGTATAATGATTCTTTTTATTTTACTTTTTTATTAATTTGAAAGAATAACTAATAAATTTTCAAAGAAAAATACTTTTAGTACTGCCCTTGTTATTTGGAAATTATTAATATTACTTAAAAACAATAAAAAAAAATTAAAAAAATTTTGCACAGAAAATGGTTAATAAGTTCTAAGAAAATTAAAATTTAAAAGTATTTTTAGTCTTTTTAAAGCTATTCCAAAGATAAAAAAAGGATAAAAAAAGGTAGAAGCTAAAAGGAAAATTTTGAGGCCAAAAATAAAATAAAAGGGCTAAACTAGCAATGCTGCTATAAAGTATAAATCTCGTTGCCAATTTAAAGTTTTGAATCTGATCTTTTTTACGGCTACAGGAATTGAAACAATTTAAAAGAATTTTCACCATATTATTTTTGAATATATTCTAAATCTTAGGATGTCTTAAAATAAATGTTCACTTCTATAATACCGAAATTTGAGAAAAAACCCAAAAAATCAAAGCAAGCCCATATTTTCTTCATCTCCTTAAGGTCTTTACAGAAGTTACGATTTTTTAATCTTTTTCATACTCGAGTTGGTCAACTGTGACACTCTGTAGCTTATGTCGTATTATCACAGTGTGACTACAGTCGATTACCAAAATGTTTGCGATCGGCAACATTGTACATAGCTTGAGTATAATTATGTTTCTTCGTCATACAATTAAACGAAGAAACATATTATTACATCAATTAAATTTAAGTTCATTTAATTTTATAAACGAACTACTCTTCAGTGTATGAAATACATACATATAATGTATACAGTGATACTTGCGGATGATATGCGTACTTAACCTCGTTGCCAAAATAGTAAAATTTAATACTTTAGATTCCATTTGTTTCTAAAAATGAATTCATTAAGATATTTGTATTCTATAGATTTAACATTTATATTAATTATTCTTATACATACAATATATCCATATATATATATTTTCATAATGCTAAAAGCATGAAAACTATCTATTATATATGGAAGCAGTTTCTTAAGATATGCTATTATTAGCCGCAAAATTTTCATTTAGCATTTGGCACATTATTTAGCAGTTTTTAATAATATATTTAGCATTTTCTAGCATTTTTCAAAATAAGAACAAAAATCAAATATTGAAATTAAATTTACTATTAAATTTTTCTAGTGATCGATCAAAAAGAATAATTCGAATAAAGCGTTTTAATTTGTTCGAATTATTCGATCACGTATTTAAAATTATTCGAATTATACGAATAATTGAAAATTAATAAAGTAAAATATTTATAATTTTCTAAGTTTTTTTTTTTTTTTAATTTGATATAAAAAAATAACGATAACATATAAAAAGTTAGCAATTCATTAGAAATGTCTTTGAAAAAGTATTCTCAATAAATGTAAATATATCGTCCATTCAAAGAAAGATTATCTTCATATTTGGTAAACTGCATTAAGCATTTTTCATTCAGAATATAAATTTTATTCAAGATTTTAATTTTTCTACAAATCAAAAAATCGTCAAAATATGTAAGAGCCTATTTACATTGATGATTATCGCAGCGTTTTTTTTTCATGTTTTGAAGTTGCTTCGAAAATCCTTCTACGTTAATACATTTAAATTTGTATTGTGAAAGTTTAAAAAATGTTTGACAAAAAACAACTAATTAGAAAAATAAAATCAAAATCCCCTTAAATTTCTATCTGCGAAAACGAACAACTTTTCTTAAATCGCTTGCTTTTATACATTTCTTGCCTATAAATTTTCTTGGAAAATTTAAAAATCAATTTTAAATTTAATTTTATCCATTAACTGTTCAACAATTTTAGAATGACATCGATGAACATGAACAATCCTGCAGCCTGTCAAAAGTCTTCAGAAATTAACTTAAAAAACAATAAAATGTAAATGAGTAGGTTTAAGTCGATTTTGTTTTTTGTTTTTATAAAATTTGTTTTTGAAAAAGCTCAGATTTTCGTTGGCAGAATTGCCAAAAGGGAAATTCATTTAAATTTAGTATAATAAAAAATTTTTATAAAAATTTTTTTATAAATTATCAAATAAAATCACTTCAATTTAAAAAATGATAATAATTTTATTTGAATATTCGATATAAAAATATTCGAATTATTCGTTATTCGAAAAAGAAAATTGTTCGAATAATTTGAACGAATATTATTGGAGTGAATACCCTAGTACTTACTATTGTCTGCAATATATAGACATTAACGAAAGTAGCAGGAATTTTAATATCAGCACCGGTAAGAAGTCATTAATAAAATCTTTAATATAAGATGCTGTTTAGAAATGTTTAAATATGTTTTCCAAAATAATGAAATAGTTTTAGTTTTTAAGCATATATTGTTATTTGCAAAAAAAAAAAAATTTTTAAGCATATTGAACAGAATGGACAATGCAGTTTGCAAGATGTCAAGGGCTTTGTATACCGGTCTATACACAGTAAACGTACGCATGGACAGAAGAAGTTTAAGAATCATAAATGGCATTATCGCGAGACACTGTCCGATCGAGGTTAAGTTCATGGTTACAACAATCAGATGGTACGTAATGTCAAGATAAAATGGATAATGTAAGTAGGTGCAGACTGAAGAACATCGTGGGCTTTACTAAGTGAATTGCATGATCTCTTCTTATTCTCCTTACGTTCTTCGCTTTCTTCTTCTATTTATAATTATATAAAGTGAACAATATGAAAAATTGGCATATACCACTAAAAAATTATTTTATTAGCTTAACATTATTTTTCAGCATTTTTAAATAACTTTTAGCATTTTTTAGCTTTATTTGAAACTCTATTTAGCTGAATATTTTTTTCGCATTTTGAAACACGTGTGGTTACTTTCAAGAAAGTGAATTTTCGTTCCAAATATTATTGAAAAAACCGTGTAGCAAACACTTAGCTGACCGTTTCTTGACTACTTAGATACAGCTGTGTAACCAGTTAACACCCACTTGCAATATAAATTAACATAACAGTGGGGATACATTTCCATTGAAGAAACTGCTAAATAGATGCAAAATATATGCATATAGTAAGTACAATTAGGTATACATGCTCGTATGTGTATATAATTAGATTTATAATTGCGTTAGAGAAGCTATAAAATGTAAGACCTCATGTAATACATAATGTAATATTTTACATTCATACATACATGTCCATTTTTCAGCGTATGTTTTGCTATTTATCTCACTTTACTTATAACTTTCACTTAAAGCCTTATATTAATCAATATTGAAAGCTTTTGCGAACTACTAAACTATGTATTCTTAAACAATTCGTTTAAATTGTATGCCTTAATTAAGTTAAAGGCTATATAAATTCCCAAAAGCCTAAAAGCATATTAAACTAAAGTTAATTATTCATAAAGTATTTTTTTTTTATCAAATACTGGATTAACATGCATTTACATATTTAAAGTAAGCCTCTAAAATATGCTTTTAGAAATTTACACTTACATAAGTGTAAAATTCCAGCCATAAAAAGAAGAGCTAAAGAGACATTCTAATATGCTTTATTTAAGATCTACAAGACCTTCAATTCCAAAAAAGATGAAAAGAATATTCTCTCTTACGTGTAATGCTACTACAAAAGAGTCTGAAATTGAATTTAAGAATATACTACCTTTATTAACGGCACTTAAAATAAGACTAAATGATTTTGACCCAGTAAGTCTCGAAATTAAAAATATTTCATTTTGTAATGAGAAAATTAATAAGTGAGAAATAAGAATTAGTAACGGATCTTTTTAAGAAAGTCAAAGCTTTCTTTGACGAATTTTTATAGAAGGCAAAGTAGAATGTGTAACTCTGTTTTTTCTGCTTGGTTATTAAAAATTTTAGTGCATATTGTAAATTTTTTAAATATATTTTAGAGGTTTAATTTAAATAAATAAATCTATTAAATACGCTCTTTAACTATAAATATGTTGTTATTTATATTTGAACAATTTTTTATAGCCATATCTATTGGGGAAACAAGATAACTAGAGACTGATTCGTCATCCATTTACTTTTTTTTATAATGTGCTCCTAAAATATATTATAATATTCACCAACATTTCTAATAATTTACACTTATGTAAATGTAAATTTAAAAAAACATATTTTATATGCTTATTTTTTACATATAAATAAGTACATATACATATAAATGCGTGCAAATCCCGTCTCTATATATTATTATGAGCTTATGTAATATTTTCATGTTATGAAATATTAATGAATTAATTAAATTACTTTGAAGCAGATATAGCTAGGTCTAAAAAATAAACTTACATAATTCATGTAAATTCATACTTAATACTTAGTTAATTCGAAAATTATATCTTATCCAATAAATAGCAGTCATGTCTTCAATTGTAGTCTTTAGAATTAACAGCTAAACTTCAAGAAATTAAATAGAAAATCATTGTGAACCAGTATACAAATTGTGAAATTTAATAATTATCTTAAACATAAATTAACTATTAAAAAATGCCATAAAACAAAATAAAAATAAAAAAGTTTTTCGAATTTGTTATTTGCTCCCCAGTCTACTTTGACTAGATTATAACTAAAAAAAAGGTCAAGGTTTATAATTCATTAAAATCTTTTTGAAAATTTCTTGTTTTATTGCTTTGTTCTTTTGCTAACATAAATAAAGATAAAACGTTATTAAGAAAAAATTTAGTATATATTTGGGCGTATGATTGTTTAAAGTTTGTCGTTGGCATGTTAGCAAAAACTTTGCGGTAGCTTTTTATGTTGTTAATACTTAAAATGGTTTTAAATTGATTGATGTTATTTTAATTATTTAGCGGGATCTTAAAATAACAATAGACATGAACATATAAAATATTAGTTAAACACAAAAAAA
This sequence comes from Protocalliphora azurea, assembly GCA_932274085.1. Classification (NCBI taxonomy): domain Eukaryota; kingdom Metazoa; phylum Arthropoda; class Insecta; order Diptera; family Calliphoridae; genus Protocalliphora; species Protocalliphora azurea. Next base: position 107,137,414 of record OW026521.1, read on the forward strand.
TCTTAACTGAAATGAGAAAAGGAACTTTCTTTTTCTCCATTTTGTTATGATAAAAAAAAATAATAATAATATGCGTGTTTGTTAATATCAATCACTTTTTTATGTGTCATTAAGTTTGGTTTACAAAAAAATTATTAGGGTGGTTTTCATTTAAGTTAAGCAATTGTTTAGTATATTCACAGTTTTATGAAGAATATTAATTTTACTACAAATTAAAGCATACTTTTAGAGTTAGTTTTAAAATTGAATTAGAAACATTTTTTTGTACCTTTATGAAAACTAAAAAAACAGGAATAAAGAAAATTAAGAATATGGAGGAAAAGTTAATGAGCTTCTTTTATTTTAACTTTTCAATCGAATAGAAAAGTACTCATCCTCTAAAGTATGCAACTAACTTTGTATTGTAACTAAAGCTATGTACAGGCTAAATACTAAAATATTATGTAATAATACTTCCATAACTTTTATTAAAGTGATATTATTTCCAATAATTTACATATTTCAATTATATGTAATACAAAGTCATAAAATTCTATTTAGATAAATAAAATATATATCAATTTTAAGTAGTACTTGCCGAAACAAACCTTGATATATCAATAACAATATTAAATTGTATCCTCTTCTCTACTTAAATAGCAAATTTCTAATTTTTCTCCTATCTTTATTTCATTGCAGACAAGAAGTTCAGTCATTGCGTCATACCCAAATATCTGATGGTTCGAACAACAAAGAACGTTTAACCATTGAATGGTTACAACAATCTATAGGTGAGTTACGTAAACAACTTGTGGAATTGCAACAAATTGCCAGTAATGCAATGAGAGATGTGACAACACGCACTCAAAGCTGGGAAGACTTAACAACAATACGTAGTGATTTTCAACAACTTAAGCTCGAATTAGCCGCACTCAAGGAACGTCAACAACAAACAGATGTCTATGTACAAGAATTGCGAGAGGAGAGCGAACAGCAAGAGGAGGAATTTCAACATTTTATAATGCAAAATAAACAAAAATTGTTTGCCAACAGACGGATGAACAACGACAACCAGTTAACAAGTGATAGCACAACTGTGGTTACGAATAAAAGCCATTTAAATATCAGTGAAAGTTTAGAAGAAGAAGATAATAGAGATATAAAAGAGGTAAGTACCTTGTTTATACTTACATAAATAAACATGCATATATACCATATCAGGGATGGAAAATTAAAGTATTTTTCGGTATCGAAATAAATTTCAAATAGTATTTTTTTCACCCTTAGAGTACTAGAATTGAAATTTTTGACATTTAATTTACTATTTTTTAGTGTAAAACTTAAAGAATATAATTTATATATCTAAAACGAAAGATTAAATCTGATACCAATTCATTAAATGATTTTATTCAGGTTAAATATTATAGTAAAATATGAATATCTTAATAAAATGTGGCCCTTTATTGAAATAAACTTACAGAAAAAAAGTCGTTCAAGATCAATTGCTTAAAATCAGCTTTAGTTTGGTTAAAATATAATTCATTATCTGATGCCCTTGAAATATCGAACATTTTCGCTTCAATTTGATTTACAGAGCAAAAACTTATGGTGTTTAGTAATGACTGTACATACATATATTTTAGAGTTTTCAATTTTATAAATTAAACCTACAACAAGTGTTGCCAGGAGGTGAGAAAAAAGACTTTAAATTGAACTTTAAAAAAAGGTCAGAAAAGGCAAATAAATTAGGCCAGAAGAAAGCTAAATTTTATTTTTAATTAAAAAACTTATTATTTCCCGTTTATATATTTCTCTAAAGACAATTGAAAAAAATATATATATCACTTATACAACAAAAGCAATGGCCACTTAAAAAATATATTAATCACCATCAAATCTAAATCATTGCCACAGCTTGTAAAATAAAAATGAATAAAATTTATTTTACATGCTTGTGCACATGCATCAAATTCTATCCAAATCGGTAATCAAGAGCCAATATTTTTTTGATTTAAAATGGAATTACACTATTTTAACAAATTTTTAAATGAACTACAAAAAATTGCCCAAAAAATTACCATACAAATTTAGGTTATACTTCATATGAGAAATGATTTGAAATGATTTTTTTGTAATTTCTGAGCTATAATTTCTTTTTAATTAAGACATTCCAAATTTTTAGGTGATTTTCCACTTTTTTAAGACTATTTATAAATTTATGTTTCTAATAAATTATATTAAAAATTAATTATAGTAATTGATTTATTAAGCCTATAAAATTAGTCGTTATTTTTGATTTGGGGTACGAAGCACCGCACGAGAAAATTTTTATTAAATATAAATAGTCTTGATTTTTTGTGCAAACAAATGGATGATTCTGTAAAATAAAATTAGTAATGGCAAATAAGAAATTATTTCCTTCGTTGTTGAAGTAATATTTTAGCCTTTTTAAGGCAATTTTAGGAATCAAAAAAGGTTAGAAAAGAAGCTAGAAGTTAAAATTTTTAGACTAAAAGCAAAATAAAAATGCTAGATTTAGACTTAAATATATATATATATATATATATATATATATATAAGATATAGAATATGAAGCTAATCGTTTGACAGAAAAGTTGATACTGTAACTTTTCCATCCATGTATAATATATAAACTTATATAATACAAGTATTTTATATTTTATGTGCGTACTTAAATATGTTTTTATTGCTTATTTCTTTAGATTTTATTTGGGTTGGGATTGAAAAGGACTGGCAACCATTTTTTGTAAGATTTTTTTATAGGGACTTGGTTGACACTAAGAATAGGAAAAGTACATAACATCTTTATTTTTTCATTATTATGCAAAATTTATCAGTTCAGCCTTGAAATATACTTTACATTCATAAATATTTGTTATGACCTCAATATGAATAATATTAAAAGGATTTTGTATGCAAAATAAAATATTTAACATGATTTTGTAGGCAAACAAAATTTATAACAAAAAAAAAAAAAAAAAAACTGAATAGATATTTCATTTTGACTTTAATCTATAAAACTTATAGTTTGTACCAATAATCCCTTAAACTATGAAAACTTTTTGTCATTGTCTTGTATATTATGGCTTTAAAGATATTGAAACGTATTTACATTTTATTATATTATTTATGTTTTAAAAAGTATATATTGTAAACTTTTATTAAACTGTTTTATAAAATTGAATATTTATTTAGTTTCAAATTCAAAATTTTTCAAGTTTTTTTTAAGATTATTTAAATAATTATTTATTAAATTTCAGCCAGTATTATTTAATCAGCTATATTTTTATTGTTTTCATTTAAATTATAATTTGTTTCGATTAATGTTAACTGTTTATTTCTAAAAATGTTATCATGTTATGTTATTTTTTTTATTATTGGTTTGGTAGTATTTTTAATTAAACCAAAACAGCAGAAAAACTCCCAAAAGTATGCAAACAATTTATATAATATTCATATTTAATTTACCTAAAGCTCGAAGTAACACTCAACAGTTCAGCTAATATTTTGTCGAATTTTTGCATGATATACATAAGACTAATTTGTTACTAAATTAAACAGGAAATTAAATAATAATAAAACAAACCAATCATCAAGGGTATGCTAAATTTTTAAATAAATATTTATTAAATTATATATTATTTATGACAAAATTATATAAATAATTTGTATATATTATAACATGTAACAAAATACTAAAATTATTTCCATGATATTTTCATTACTTTTATGTATATTATAAAGGAAATTTGTTTAAAATATTTTCTTAATAACATTATTTAAATTTTCTTAGTTTTCTAAAGCATATTTTCAGGATTTTATTGTATTTTATTATATTTTATATTGTCACTTTATTGCTTTTGTTTGTTTGATTGAAAGTAAACAAATGTATTTATTTTAAACATATTTATTTGATTTATTTCATACTTTTACTGCAAAATTTCATTATCTTGTCTTTGTGTCATATATGGAATTTATTAAATAATTTTCTTTCTCCTTTGATATATCTGTATTTTTTTTTTATTATTATTATGATATCTTTGTGTTTCAATTTTATAATAACAATGTTAAGAATATAAATCAAATTGAAAATGTGCATGTAGCACATTTTTTATTGTTTTGCTGATCATAATAGGATGTGAAAGAGGAAAAAAATGAATAAAAACTACCCAGATTTACTGCATTAAAAATATTTTTTTTTTATTAATAAAATTTTAAGAATTTTTTATGAGAAAAAAAGAAGAAGAGAAAAATCTTAGTGTATTCCAAATCTAACTCCCACTTTGAACTCTTAATAAAAAAAGTAATAATTTCTTAATAAGTACCTATATTTTTCATTAACATAATTTTTACTATCTTTTATCCAGTTTTCCTGGAACCTAATGTTTAGGATTAATACAGATCTCATAATGTCGTACAATGTTTTTTTTTAAGAATAGAAGACACTGATTAACTGGTAATATACTGTGTGTTGGTAACTCACACTCATACACAAAACATGTAATATATGTTTTTTTCATAAAAAAAATTGTCAAACTTTATACTTCTGCTCTAAAGCAGTAGTCGCACACAGTAGAACCGGCGAGTTATTGAGCTTTAGAAGAAAATAAATTTCAAAACGTTGATTTTTAAACTCTTTTGGAAAGTAGAAGATTGTGGAATTTCAAACATATAAATATAAATATAATTAATAATTTATTTAAACTTTTCAGATATACGTCATTTGTCCCAGAAAGTATGCTCCAAATAAAACATAAAATTAAATATTTATGTTGAAATATATAAATATAGGGCATATTTGCATGCATTTATTTGAGTCCCTAAAATATGCTTTGAAAAATTAATGTTTACTGAAGTGCATATTATTAAAATTTTTAGAGCATTTAACAAATTTGAAAAAAATATATTTAAAAAGCTTTAAAAAAAAAAACAATAATAAATGCATTAGTCAGCCCTCTAATAATTTGGTTTCTCCTAAAAAACTAAACCTGCACTTTATTTCAAACAGAAAAAACATATTTAAAATAAATATCTAAATATGTATTAAAAACTTATTATATGCATTTGTGTAAGTGTACATACTTTAGGGGCTTACTTTAAATCTATAAATGCAATAGAAACTGCCCTGTATATAATTTAACTCTTTATAAACTTTGGAAAATTCTTAATAACTTTTTGAATTTTTAACCGATTTTAATGAGGAATATCCTGTTTTATGGTAAACAAAAGATGTTTTGAATTAATACGTAGAAATGTGTTTAGTTTTAAAGAAGAGATTAAAAAAAAACATTAAAACAAAATTTTGAAAAAGAAAAGGAAAATAAATTTAAAAATGTTAAGTATCCTGTGAAAATTATTATAAAATTCATCACTTAATATAGTTAAAACTGTGTTCTATTGCATTCAAATCAATTTGAACATCTAAATTGATTTTAAATTTAGGAAGCTACGAGAATTTTAATGCCAGAACTAACATAAAATATAGGAATGTCTAAAAATTTAGGGGGTGTTCGTTCCAGAGCTTTTTTAAATTGTTATTTGACGTCCTCAAGAAGATTTATAAACCATATTAGGTCATTCTTCTAGTGCCAATAATATAAACAATTTCATTTTTTCCAATATTTTATTAAATTTTTCTTAAAATTGTGAGATTACGCAAACTTTAATTCTAATGGAAAAAACTTGTGGAATTTTAATTTTTCTTAACGTAGGCCTAACAAAATTTTTTTTTTTTTAATAGAATGAAATCGTATTCTGAAAAACTACCACTGTGCAGTATATACAATATCAAAATTCTGACACGTTTACAACAATAAAGAAAAATATTAGCTTGTCATATTTACAAATATTTTATTAAGCTGGTTGTCATATACATACACACCACAATTTCGCTCAAAAAATGTTACTTTTTGAAAAGGGGAGCAATGAAAAATAAATAAATAAAATTCTAATATGATTGTATATTTGTCTACAAAATTCTTAAGTTGTTAGTGTGTATATGTTTTTGATATTTTACAATTTTTGGCAAAACAAGAAAAATCCAAATGCTTCAATAAACTTGTTTTTATTGACATAATTTTTCTTTTTCTCCTAACAAAGTTTTCAGTCACTTTTTCAACTTCTATTCGTTTTAAAGCATTTGACAATTGTGTTGCATACTTTTAGGAAGTATGTAAGAAAAATCATCAGTGTTGCCAGGAGGTGAGAAAAAAAGGGGTTAAATTGATCTTTAAAAAAGGTCAAAGGCAAAAATTCCAAAAAAATAAGGCCAGAAAAACGTTCAAATTTTATTTAAGTTTAAAAACTTATTTCTTCTCGTTCTCATCAGTTTTTGATATTTATAATTTATAAGTAAGACATAGGTTAGCAGCAATCGATTAAAAAAACTCCCACTCAAATTGGATTATATGAAGTTTTAGAATTTTTTCATATGAAAAATTACCGAATGTTTTAAAATAATTTCTTCATTTTTTCGTCCTTTTAAAGGGATAATTTTGTACAAATAAAATTGGTAATAACAAATAATAAACTATTTTCTTCATTTTTGAGATACTACAAATTTAAATTCTTTAAGGAAGTTTTAAAAATCGAAAAAAGCTAAAAAGCTAGAAGCTCAAATGAAAATTTTAAAGCTAAAAACAAAATAAAAAGGCTAGATTTAGCTTCAAAAATGCTAAAGTGGCAAAACTGAAAATATTGATGGTTTTTGAAAACACACCCGTAACATTTATATACGTATCAGTAAAAAAGAGGCTAAATTGTACTTTTAATAAAAATATCAGAAAAGACTAAATGCCCCAAAAAATAAGGCCAGGAAAAGGCTAATATATATATATATTTTTTTTTGTTCTCATTAGTTGTTGATATTTTTTAAAGATATATTGTAATATAATTAGTAAAATTATATAATTAGTAAAATTACCCAATAAAAATCGATCACAAAATACCCGTAAAAATTTGGGTTATGTTTCATATTAAGTGATTTGTCATTTCTGAATTATAATTCATTTTTAATTAATAATTTCAAAGTTTTTGGGTGATTTTCGAATTATATATATATATATATATATATATATATATATATATTTTTTTTTTTTTATTAATTATATTTATATATAATTTCTATGGTTAATAAAGCTTATTAAAATTTAATTATAGTAAGTGATTAAATAATGAGTTAAGTTATATTTAATTTGAAGAGTGAAGCGTCACAGGCGAAAATTTTTGTATAGTATAAATAATTTCGATTTTTTGTGTGATTTAATATACAAAAGTTCTTAAATGGATGGTTCCGTAAAAATAAGATTATAAAAGCAAATATAAAATTATTTCCTTCTCTTTTAAAATACTAAAATTTTAGCCTTTCTAAGGCAATTTTAAGAATTATAGAAAAAGCTAGAAGCTAAAAAGTAAAATAAAAAGTCTAGATTTAGGTTTAAAAAGCTAAACTGGCAACACTGATATTTATGTATATGTGTGTGCTTGTGTCACATATATATACTTTGTTAAATGAAAATATGAGATTTCTTTGTACAAACATTTCTTTTGCAAATGAAAGAAACGTGGTTATAAAAAGAAAACGAATATTTAAAGTATTTTTTGAATTTTGAAAATATTTTCTCCTTTTTTTGCCTAGTTAGATTGAAGAAAAAAATATTTCATTGGAACATATTTATTATATGTAGTACAGTATATGACTAGGTAAAACTATGTTAATTTATTACTGTATACTTTTAGCCAGAAGTATGTTATATGTTTTGAAATATATACGTAATTTTCTTCATTAAAATATCTGAATTGATATGAATACAGATACACTAGTTGTTTATAATTCAATGAAAAATTTAGTTTTCAAATTTTGTTTTTGTTACGCATTTCTTTTTTTTTTTTAATTGTTTCAGACATTTTTTTAATTAAATTCAAATTAATGTTTGTGTATACTTTCAATATGATATTTGATATTTTTCATTCCTTTTACCATCAATATATATGTACAGTGTCTCACATAAATTAGTGAATTTTTATTTTTAAGTAAAAAATTTGTTATCTTAAGTTATAACATTAGGTAACTAGAAAAATTAATTGTTTATGAATGCGATTTTTTACTATTTTTTTTTTCTTGATATGTCTTCTACCAAATACTGCAAAAAGTAGCAAAAAGTGTTAAATCGTTTCAGAGAAATAGAGAAAAATAGCACGTGTAGTCATTTCAAATACCTCACAAAATTTTTTAATTTTTTGCATTTGAAGATACTCAAAAAACAAAAAGGCTATATTTTTTATATTAAATATATATAGGACATATTTTTTATATTAATTGCACGCGGAGAAAAAATATAGTTGCAGTGACCATAATCTAAGAGTAACATATCATGATTTGAATATATCATCACAACAAAAAATAGAAATGATTATAAGTTATAATTATTATGATTCTATTTTATCATATTGTGTCCGATTTTATGGTTTGTTTTTACATGTTATGATTCTAGTTTTACATGTAATTAAACTATCTTACAACATCATTATTGCATTCTATCAGATTATGATTTGATGTTATTATATTATTATTCTATCTTATTATATAATTATACCACATTGTCATATTATGATTCCATTGTATCATATTACTCCATGTTATCATATAGTTATCCAATCTTATCATATTATTATTTCAGTTTCTCATATTATTGTTTAATCTTATAACATGTTAAAATAAAACATATTAATAAAAAATTATTTTTATAAATTTTTTATTAAAATAAAAAAAAAATAATAGAGAAAAAATATTTTCATATTATTTCTTCATTAATTATATTCATTTGAACCACCATATGCACTACCAAATGCAAGATATTTTTTTTTTTTAACTAAACCTTTAATGGTAGTTAATCAATATCTTATATTGCTTGAAGTATAACCAAACCTTATCTATTTATATTTAGTCATATATAAACTAAATGAACGAAAAAAAAACAAACATTAAAAGAAAAATATATTTAAAAACAAACAAGTATTTAATTTTTTCACTAAGTTTGTGAAAAGGATTAGTTTTATATTTATTTAAAGCATTTTATTGTCGTGAGAATAATAATGTTAATATAGTTTAAAAACAGAATATGGTTTAAGAACAAGGAAAAATATTGAAAATATTTAATGATTGTAGAAGTAATTATATTTTTCATATTAATAAAATTTTGTTTCTGGTAAAGATATTTAACAACATATAATTGTTGCAGTCAACCATATTAAAATTTTTATTGAGTGTAAACATTAAGTAACAAAACTTAAACAAAAACATTGTTATAAGGAACACAGAGTTATCAAAATTTAAGAAAATTAACAATGAGAACATAAATTGTTATAGTGACGTTTTTTCTCTGCGTGTGGTATTAAGTATCACTGTTAAGTATTTACTAATTTTTTTTTATAAATTTTGGGGAAGTTAAGTTAAACTTCTTTACATTTGTCTTGTAAAAAAGAAATTTGGAATAATCGGGTCATTTTTCTTATAAGATTTCCTAAACATAAAAATTTTTTTTAGGAAATATAAATTTACTTTGTCATGACTTCGAAAAATATCTTTTTATGTAAAAGTTCTAAATTTTGACATCCCAAGTGGTGAACATCGATTCATTATTTTGTTAAGAATAAAAAGTCTTCAACATTAAGCCCATTTTGTTGATGCATCGGTCCTCATATTCCATCAAAACTTTTATATTGTGTTTCTGTGGATATTAGCTCTTTTAAAATTGGAAACTTTTCTGTTAATATTACTTGTGTTCACTGTTGCCAGTTTAACATTTTTAAAAGCTTAATATAGCGATTCTATTTAAAAATTATCCAAAAATGGACGCAAAGGTTTTCAACTTTGGCTTATTCAAACTTTTTCAATAGGATGACTTTTTGCTTTACATTCTCATGTATGTTGTATTTTTTTTTAATAAATAAAAGAGAAAAATCACCCAAATGACGAAAAATTATTGCAAAATTTTAGGTTATTTTGACCCAAATTTTTATGGGAATTTTTGGGCGCTTTTTCTGTATTTGCTTTGGCGAATAATGTGCTGGCACAAAAAATCAATATTATTTATATTTAGCAAAAATTTTTGACTACGGCGCTTCATTCTTCTTACTTAATCCATTATTATAATTATTTCTATAATAACATTAATTTTCCGTAAAAACTGTTTATAAATATAATTAAAAAAAATCTTATAAAAGCAAAAAATCATCAAAAAATTTGGTAATGACTATTCAAAAAAGGATTTATGATTCAAAAATTATAAAGAATCAATTCGAAACATTAGGAAATTTTTCATATAAGATATAACCAAAATATGTACGGGAATTTTTCATTGGATCATTTTGCTAACATCCGTTCTGTTTATTTATGACAATATCTTTAAAAAAATATCAAAAACAAATGAAAGCAAAAAAAAAAAAATAAATAAAAAAATGTATTAGCTTTTTTCCGGCATTTTTGTTTCTATTTTTTTTTTCGCATTTAGCCTTTTATGACCTTGAAACACTGCTTGTGTTGATCAAAATAAAATTAAAAATTTTACGCTCCAGCATTTCTCCATTGTAAGTTGGTAATCCAAAAATAATATGGCTATGTAACAAGAGAAACAAAACCAAGCAATATTATGTCTTGGTATATTTTGGAGCTGTTTCGTCAAGTCAAGTATTGTAGTCACTAAATTTATTAATAGCTATATATCGGGAAGATATTTCTTAACATTTTGAAATAAATTTTTGATACCAACGGTGCTAAAATGAGCTTTCTATTTAAGATATTTTATTTTTAATGGAGCAATAGACTAGGACGCTTCAAATATGACATTTTAATAAAATAAACATCTTGTAAGCAACTAAATACTTATTATTTTTTACTACAATGGAAAAAATATTACATTTGCCATTTAAAGAAGAAAAATATGCGCGTTCTTTCAACATCGATCTTCTATGTCAATTAAATAAACAATTGGACTAAATTACCCCCCAAACTTTAACTCTAAATTGGGAAAATAAATCAGTGAACATTTAACAGAGATATACTTGCGAGACCTATTACTAACAAAAATTGCAATAACCTCACCGTTTTTATTTTGTTTCACATCTTCAAATGATGATAAAAATTCAAATATTTCTGTGGGGTAAATTTGGTGACTTTTTGTACTATTGCTGGAATTTCTTGGAAATAAGGCAATATTTTCGATTGCTGTTTTCTGCATTATGAAGTTAACATATAAATAAACAAAATTTAATTAATAAATCTAAGAATTGTTCTTTTAAATCATTTAATAAAACGGTTTCATCAAAATAAAACAAAATCAAATACTTTAGTGAGACTTTTAATTAAACATTTTTATATTTATTTTATGTATGTACTCGTATTTTGAGCTCAATACATTTTAATTTTTTATATACAATACCATAATTTGTAAATAATATCAGTTAATAATTCTGTGGTTTACATCTAGAAATTTTAATAAAATAGTTTTTAAGCTTTATGGTATTCTGAGTTAATTTAGTGCAAACAATATCTTATCAAATATACATGTTAATATTAGGGTACATATTAATATCAGGTCGTTTTAGTCAAAAAGCTTATAGCAAAAACGTAATCTACGAAGAATTCTAAGAAAACTTCTCCAAGAAAAACACACTAAATATTACTCTGGGGGACCAGAATGCCACGATGAAAAATTTGTTAATATTTTTTTCATAACAAGCTTAAAATTGCGAATTTTTTGAAACCCACTTCGAGATAAAAATCTAAACTTTTTCTTTGCCTAAAAATATGGAACCTATGATTTTTCAATCATTGGTAGGGAACTAATTTAAAATTGGGAAATAATTTTAATTATTTTTTTACCCTTTATCATAAGTGTAAAGGATATATAATAGTTTGTCAATCCGTTTGCAATTTCCACAATTTTCGTCGGAGAGCAAAAAAGTTTATATTTTATGGATCCTCATAAGAAATAAAAAAAAACAATAATATTTTCTCGATCCTTATAAGAAATGATGTAGATAGGACGATGTCCGTCTGTGCGTCCTTCCCTCCGTCAGTCGGTTGAAATGGTGTTTATGAATCCCACCGATAACTGCTATATATAATGTATATATATATTATATTATTGAAATTCAGCAAGATCGGTTCATAAATGGCGGAGATATGTGTAAAAACCCAGTTTTTTAAGTTTTTAAAAAATGGTTTAAATGGCGTTTGTGAAGCCTCACGATAATATAGGTATATAAATCAAAAGATTAAAAATTTCTTCCAGAACTTCATTATTGGAATCCGGAAAAATCGCAGATTTTGCGATTTGGAGGTTTACGATTTTTTTAAGCCACTATATAAATAATTTAGAGACTTCGTTTTTGCAAGACGGTATCGAAAATTTTTTCTGAATTTTTCTGCTAAAGACATGAAAAAGCATTTTTGACCGATATTCAACTCCTCGGTTTTTTAAATCAGTCAAATCGGTCCATAAATTTTCCACCATGCACTTTTTAATTTAATATTGTCTTACATTTGTTTAATTTAATATTGCCTTACATTTATAAAATATTTGTTCTTCCTTAAATATGTGCCAACTTTTGTAAAATTCCAAATTATTCAATTTGTTATTTACTATATTTTACCGGTGCGCTTCGCTGTCTTATTTCTTGCGATAACTAATATTTACTTTATATGGGAGCTATTACTCCGCCTGGACATATTCACCCTATTTGAAATTTGATATGAAAATTTCTTTTAAATATTTTAAGACTCATTATTATAGTCCTTTTTATGAGAAAATTTATATTTTCTTTGTATGGGGACCACCTCTCCGTCCTATTTTCATTTCATCAATTTGATATGATAGGATAAATTTTCCAACGAAATTTTAAAGCTCCCACTATAATAGTTCTTTAGCTCCTTAAAACACCTTAAACTGTGATCTTTGTGTCTCTCGGCGGGTGCTAGGTTTTATTTCTAGTTTTTTATGGAATTTTTTTTAGAATTTTGCGTAGATTTTGTTTTTGCTAGACGCCTTTTCGCTTTTTTCTAATATAAACAATTTGAATAGTTTAGTTTTGATTTTGCCAAAGTTTCTTCAGTAAGAAAAATGTTTTAAACAAAATATGGGACAACCTCTTTTTTTTTGTAATATATACGTTATAACAATGTTTGTTGAACCTTCAATAATTTGAGTAATTTTTGTTGTTGATGTAAGATTCAACAAGGTTGAAAAAAATCTTATTTTTAAATTTTCTTTTTTTTTCAATTTCATGTATCAAAGGCATATTGTGCTGTTGTCAATTCTTTTACTGTTTGTAATCAATATTGCCCCATTTCTTTCTTTTTTATTTATTTGTAGTATTAGTTAGATTTTTTTGCGATTTTAAAATAATTACAAAAATTTACCATAATGTAGTAACTTGTCATAAATATGTCACATTGTATAACATGTTTAAAGTTATTGTTCCTTTTTTGAGAAATAAAGGGAGTTTGTCAAACATTTTTGTAGAATTTATAATGAGAAACAATTATCATAAAAGGCGAATAGAGTATTTGCAGTAAGGATAGAATAGTCTCAAACCTCACGATCTCAACTCAAAAAAAAAATATATATATATATATATATATATATATATATATATAAATATATTTTTCATTTTTTTTTAAGATATCGTCTCTTAAAATGTTTGCCAAAGTGTTTTTCATTGCTGAGCCTGATTAAAAGATTCAAAAGTCATCTTTTCAAGCTTTGTAATTATAATAAATCTTTGAATTTAAAAAGTATCAAAAGGAATTCTGTATAAAAAAATAAATAACTAATAGTACCTACTATTACAGATACAGATTATTCAGCTTTCTTAAAAATTAATTCTACAAAATGACCCAATCTCTAAAACATTTTTGTGATTTTTAATAAACCCATCCCGATAATTTTGCTGGGTTATTATTTGGCAAATTAAAATGAAAGCTGTGAAATTTTTCAATATTAAGTTCCAAAATTTTTTTAACTATATTTAGTTTATTATAAAAAAGTATGCAAGCAAAAAAAAATAAAACAAAACAGATGTTTAATAAACCGCATAAAAAAAAAAAATAAAATAAAATTGGTAACAGAAAAATCTACATATAAATTATGGTCAACAACAAATTGTGGGGAGCAACAACAGCTACAAACAAAAAAGAGGTCAACTGTTTAAAATTTGTCGATTTAAAAATTCTCACGTTCAGTTAATGCAAAAATAATAATAAAAAATACACACAAAATAAATTAAATATATCGGAATTTTATATAAGTAAAGGTTGTTAAAGGATTTATTTATTATTGATATTAAAAATTTAAACCTAAATATATGTATATATAAAGTTTAAATTAAATATTATGTATTAAGTAATGATAAATGCTTTATAAATATTAATAAAATCATTTTATAATTTTATTATGTAATGGTTATAATAAATACTTTTAATTACATATATTTCAAAAAGACCCAACTGGATGGAAATATCTGATACTAACTACATGTGGCCATATTAATCACAATTAACCATAATTGTGGTATAAATATGTACTTATGTTTATATATATATTTATACACAGACATAAACATATGTATATTAAGGCTACTCACTCCCTAAGGGAGGGAAAAAATGTTTTTTTTTACCCCTCTGAAAATAAACCTTTGGTAAATTTTATAATGTTTCCCAAAATATTACGGTTCTACTGATGACCGTTCGTGAGCTAGACTGTCTTTAAAAAAGGTCTTTTTTTAGTTTTTTTGAATATTTTTGTATTTTATCTTAAAGAAACACACATAAAGTGCGTTATCATTTAAAAGGTATTCGAATGCCACATTCATTGGTATATAAAACATATCCAAGGGTGACCTATAAATTTAAATATTTCACAAAATATCCTATTTTTCGAGGTTTTTTTCACAATATTGTTTGTTATTTTTAGTGAAAATTTGAATTTTTAATTTTCTACTTGTTTTTAGATATTACTGGTATATGATTAACTTTTATTTCAATATTCTTGCAATTTAACAGTTTATTATACAGTCAATCTGATATAAAATTTTATTGACAATGTCTTTGTCAATATGGGTATTTAAATTCTGATTTTATAATTTTGATCTACACGTTTGAATTCAAATATTTACGAAAATTGCAAAAATAATATTAAAAAATAATAAATAAAATTAACAGTGAATGCTTAAAATACAAAAAGGATTAAAAAGTAAGACAAATTAATATACTGAAAATGTTAATTGGTTGTAGAACGTTAAACAGTGTTATAAATTGCAGTTTTATTCCCGTCAGCTCATGATTTCAACGAAATGAATCAAATACCAAGTAAAATAACATTTATGAGTTTTTAAAGGGCTCAGTTTAAATTATTTAGCCTATATAGCAATTAAAGTTGAACCGTACAAGCACAAAAATATGTTTTGTAGAAAATTGCTTATATTTTTTACATTCCCTGTTAATTCTTTTTATAACAATATTTTTATAATTTTGGTAAATATTTATTTTAATCCAAACGGTTAGTTCTTATCAGAAGAATAACTTTTTTACCCATATTGACTATGTTTATGCAAAATTTTATATAAGATGTCTGAGAAGCAGCGAAATATCAATAATATTAAAATAAAAATACATCAGCTAGTAGAAATTTCGAAATTTAAATTTTCATTAAAAATAACAAACAATATTGTAAAAAAACCTTGAAAATTAGCATGTTTTGAGAAATATTTAAATATTGAGGTCACCCTTGGATATGTTTTATATACCAATGGATACGGCTTCCAAATATCTTTTAAATGATGCAGCATTTAGTGTGAGTTTCTATGGGAAAAAATACAAAAGATTTCAAATAACTTGAAAAAAAACTTTATTAAAAAAGGTGCAGCTCATGAATAGTCATCAGTAGTCTGAAAATATTTTGGGGAACAACATAAAATATACCAAGATTAATTTTCAGGGGGGTTGGAAGAAGACTTTTTTGAGTGAGTCGCTTTAATGTAAATGTACGTAAATAATACATAAAAGTTAAAGAACAGTGAGAGAGAAAATAAATAATAATAAAAATATGTTTTATATATATATATATATATATATATATATATATATATATATATATATTAGCCACTTTATTAAAACGGAAAATATTTTTTAATTTTATAAACTATATATTTCTAAAACATTATGTGACATTAATATTATCTTAGGAGTATGCTATTTTTTGTTAACATTATATGAGTTTAACTATTTCACAAAATTATTTTAATAAAATTGTGTATCCTTTAGCATATAAGCTTCATATTTCTGCAATAACATGTAACATAAAATTATCCTAAATGTATGCTATATTTTGTTCAAATTATATGTATAGGGCGGATTTTCATGAAGTTATTGATTAATTTTAGATCTATAAATGTATAAAAATCTGCCTTCCACAGTTAAACATTTTTTTTTGTTTGAAGAAATGTCTTTCGCTTTTAAATGTTCAGTAGCGGAAACTAAATAATTAGAGGGCGGGCTTTTATTTATTTCTAAATGATTTATTTATTTTCTAAATGACCCTAAACTATGTTAAAAATTTATAATATGCACTAAAAGTGTTAATAATATATACATCTATATGTGTAAATGTTTGGAAGCATATTTAGGTGCTCCTTTTAAATCAATAAATGCATGAAAATTCGCCTTATAGTTATATGAAAGGGCCGAATTTACATGCATTTATATGTAAAAAATAAGCCCATAAAATATGGTTTTAGAAATTTACATTTACAAAAGTGTAAATTATTAGAAATTTTAGTGCATATTTTAACATATTTTAGGGGCTTATTTTAAAAATCAATTTATAATTATCTTGTTTCTCCTATTTCACATTAAAAAGATAAATATGTGGTTATAAACGTTTTTTTTTCATATTGAAAAAACTATATATTTATATTTAAAGAGCGGATGTAATAGAATTTTTTATTTAAATTAAACCCCCAAAATGTATTTTAAAAAATTCTAAATATGCACAAATTTTTTTTTTTTAAATTTACATTTATGTAAGTGTAAATTTCTAAAAGATATCTTAGGCACTTATTTATTTCTGATTATATGTGTTTAACCGAGTGTCTAGAGAAACTGCGATTGTCTAGCGATTGGCATTGATGGGCTAAATACAGGAAAAATACTAAAAACAATTAAAAACCAGTTCCATAACAGCGATTGAAAGTCAGAGATCTTTGCAAAAGGAATAGGTCTCAGAAAATTTGAACGCATTCTAGAGAACAAACTTTTTAAAAGTGCTTTATGATGGACCACAATTAATTCCAAATAACTTTTCAATATTTTACTTATAAAGGGAACAAAAATAAAAACTTTTATCTATTTGAAAAAATGTATGGAATTTGTGTCCCATAATGTACTAAAATTACCGATTATGGACCGAAATTTTATTAACCGAAGTACTTTTTTTCATAACATGCGAAACTCGACATTTTTTTTTTTTTTGCAAAATGTACTAGATTTCTAATTTCTTATCGCTGGTAGATAAATGAAAATCTGTTTTTTTTTATTAATTTTCCCGTATTCTATAAACTAATATATTTCTTAAGTGTTCCAATTACTATTGTTAACTGTAACTTGTGTTCATAATTCTATGGAATTGTTTAATTTGTTAAACTTATTATATATAAATTAATATTAAATACCAGAGTTGCCGTGGGAATTTAAACATGTGGTGTTAAGTAACAAGTAAAGGAAAAATTAACTGAATATGTTTATTTTGTACGACTGACAAATGGCTTAATGTAAAGCTCACACTATTTAAATAAGTGCTTAATATATAATAAATTGAAGTATTCTAAAAGTAGGCTGAATATTATAATTTTAAAATAAAACAATAGTACAGCAATGGACTAATAAACTAGTGTTATTAAATAGTATAATATACTAGCTTAACTCGGTGTTCTTCGCTGCCCCCATTGATGTGAAAAATAATATTTACTTTTCTTTCAACTGCGAAGTGTAAGAAAGTTATTGAAAGTAAAAATTTAAGACTTTCAGTACTTTAATCTCAATTGTGATTCTTAGTGAGAAAACTATTCTCATCAAATTTTTTCTGAAATAGTTTTTCAGCTATGCTATAATTAATATTTGCTTTGTATGGGAGCTACCACTTCCCTAAACTTGTTGGCCCTATCTTCATCTCAACTATGGAACTTCATAAGAAAATTATTCCCACCAAATCTTAACAATTCCTCTGTAGTAGTCCTTTACATGTGCAATAAATAAGATTTACTTTGTATGTAGGCTACCACTCCCCTTAGACATGTTCGCCCTATCTTCATCCTAATTATGTATCTTGGTAAGAAAATTATCTCAACAAAGTGTTATGACTTTCACAGCTACTGGTCTTCAGATATGTATTAATTAAGGTTAGCTTTGCATGGAGTCTATCTCTGCCCCTAGACCTGCTCGCCCCATTTTCCTACAAAATCATAAGAATTTCGCTGTTATATTTCATGAGATATATTTGCCTTGTATGGGGACTACTACTCCCCAAAGACCTAACCGTCCTATTTCCATCTTAATCTTATTGAGAAAATTATTCAAACCAAATCCTAAGATTTTTTCTGCAATAGTTGTTTAGATATGCAATAATTGGGATTTGCTTTGTGTGGAGGCAATCACTTCTTCTTGGCCTGGTCGTCCCATTTTCACCTCAACTATGGAATTTCAAAGAAAATTATTTTTAAAAAATCTTGAGACTTTCGCTGTTATACTTCTTAAGATTTACGATAATTAATATTTGCTTTGTATGGGGGCTATCACTCTCCCTATATATCCGCCCTATCTTCATTTCAATTGTGAACCTTCATGAGAATATTATTCTCACAAAATCTTAAGAATTTCTCTGCAATAATTCTTTAGATGTGCAATAATTAGATTTGCTTTATATGGGACTATCACTCCCCCTTGACTTACCCACCCCATTTTTATCACAAATATGGAACTTCATAAAAACTTATTTCTACAAAATCATAAGACTTCTGCTATTCAAGTTCTTGAGATATGCGATAGTTAATATTAGTTTTGTATAAGGCGTACCATTCCCCCTGCTTCAATCGAAAAATAAATTAGCCTATATTACTTTTATATATCACAGAATGATACTGTGGGCATTTTAAGAAAATCGGTTCAGCGTTTTAGCTTTCTACATAGCCTAAACGAATAAACAGACAAACAGTGTTGCCAGGAGAGGAGAAAAAAGAAAAGAACTTTAAAAAAGGTAAAAAGGGCTAAATACCCCCAAAAATAAGGTCAGAAAAAAGTTAACATTTTTTTTAATTTAAAAACTTATTTTTCTCGTTCTCATTAGTTTTTGATATTTTTTAAAAAATTGTAATTATAAATAACACTTAGAAAAATGACTCAATGAAAAATCGCCCAAAAAATTCCCATACAAATTTTGAAAAATTATCCAATTAAAGTGATTTTTCATAATTTTTGAACTTTTTGATTAAGCATTTCTAAAGTTTTGGTGATCTTTCGCATTGATAAGATCTTTTCTAAATTATTTTCATAAATAGTTTCTATGGTTGATAAAGTATATTAAAAAATAATTAAATAATCGACTTAGTAACTCCATTTCGCAATTTCGATTTTTTGTGCGAATAAAAGTACAAAAAATTATTATTATATGGATGATTCTTTAAAAATAAAATTAGTAATAGCAAATAAGAAATTACTTCCTTCGTTGTTGAAATACTAACATTTTAGTCTTTTTAAGGCAATTTTAAGAATAAAAATGGCTAGAATTTTGAGGCTAAAAACAAAATAAAAAGGCTAGATTTAGCCTTAAAATGCTAAACTGGCATTACTGCAAACAAACAAAGAAGCACAGATTCATTTTTATATATGTATATAGATACCAATTTTAAAGGAATCATTAAATAGGGAATTTTAAATTACCTTAAAATTAATTTTAAATAAGTATTAATTTCAAAATATATTAAAGAAAATCTATTTCTAAATCATAACAAATTAAGACCTACTTAAAAAAAAATGAAGATAAACAATTTATTACTTACCATGTATTCAAGAGCTCTCTCTAAAATGTGTAAAAATATTATAAAATCTTCATTTTTCATATTCATTTTGTGCTGCCACATACATCACTTAAAGCCTTTACATATTTATAAAATATAAAAAAAGTATAAAAAACAGATATAAGATTTAAAATATCCCTTTTTTGTAGCATATTTTAAGCTGTTTGTAAAGTATCTCATGTTTTGCATACTTTTAGAAATCCGTAAATAATGTTTACAAATATTTGGTAATAAATTTTTTATGTAACTTCTTTTAACATAAAACAAATGTTTATAGGATATAAATTAAGGCAAAAGAAATAAATAAAATGTTCCATTAAGTAAAATCGAGAACAAAAATAAAAAATGAAATTTTCTATTTTTTTTTTGCTTATATGTTACCTTGTCTTAAATAAATGTTTAAAGAAATATTTCTTAAGGTTTTGTAATTTTTTTATGTGTTTTCCTATAAATGATATTTCTTTTATTTATTTGTCTATAATCTCTAGAGCTCAATATGTTATTTATTAAAGTTGATTTTTGCTGTAAGCCGATACAAATAAAATGTAAATTTTGTTTTTGTTGATATGTTTATATACTAGTGTTAGAATTGTTTTCAAATTTTGCTGAAAAATTTAAACACAATATTGATAAGCATAAAGTCAATATGTTATTTAGCATCATTTTTATGAGAAACTAAATGAAAGTTTGTAACATAGAATACAACTAGAAGTTTATGTGAGAGCCACTTCGAACTAAATTTTCAAAATAATTACTCATTTTTTCAAAACACCGAAAATAAAATATATGTGACTACATGTATTTTGCTGTTGCATGAATTAGGTTCTTGACAATAGAATCAGGTTTTTTTTGCCACATAAATATTTACTTATTAATTTATGTAATTTTATTATACATAACAGTTTATCGCTTTTTACTAAAAATTTATATATTTGAACTTTTTACATAAAATAAGTAATTTCAATGAGTAGTCTTAAAATTATAATTTACAATATTTATACAAATATACCGCAATGTTATTAGAATTTTTTTGCTACAGTCTAAAGCGAACTATATGCGGTCCAATTGATTTTACCGAAATTTTCCACACAAATAACTACCTTTATAACGAGCACGGTTATAGCGGACTTTTTTATAACGAACACATTTTTAATGTCCCCAGAAAAATATTTCATACCAAAAAATACGTTTAAAAATATTACTTTTATATAAATTAAATTGGACATTTCAAAAGCATTCAAAAATTTAAAACTAACGGAAATATATTTCATTAATTTCAATTTAAATTACTAAACTAAAAAAAAACTAAAAATTTCAATTTAAATCAATGTACAAATATTTATAGCTGTTGACCTTTTTAACTACTCATACATACTTATCGAAAACAGTTAAAAATAAAATGGAAATTATAAGAGGATTAAAAATTAAGTTTTAGAAAATTGCTATTCCTTAAATATAATATAATATAATATAATATAATATAATATAATATAATATAATATAATATAATACAATATAATATAATATAATATAATATAATATAATATAATATAATATAATATAATATAATATAATATAATATAATATAATATAATATAATATAATATAATATAATATAATATAATATAATATAATATAATATTCCAGAAAAACTTACTAACGACATTAGTTCATGCTTTGGGATTTTAGAACATATAGGATAAAGTCAGATTTTCGATAATAAAATAGTTAAAATTTGCTAAGATCTGTACATAGCCTTATTGGGAGCTTGAGCTCGTTTCCAATTTTGAAATCATCTCCGTGAAAGTACCTTTTAGAAAAGTAAAAAGTTATTATATATTCTCAAAGAAAATTTTATTTTGGAGAAAAAAGAGTGTATACACTTTTCGGAGCTCAAAGTACAAAAAATCATAATTTTTGAATTTTTCCATTTCAAATTTGTTTATTAGTGGACTCGGAAAAGATTTTTCTCAAATATTAAATTCAAAACAAATGATTTTGATTTTGGGTTAGGAAATTGCGAAAAGGGAAAACATAATTTTGTTTTATATATTATAAATTTTTAAAGTACTTTCTATTTGCATTTATAATTAGCACGGCATCCAAAAATATTCAAAATCATATTTTTTCCTGGATTTCAAAAAGACCAAAGTTTTATTTATCCGCTCCAGACAATTTTAAGAATTTTGGCATCAATTTTGTATAGCTTATTTTTGCACGTTTTGATTTTAACAGCATATTTTGTCATTTTTTCATAGAAAATTTTTTACTTTAGAGTATATTTTAGCAATTTTGCATATTTTTCATTTAAAGGCAAAATTTTGCAAAATTTTCACCCTATTTAATTTTTTACTTAATTTGCCATTTGTGAAATTTTCTTTTTACTGTCACATACGTTTTTCAAATCTGATTTCTTAATAATTTTCATCTTATAAATTGGTAGAAATTTTGAAATTTCCTGATACAATGCATTAGAGTTCATCAAATCGGCTTTCGAATAATCGAATAATCGAATTTTTGCTAAAGAAAGTCGAAAAGTTCAAATCGTCTTTTTGGTTTAAAAATTGTCGAGAAATCGACTTCCTTGTTGCCAGATAGTCGAATAAAGTCAAATATATTCGAAAAAAGTCGAAAATAATCAGAAAATGTAAAAAAAACAATTAGCTTATTTAAAAGAAATAGTTTTTAGCAATCTCAATTGCTGAATAATACTTTCATTTAATTCTATACTATTATAAGTACAATTCGAATTTATATATATTTGGGTTTCTACAATGAAATATTTGTTATTTGTTTATGTAGGCTGAAAATCTACTACGTTATTATGTAGTGTTAATATTAACGTTTATTTAGTATATTGCGCAATAAACTGTCATAATAAACTGGTATTCCATAAAATTATTCAATTCATGACTCATTTAAACTAAAATGGAAACATATACAAATATTCTGCATATGTATTCTAAAATTATTTTATTCACATTTAGATTTCTGTTGTACATGATGTTATATCATTTTTGAATGGGTCATATATTGTTATATTATATTTTAAAATTTGTTTAAAAATTTTTAATATTTTTTGTTTTTTTAATTCAAAAAAGTATATTTATTGCTCACCCGAAATGTATATATAAAAATGCCATAAAGTATGCTGCTGTTATATAAATTAGTTTCTTTTCTTTGTTTTTCTACTTTAATATAAAAAAAAAACAATTCAACAACTGTGAGTCCTTTAAATATCATTATACTTTTTTCCTGCCCTTTAGTCCACATGTAGTACGTTTTATTGACTTTATGGCCTCTTTAGCTTGTGTCTAATAAATAAATAAAAATGCTAAACACCTGTTTTGTTTTCTTGACTTTATAGGTTTTATTATTTTTCATTTTATTCCCTCATTATTATTAACGCTTCCTTAGTAATTTTAATATATTATTTTTTATAATATTAATAATTTTATTACAATACTTAGTATATATACATATATATTTTTTGAAGCTGTTCTTATGCTTAATATTAGATATAAATCGTTAACATTAGAAAACGTGTAAATATGACCCCGCCAGTTGATGGTAAAGTTTCCTTTTCCTTTCTGCCTTATGTTTTGGTTTCCTTTTTTTCTCTTTAAAGGAAATTGTTAACCTTTTTTGTGAAGTTTGTTTTCTTGCCTGTGTGTGGAAGTGCGTTTATTTTCACTTTGGCAAATTTTTATTTTTATACAATTTTTTTTTTTTTTTGATATAATATTTGCTTTTGTATTTCCATTTTCCGCTCAGTATTGTATAGCAGTTACACGTTTAAGCATTATAACGAAGCGTTACATTATGGTACTTATAAAAAGTAATAATCATAATAATAAAAGGAACATTTATACAGTTATACATATATACTAGGGTTATAACTATTTTTGAACCTCAAAATACCATACCACTACCTTATAGCCAATATTTTCATGATAATAAAAACCACTTTTTAAATCGATTCGGACAAAAAACTTCACGCACGCATATTTTTTATATCTTTTATATACAGTTCAAAATGTTTAAATGGTACAAGTTAAGAAAATGGTATGGATTACAAATACCTTATTTTAAGTTTTTTATTCCGCTTAAATAAGAAAAACATTCTGATAAGTATAAACATTTTACTATTAATTAATTAATCGTATTTTTGCACATATTCTGTGACAAATTGCATCGAAATGTTTTTCATTAGAACTTTCATCAAAAAATGTCGAGACATTAAATACTTTTTATTTATTTATTTCAATGTATCAGTAACCTAGCCTATTGGTCAGCGATTACAAATTTATACTTAATAAAATTTAGTGGAAAATACCATTAAAAATTAACAAAAATTAATTTGTTTATATATATATATATATATATATATATATATATATATATATATATATACAAATCGCGGTTTAACAGAGATAAAGCAAAGCGGTCAAAACTTATGTATTTTGATCCCAAAATAATAACATCTATATAAAAATTTTTTAACTGTCGGGAAAAATTAATATCACATTCCTTTATGCATTTCAATGCTCTAAAAGGCCTTGCTATCGAATTTTGGATATTTACAAAAATTGCGAAAAGTTATAACCCTAATATATACTCTTTAATTCTAGTTAATTTATAGGACTAGAAATTGTAAAAATAATTTGTTTCTTTTAATTTTACTTGTCCTCAAAGATTTTTTTTTACTTTTATTTAACTATATTCTAGATTACTAAGGTATGAAAATATCGTCAATTCCCTATAATTTTCTTTAAAAGATTTCAAAAAATATGAAAGGATATAGAAATATAAAAATTTACAGTCGTATTCACCAAATTTTTCATACAAATTTTGTATGAAATGTATTTTAAATTAAAAATTTGTTTTTGAATACGGGGATTAGTTCATAAAATATTTCTTCAGCTAAAACTTTTCACATCAGAACTGTAGAGTGTTTATGTGTTTTTAACGAGTAACAAAGGACGAATATTATTCTCTTTGGAAATATAATTCAACTCCCCTGCCCCAAAACACGTGAGCATGATTTTCATTTTAAATGAAAAAAAGGAAACTCATCGTATTTTTTTTCAATAACTGTTGTCTGCATTATTTTTGTTGCCTTTTATAAAAAAGGATGGAAACAGATGAATTTTATTGTATAATTTTATACAATATTTAGATATATTTACGTATATCTTTTTGTGTAGAGACTTTTTTCAACTCTTGATTATTTATGATACAAAAAACAGGAATAAATAAACACTTGTTCATAAAAGATTTTATTTTATTTTTATTTTTTTGGTTCAAAAAGCCAACAGAAAATATTTTTATAAGCTTGTTTAAAATGTTGTGGCTAAAGAAAATATTTAAAAAACAAAAACACAAATCATGATTTATAAAAGCTAACTAAACATAAATATTTTAATATATACATTTTCTTAAATGACACCTAAAATAAGCTGTAAAAAAACAAATATTTAAAAATACACTCTAAAATAATATGAAAATTGTTAAATATTTCATGAATAAAATGAACTAATTCGAATTTTCTAGTCCACTATTAAATTTAAAAAGTTCTTTCAATTAAAAGAAGTTCAAATCATATTTTTTTAGGCCTTTGAAATTATAGTATATATAGATATTTATTTGTCCATTTTATTTTAGTTAGTTATTGATGTGTTTTTTTTAACAACTCTATAAATTCATTTTGAAATGTAATTAGGTGTCAACAACAGTGTTGCCAGGAGATGGGAAAAAAGAGGCTAAATTGAACTTTAAAAAAGGTCAAAAAAGGCTAAGTGCTTTTTTTAATTTGGAGACTTATTTTTTCTCGTTCTTATTAGCTTTTAAAAATTTTCTAAAGAAATCATAAATAAATTTATAAATAACACCCAGCAAAATTACTCAATGAAAAATTATCTCAAAAAATCCCATACAAATTTGGATTATATTTCATATGAAAAGTTACCCTACGTTTTGAAGTGATTTTTTTGTCATTTTTGAACTAAAATTCCATTTTTTTTATTAAGCATTTCCACTTTTTTTGTAATTTTTATTATTAATATGATCTTTTTTTTAAATTACTTTTATAAATTAATTTAGTTATTGATTTAGTAACTATACAAATTTAGTTAAGTCTTTTATTTGGAAAATAAAGTCCCGCAGGCGAAATTTTTTAAATATAAATAATCTCATTATTTTCTGCGAATAAATACACAAAAATGCTTAAATGGATCATTTTGTAAATATAAAATTTGTTATAGTAAATAAGAAATAATTTTCTTCTTTGTTGAAATACTAACATTTTAGCCTTTTTAAGGCAATTTTAAAAATCAAAAAGGCCAGAAAAAAAGCTAGAAGCTAGATTGAAAATTTTGAGGCTAGAAGCAAAATAAATAGGCTAAATTTAGCCTTAAAACGGCAATAAATAATGAAATAAATTATGTTTGTTTTCCTCCTTTTTTTTTTGCTTACGTAGCATACACCTAGGCTAAAAAAAACCACAACGTTCACAATAGTAACGTAGTGACCTAATAAGATTTGCATAATACTTTGCGTAATCAACTGGCATACAATTTTATTTATAATTCACATAAAAGCCTCCAATTTATGGCGTATTTAAAGTAAAATGTAAACATCTGAAAAAATATATACTGCAAAAAAAGACACATGCAAGTAAATATAAATGGCTTTACTGATAAGTACATTTTTTTTTGTTACACACAATCGACTTCATCAACATCCACAACAAATTTATTTCCCCTGATAAAAATGTGCTTTGAGCAAAAAAATAAATGTCAAAATGCAATACAGTAGAAAAAAAAAACACAAAATTTTCTACCAAATAATAAAAATATCTGTTAAATACTTTTACCCATATACATATTGCAATAAACAAAACATGGCTTTATATAGAAACAACAACAATATACAATAAGAATGAAAAAAAAAAAATAATGAAAACACTAACAACAATATTAATGATCTGAATATGTCAACAAATGACAATACAATAGAATACAATTAATTTGTAAAAAAAAACGAGTCATATGAATGAAATAAACGAAAACAAAAAATAGGCAACAATAATGGAGCATTTTTTATTTTTTTGTGTGTACCAATATCCCTGCAAGCATTTAGTGAAGTCTTTTTCGAAATGGCTCACTTCTTCGCCACTCTTAGAAGTGCAATAGAAGATTTCTCTCAATTTTCTAACAACAAAATATATCAGTATACAAATTGAATCTTTTAAACGTAACTTCTTTAATCACTATTAGATGTTGTTTATATAACAGTTGCAGTTATCCACAAACGAAAACACTATTTTTCAACACTTTTGCTAGCATTTGGAAGATTGTCTTTTATCAATCCACATAATATGTCGAATTTGGCACTCTAAGATGATTAATAATAGAACGTGCAAAACTTTAAAAATAACACACATTATGAGGATTTTGGCGATTGTTTACATTTCATAATGGGGAAAAGAACAAGCAGAAAGAATATAATTTTGCTTAGTAAAAATATAAATTTTGAAGTGATTAGAATCAAAAAAATATTGACATTAATTAAAATTATTTATGTAAGCTTATAATGAAACAAAAAAATTATAAGTTTTACTTATAAAAGAAAATTAAGATAATAATGTAAGCGTTTATCATAATTTAAAAGAAATTATCAATATTTCAACTAGTTTTGGGCAAGCGAATAAATTTAGGAAAGCATTTTCATTTTCTATATAATTAAAATATATTATTAACAATTTGAGGGCCAGAATATGGACAGAAAATTTTGTTTTATATAAAATTCTTAATAACTTAAACAACATTTTTTAAAAGTGTAGGAGTTTGACTTATATATGACATACCCGCAGCAAAAGTCGCTAATTTTCGGAATAATTTTCTATAGAACAAAAAGTTAGGAATATATTAAAATTTCGATTTTACAAGTTTATTCTATGGAAGATTAAAATTTTTATATACAGCAATAAAAATTCGAAAAATATTTCAGAAGAGCTGAATTTTTGCATTTTAAATTTGAAAGGAATTTATAATTTTAAAAATTTTATTTATAATTTTCAAAATTTTAAATTAAATTTTTTTAAAAGTTTGAAAAGAATTCAAACATTGTTGTTGTTATTAAATATTTTGTTGTTGTTGTAATGCTTGAAATGTATGGAGTAGATTGTAGTAACTTCTGGTTAAGTAGCGGTATTTATTTCTGAGTTTCAAAAATATTAAATATTGTCAAAATTGATTGAAAAGATTTTCAGGGCCCATATGAGATTTAAATAACGATTTAAAATGGTACATCATCATTAAAATTTGTAATAGAGTATGGAAATGGTTAAAAGACCATGTAATCTTTAATAAAGGTAATTTACTGTGAAAGAGATTGGAGAAAATTTGTTATAAATATTGTTTCAAATATTTCCAAAATTCTTAGTAGTCAGCTATTTGTATATGGTGTTCGCCTTATAAAAAGTGTTCTTTAATTGTTTCTCTGTAGCAAAACTGGCGATTTTAGAAAAAAAAATTAACTAAAAAAAATTTATTTATTGAATTACATAGAAAATTCAATATAAAATTAAAATTAATAATAATGTAGTCTTGTAATATTTATAAATCGTTTATTATATTACTGAAAAATATTGTGGAAATATTGAATTACAGTTTTTATAATGCGAACATCATAACCTTTCTAAAAATCACACATTGTCGCCGAACATACTAATAATTGCACATATTCTAATAGATGTTAAATGTTCATTTGAATTCAAAATCGTTTTGTGCAATTAATTTTATTGTTTTCTGTAATAAGAAATAAATTGGAATATTAATAATTATTCTTATTTTATTATATACTCCTACTTTATTAAATTTTAAAGAAACAAATATTATTTTCTAATTTTGAACTTAAAATATTTCTTAGTATTATTTTTTAATTTAATTTTTTTTTTAATGTTAATTTAAATTGAAAATATTGTTGTGCAATTAATTTCATTTTAAAATGTAAGTATTTTAAGTAAGACATTATTATTTAAAAAATTTTATGAAAAATAGTTTTAAAATTCTTCAAATATTTTCTATCGAAAGTGTAGCTACATTTTTACTATCGAATTCTGATATAGTTAGAGATAGCATCTTTTGAGTAACGCTTTAGTGGGGATTGGAAGATTCGAATTAGGATTTTTATATTAGATATTTTTTAGTGCGTTACAGTAGATCTTAATACGTGACGTACAAAATTCACTAAAGCGTTACGAATTCTGATCTACTTCGTAACACCTTTCGGGAAGAAATGTGCCACTAAGAGATAGTTCCTTTTGAGTAACGCTTTAGTTGGGATTTGAAGATTCGAATTAGCACCTTTCATTATACGCGTACGTGATGTAAAGGGTTACTCAAAAGGAACTGTCGCTTAGTGGCACAGTTCTTCCCGAACGGTGTTACTAAGTAGATCAGAATTCGATAGTAAACTTCCCGGTGTGTCGATATATTTACGCTTTCGATAGAAAATGTTTCCAGGGATAATACGTATAACAAAAATTACAAATAAAACCCTTGTTACAAAAAAAAAATTGTGAAAAATATATTTATAGCATCACAGCAAGAAAAGCAAGCAAGTGCTTATAATTTAAGATTTTTAAATTGTATTGGAAAGAGAAGAAGTTGATCTTTTTAAAAAGTGTATGCAGAAAATTGTACTTTGCCACAAAATCATTAATTACTACTAATCAGCGTGGGTTTCGTGGCAGATCTACAATTACTAATATTTTCTGACTACAATATTTCATCTATTGAATCGGGTTTTCAAGTTGAAGCTATTTATACAGATTCTATGAAAGCTTTTGATAAAGTATCACATATCATATTACTTCAAAAACTATTTTCAATTGGAAATTATTCTAATTTACTCTTTTGGATATAATTTATACTCAGAACTGAACTTACATTGTCTGTATTAATTGATACAAATCTTTTCCATATGTTCAAACATCGGATACGCCTCAGGGAAGCATTTTAGGGCTCTTATTTTTTTAATCTGTTCATTAACGACATTTCTGCGCATTTTGGAAATACGAAATATTTACTATTTGCTAATGATTTGAAAATTTTCTTAAAAATAAAAACTCTTGAACGTGCACAACAATTTCAATCAGACTTGAATCGTTCGTATTCTTTGTGTATAAATAATAAATTAAAATTTAATTTCAGCAAATGTATACATATTTCAGACACTCATGATCGACATAAACTTCATGTCTCATTTAACATTGGCTCTTCCAAGTTAAAATCTGTGTATAAAGTTAATGATTTGGGAATAGTTTTTGATTCAAAATTCAATTTTGTACCTCATTTAGAGGCATTCTTTAGCCTTTATCAAAGAAGTAGTTTTAATTTTTCAGATTCTACTACCCTAAAAATTTTATACATAACTTATGTAAGATCCAAATTAGAATATGCATCAATAATATGGGCTCCAAATTATGGAAATCATATTAATCGCCTTGAAAAAGTGTAGAAAAAAATTGTTAAATTTTCTTTAAAAAGTTTAAGATTTGCTCAGCCTATACATTCATATGAGCAACATAGTTTACTTATTGGTTTGGAAACGCTGGAATTAAGAAGAAAAATTCAGTATATGTCATTTATTTTTGATTTAGTTAATAACAATATTGACTAGTCAGATATTCTTTCTAAAATTTCCTTCAATATCCCATGCAGGCAACTGCGCTATTTTAAACCATTTTATGATAAAGTTCATCGTTCAAAATTTGCTCAAAAGAAATCAATTATTCGTGTCTCACAATTTTTTAATATCGTACCATCTGATCTCTTTTGATTCCCGATAAAATATTTTATTAGGGAAAAATATGAAAAAAATATATTTTCTGATAACGCGTGGATAAAAAGTGACCATAAAATAAAAAAAATAAAAAGAAAAAAATTTAAATTAGAAAACAAATATTCGAGATAATAATTTTAAAAACCGTGAAGTCCAAAAAATTTTTTTTTTAAATAACACCCGATTAATAAAAATCTTAAAAAAGAACATCCTTTCAATGACAATCATGGGTTAAAAAAGTATTTCAGCAGCTCATTTTCAGCATGAAGTACTTCCTTCAAATGGAAACGCAATGTTAAAATCATCATTTTATAGCTCTTTTTCAGTTATTTATTTTTTTTTTTTGCTGGGATTGTAAAACAAATACCGACTTACACATACTCACGCATACAACAAACATGCAAACATATCCTTAGCTCTGGTGACTGTTCCCGTATTGAGTGATATTATTTGCAGATTTTAGTTATCACTTTGTTTTGTTGTTTTAACATTTGTTTCTCCCACAAATCAGTTTTTGGTTTGTAAAGTATAATGTACATTATTTATTACCATGGCAACCAAAAATATGCAAAATCATATTTTCATATTTTTTCTATTCGAAATGAACCAAACTGTTACAGCATATTTTAGTCTTAATAGAATATTTCTGCATATCTTGAGCTCTACAGTATATTTTGTCATATTTTCATAGAAAATCTTTATTTTAGGGTATACTTTATCAACTTAAATTGCATATCATTCAAGTAGATGATTGAATGAATTAAAAATTTAAATGAGAAAAAATATAACATTTTTTATTTTTACTATTTCCTTTATTTTATTTTTGCTTGAATATATTAATTAGCTTTTGATGTACAATTAAATATAAGGTTTTCTGTATATAATATATATATATATATATATATATATATATATATTCATGTGCAATATGATGATTCAGTTATAGTGGAGGAAATTTACACAGTCAAAAGTTTCATTTTAATATACTTGTTTTTAAGCTTTTTTAAAGCGTTTTTATTATTTCAAAATATACACTGCACAATGTTTCGATATTTATAAAACTTAATCTGAAAAATCGGATGGGAAACAAAAACTTGGAAAGGGTTTTAAAAAATGTGAATGTCAGAACCCATCCAAAAAAAGATCTGAAAAGGAACAGGAATGAAAAAATCATGATTTTAATATTGTGTTATCTAACCCAGGGTTGTCATTTTTATGCTTCTTTTTTTCATGCTTCCAATCTATTCATTGCTTTTGAAGTACTTATCTTAAAAATATGTATAAAATACTTTTAATAAAAATTCTTATTAAAATATAATAAAATATTTTTAAATTTGTGAATTTTTAATTTTCTTAGAAGTTATTAAAGTTTTTTCCTGCCAAAAATATATTAGTTTTCACTTTTTTGCAATTAATTATTAATACCTTCCAAAACACACAATATGCACTTAGTTCTATTTTTAGAATCCTGAAAATGTTCTTTTTTGAAAGCACTTGATCGTTTTTTTTTCTTGGAAGTGCTTGATTTTGTTACCCCGTATTTTCTCTTCTGAGGGTTCTGTGGAATCGGTTTTTAAAACGTTAACTTGGATATACCTTTACAACACTAGTCTAAACTTTTATGTAAATCGCACTAGAGCTTTATTTCTAAAAAAAGAATTATTTTCGGATTTTATAAATTTCTTCTGAATATGAAAAACTCCAACCAGCATATATATTGAATGAGTAATATAATATATAATATGAAGATAGATATAACGAAATGAAGAAAGCTGTTAATCCTTTAATTATGCCCATAATTGCTACAGAAAAGTAGAGGTATGATTGAAATGTTATGAAGTGTACAATCTCTTTTTAAGGTCCATCATATATAATTGACACACGTACAATTTCTATAAAGATAACGACAGAAAAATGTAGCGTAAATGAGCCCACAAAATAAACTATATATGTATGGTTTTTCAGAAAAAATTTTTATACGAACATTTAAAGGCTTTATTGATCCTACATTTATTTGTCAATATATTTTTAATACCTCTATTAGATCCAGTGTTATCGAATGAATTCATATAAAATTGTTTATGCTTCTCACAAAAAAATATATATTTAAATCTATCCGCAATTTGAAACATCAGAAACGCTTTTAGAAAATTTTTTAAAAGTTCCGAATCCTTTCATATACATTATAAATCCTTGTCAATAAAATATACAATTAAACCAGAGAAAAAATCGTTTGATCAACGTTTTGTTATTATTATTATTTGCTACAAAAACACAATTTTTTGTTAGCAATTGAATAGTGACCTTCAGTTTTAACGAATTCCAAATACCCTTTAACTTATTATGAAATTAAATTTACTTGATTACAAAAAAAAGTTATTAAATTGGAAAATAAAATCAATAACTTAAATAAATGCATGTAAAAATCAACTTATCATTGTCGGTAGTTATGTCTATATTAACTTAAAACGAGGAAAAGAAAAAAATTACACTCTGCTGTAAAATTATACTTATATATAGTTGTTAATCCTCTTAAGGACAGCACATAACAATTTATAAAATATCCCTCCAAATTTTTGAGAAAAAAATTCGGAAAAAATTGTGTTTTAAGTCAAATTTGTATATAAAATTTTCCGCTATGAAGTCTTTTTTTATTATTATTTATTATTATTTTTATTATTTTTTAACTAAGCATATTTTTAAATATTATTATTAAATTATTATTAATATTAAATTATTTTAAATATTATTATAAATATTATTAATATTATACCATCTCGTTTTTAATCTTAAAACATATCGACATAATTTTATAGTTAAAATAATTTGTAGAAATTACAAATACAATGATTAACTTAAATATGCTCTTTTTACACTCATGATGAAGGGAATATAAATGAAAATAACAAGGGAAATACTCGTATGTACTATTAAAATGTATTTTTATACCAGCATAAACAAAAGATCGATACACAAGCATTTCCAAGTTGTTAAAATGCAGATAAAAAAAGTTATAAATCACTGTTTTTCATCAAGAGTCAATTTTCATGCCGCATATAGTATATTAAAAAGATGTCAAGTATAAAATAAGTTAAAATAAATGAATATGCAAAGAACAAACGAAATGAAATTTAAAAATCTGTAGAATAAAATTTAAATAAAACCAAATGTCACAGCTATTTTAAGATTTTTAAAGGGTAGAGATTTTTAAATAAAAAAACGCAAAAGAATCTTTAAAGTGTTTAAAAATCAAGGCGCATTTTGAAGCTTTTTTAATGACTTATATTAGGGTTCTATAAGTTGGAACAAAAAGTCGACTATTCGACTTTTTTTCAATTTTTAAATAATTTATTTTTCAACTGTTTTCGTTTTTAAATAGCTATTTTTTCGACTATTTTCAATTTTGGAATAGTCGACTTTCGATTATTTTCGACTTTTTCCTACTTTCGATATTTTCGTCCAAAACAGTCGAAAAAGGCAGCAATGTCGTAAAATCGAAAAATTTACTTTATTTAAAGGGAACAGTTAACCTTTATATAAAGTAAATTTGACAACTTTATCCAACTATATCCAACTGTTTAGGATTTTTTCCAACTATTTTGGACTTTTTCCGATTATATTCGACTTTTTGAGTATTTTCGACTTTTTCGACTATCTGGCTACAAAAACGTCGATTTATCGAAAATTTTCAAAGCAAAAAATAGATTTTTTATTTTATATATATATTATAAACACTACCTAATTATGCCAATTATGGTCAATTTCGTGCTTCCTTTGCAATATGCCTTAGCAAAATCTGTTTTGACAAAAGTGTCCCATTTTGAACTATCAACAACATTTGACTTAAAGTTATGGTCCCAATCAATTATATTTATCGCAGTTCTTATACCTGTATAACAACAAAGAAGGTGAACAACTTATCCACAAAGTCCGATTTGTTTAAGTAATATATATATATACTATAGTAATTTACAAATTTAAAAAAT
Source organism: Protocalliphora azurea (assembly GCA_932274085.1). Classification (NCBI taxonomy): domain Eukaryota; kingdom Metazoa; phylum Arthropoda; class Insecta; order Diptera; family Calliphoridae; genus Protocalliphora; species Protocalliphora azurea. The sequence goes on from OW026521.1 coordinate 107,172,375, forward strand.
ACATACTTTACTTTAATTTAATTTCCTTTAACCTATTTTTTATTTTATTTATTATTATTATTATTATTATTATTATTATTATTATTATTACTACTATTACTTTTTTTCTTAAATAAAATTCATACTTTTCAGTCCTATTTACTCTTAGAATATTCTATCCTCACACACACTTCCAAAAACCAACAAAGAATTTACATATTGCTTATTTTCTTTTTCCTTGTTTTTTAATCATGTACTTTCAGACATCTTCACTCACTCAACTGGCTGACCACAAAAGACGCCATTGTCGTTTCCAACGTCAACAACTTCACGAACTACAATTGTCACAGCGTCAATTGAAACGTCAATTTAATGAATTGAAATATCATCGTATTGCCGAACGTGTACGTAGCATTGAAATTGAACAACATCGTATAGCAGATGCCAATTTCAATTTATCGCGTCAAATAGCCTCACTCGATAAGTTACACTCATCCATGTTGGAACTGCTCGAAGATGTTGAGAACGTACAGACTAAAGTTGATAAAAATATACCCGAACTGCGTCACGAAATTTCAAAATTGGAATTTGCCAATGCCCAGCTAATGTCCGAACAAAATTTAGTGCGTGAAGAGGGTAAAAATGTGGCACGTTCGCTGCAGGCAATGGCTGTGAGTGTTAGTACTTTGCAAGATGAACGTGATGGTATACGGCGTATGCAATCAGGCGTTGGCGAAATGCGTACAAAATTGGATCGTCTGCAAACAATTGTTGAGGATGTACAAAGAGCACTACAGCATCGTCAACATCGTGGTTATGGCAACAAGGATAATAAGGTATGTAGAGGAGAGGAAGCAATGGCAGGGTAAAATATTGTAAATATTCATAAATGGGTATAAAAAGATTTGCAATAAATGTATAGGAAACCTGATGGACAAAATTGGCAAGAAACACAAATGCTATTCATAATAACTACAACATCCCAAAATTGTACAATACACTTACATTTTTGTTTGTGAATAGAAATATTTTTCTGGGAATATACCATGTTTCTAATTTTTGTTTTGTATAGTCTGTTATTTTATACTTTACAAAAAATAAATGTTTGTGAGATTGGTTTTCCCTATACAAAAATTTTTTATGCATACAAAAAATTTCTGTAAAATTTTCTAGCTACACGTGGCTGCTATTTTATCAACTTTTTGATATTTTCTATTTTACTATTTCCATTTATTATTATCTTTTTTAAATCTGTCACGTTGTGTCAACGTTTGCATACACATGATTTGTTTGTTAAAATATTTGCAATATACCATTATTTTTACATTTTTCAATTCCAACATCTAAAATGAAAACTGACAATTTCTGCAGCAATACACAAATTGCCAAAATGAAAAAAAACTGCGAAAAAAGCCATAAAAATATATATTTTAATTTAAAGTTTTGAAATATGTAAATTTGTATAAGTCCCTACTAAAACTATGCAATAATCAACATTCAAAATCCATAAATATATTAAATTTTACAATAAATAAGTTTTTACAAAACATACCTGAAAGAGCATGTACATTTTTCATTTGTTCTTCAGGAATTCTTAGTTTATTTGCTAACAAACTATGAAAGTATTTAAAAGATTTTATTTAAAAATCCCTTTGCTGCTTGGTATTTTGATTGGCTTAGTTTATCTTTTATTCAATTCCGTAATGGCAGTTGTTATTTATATTTTGAATGGTAAATAATTCAAAGAATAATGTAATATTTTAACTGTAAATTAAATGCAGATATAAAAGTTAAAATAAATTATATTAGATTATTTTCTAAATCTTCAAAATACAATATGCAAATATTTTAATTTATAGATTTATTCGATACCATAATTTATTTTCAAGGGAAATAATTCAAAGAACTGAAACAATTTTGTTGCCTCCAAATAAGTTAAAACTTATTTGTAGAGATTTTAAACAATCACGTTTGTAAAGCTGAGTTCACACTACGCTAATATTTAAAAATTTTTGCAAATATTTGCTTTGCGTAATGTGAACACGAAATATTTTTACGATTCAAATAAGATAATAGTTAGTTTAGGATACACAAAACTATTTGTCCTTAACTAAAAATGCCGCTTGTGTGAACATTGAGTGAACCCAAGTTGTAAAATATTTGCCACTATTTTGAGCGAATTTTTGTTTGATCTTACAAAATAAATGTAAGATCAAACAGGAGCAAACAACAGCCGATGTGGTGGACGGCTTGAGTTCAAAAAATTTTTGTTTTTATGTACACGAACTTTAAATTGACAAAAAATAAGTGATTAATTTATATTTTATCTATTAAAATATAGTTTATTTTTAATAAAACTTTCAATATATTAATATTTTTTATTATTTAACCATAATTGTAATTGTTATTTTTTATACAGCTGAAAGTAGCGTGCAAAGGAAACAGTGTTGTTTTGTGAAGACAGGACAGTTTTGTAAATAACGAGAAAAGGAACAGGGGTTTTTCTGTATATAAGTAAATTACTTATAAAAAAAATTAAATATATATTTTGAAAGTAATTTTTATTAATGTGCATATTAAATCTGGCAAATATTCGATTGATAATTGCTCGTATTTTCTTTATATTCTAAATATTTTACTTAAATTTTATAAATATTTGTGTTTAAAATAAATAGTATTTTCGCTTTACATGAAATAAAAAATGTTACAAAATTACGAAATTCTCTCAGAAATTTGATATAAATTAATTAAAACAAATCAAATTAATCAAATAATTTTAAATAAATAATTTGCATCTAATCTGAACAGCCTTAAAATATTTTTCCCCTTCTCGTATTTTGCAATATTTGATAGCTGTTTCTTAAAGCAAAAATGTCAAATAAATGCGCGTAATGTGAAAAAAAAAAATCAATCCTGTATTTCATCGCAAAGATTGTGGGGAAACACTATGAAATATTTCGTGTCAAATATTTGCGTAATCTGAACTTAGATTTATTATATTAAAATATCTTTAGCTTACTTTAGGGATTTAAGCAAATAAATCAAATTAAAGTTAAATTTTTAGATGCAAAAAAACCGTCATAATTTATAAATTAAATATATTTTGCAAATCAGACAACACCGGGCAATAGAAAAATGATTTCTTTTCTGCGGCACGAAATTCCTTCGTCAATTATCGCTTCACTACACCTTTTTATACGATAACTAATAATACGGTGCTACAGTGATAAAAAAAAACAATTTGATTGTTAAATAGTGCAGTTTGTAGATATGTATATGTAGTATGTAGACATACGCCCAAAATAGGGAGTTATTAAAACAAAAAAGGATTTGGGGTTAGCGGCTTTAAAAAATTTCATCTCGAATACCTGCTGTTAGATTTATGTTAGAAAGAAAATATATCAACTTTTTAAAAAGTAAATATACATTCTTATTTACATCAAAAGATATTAAGGACACAAACTCAAAAATAAAAACTTTTGTTTTTATTTTTTGAACTTTTCAGTGAGTTTTTACCTAGAATTTATTTGAAAACACACTTTTTTCTTATTTTTTTTCTAATACTATATTTTATTAGGCAAAAAATGATATACCATTTAAAAAATCAGAAGAGAATTGTAGAATAAATGATTTTTTTTAAGTTGTAAAACTCATAAAACCCTGTTATTTCTATTATTTTGTATCATAAATATAGTAACAAGGATATAACGTAAAATGGGTTTTACTATTTTGAAAAAGTCATATATTCTACAATTCTAATCCGATTTTATCAAACGATGCCTCATTTTACCCTAATAAAATATAGTTATAGGAAAAAATATGTTTTCTAATAAAATATGGGTCAGAAATATCTGAAAAGTTTAAAAAAAATAAGAGTAAAAATAAAAAAATTAAATTTGTGTTCAGTTTTGCTATGAATAAAAATGGTTTATTTATTTATTTATTATAGTAGTAAAATCATACATAATACTTTAAAACTAAAAATCGCTCAATTTACAGAAATGAAATACCTTAATTCTAAAATATCCAAAAATTACACAGAAGAAAGCTACGCTATGATAAGTAAATAAACAAAAACAAAATTAATAAAAAAACATTCGAAATAACAAAGAATAAAAATGATTCAAATTTCTAAAAAGCTTAAATTTCTTTCTAATGCCGTGTAGAAAACATAAATACAGGTATTTTAGATAAACATTTTTAAAGCTGTGAAGTCCGAAAAATCGTTTTTTTTTGGAAATAACTATTCTTAAGATATTCGATATTTCAGATTCAACTTGAATGATTGGTAGTATTCTCCTGGTTCTACCTTTCGCTTTTTTGTCCTTTATTACAAAGATTTTTGAGAAGGTTATTCCTACAAAATTTCAAAATTTTCCCCTAGTCCTATTGTTCCTAATTTAATTTTAAATATGGAGGTTGATGAGAAAGGTATTTCCGTAAAACTGACTTTTGATATAACAGTATTTAAGCCATCCGTTAATCAGTATTTTCTTTATATGGGAAATACTACTCCCCATGATCCTGTCCTATCTTAATTATAAAGGATGATAAGGAAGTTATTTCCACAAAATTTTAAAAATTTTACGTAAATAGTTTTTAAGTTATGCTATAATTAATATTTTCTGTGTTTGGAGGACCACTCCACCTGCTCCTATTGAAAACTAAAAAATCCTATTTTAATTCTGGGGTTCACTGGATGATACTGTAAAAAGTGCTTCAGCGGTTTAGCTGCTTATAAGGTACAAACAAATACAATTAATTTTAATATATATAAATTAATGAGATTGTGCCTAGAGTTGTGTAGTTCATGAATGAAATAGTTCAATTGAATGATTCACTCAACTGAGCGATTCACTTCTCTCATTTAGTTTTCTGAGCGCTTTTAGCTCAATACTGAGCAGTTATTGCAAAATGTACATATTTTAGAAGCAGGTGACAGCAGTTCTACAAAAACAGTAATCGTCGTATATATTCATTAATTTATTTTATACATGGGATTTGACACTTCAGCAGGTAAGCAAAAATCATACTTATATAGAGTTTGACAGTTATAGGTATTAAAAATATTATCAGCTGATGAAGTGAGGTCACCTGTTTAAATTTGCGTTGGTTTCAACTATACTTTACCGCACTCATTTAAAATGAGTGAGTTCCTTTTGCGCACATTTCTTTCATTATGACATTTTGCTCATCAGTGCCTAATTTTAGGCTATTAATTTTTGTTTGTTTGTAGAAAACAGAAACAACTTATTAAGTGAACTACTTTCAGTATACAAACATGCTGAACCACTTCGCTCTTTTCGCTCAGTTGGCTTTTAATGAAACAGCTCATTATGTGATATGTTTGCTAAAATTATTCGCATAACGTGCTGTTTCACTGAAAGTTAATTGAGCAAATGAGCTAGAAGAGCGAACTAGTTCAATTGAGTGAGCTGAGCTAAAAAGTACACAATTCATTGAGCTAGTAAACCCAATTCTACATGTGATTTAATAAATTAATAATAATACAAATTATTTCACCATCTTATATTCTGCTCAATAGTTTCGGAAATATTGTATGTTAAAAAAAATTCTTTAAAAAATCTAAAAATTAAAAAAAATCCCTTTACTCTTTTATCCTAAAGATAAATGTGTTGCAAATAAAACGAATCATAGTTTTATTAAAATCCATTAATAAATATCGCCTTTATTTATAATTAAGTAATGGCGAACTTTAAAGAAAAATAAAAATAAATAAAAAAATAAAAACTTTAATTTCATAGAAAAATTTAGTGTATCAGAAAAAATATTTTTTTGTCGCTGTGTATTTAATTTCATTTTAAATTATTATGTCCTTTTGGTTTACATTTTTCTGCTGCTTCTCAGATGATTTCTTGCTTACTTATTTTCTAAACTTGTTTTCAATTTCTATTCAACTACTACTAATTTGAAAACTATTTCTTTTTTTCTCATATTTTTAGAAAATCTTACACCATCATAACAATACATCATTTAGCTCACAACAACAACAGCTAACCACAACAGGCACACCAACACAAAATGCTGAATCCTTAGTTGCCAAATTGGAAAATGTTGAAGCACAGTTTGAATCAATTATTGAGAAACTCCCCAAGGATTGTAGCGAAGTAACACCAAGTACCACAAATACCAACAACAACGATGGTGGTTTGTTTCTAATTGCACCTTCAGCCGAACGTCATCCTATGATGGCTCACTGCACCACAGATGGTTGGACCACAGTACAAAGACGTTACGATGGCAGTGCAGATTTCAATCGTTCATGGGAGGATTATGCTAACGGTTTTGGTTCACCAGCCGGTGAATTTTGGATGGGCAACGAACAATTACATCATTTGACGCTTAACAATTGTACACGTCTGAGGGTAGTCATGCAAGACATTTACGACAATGTCTGGCTAGCCGACTATACACAATTTTACATATCGTCGCGCTCCGATGGTTATCGTTTGCATATTGGTGGCTACAATGGCAATGCCTCTGATGCCTTGGACTATCAGCAGGGTATGCAATTTTCGGCAATCGATGTAGATCGTGACATATCACAAACGCATTGTGCTGCTAACTATGAGGGTGGGTGGTGGTTCTCTCATTGTCAGCATGCAAATTTAAATGGTCGTTATAACTTGGGTCTAACATGGTTCGATGCTGCTCGTAATGAATGGATTGCCGTCAAATCATCACAGATGATGATTAAACGTCAGTCGACTTCGACCTGCAACTACATACAAGAGACTTTAGCTAAAGCACAACAACATACAGTTTCATCTGTATCAAGTGCTACAACAGCTACGACGACGACAACAACAACGAAGTCAACGTCTTCGACGACAATAAATTCTAACAAGTCATTACCTTTAAATAACTTAAGAATAACAGAACAATCACAAATTTCATCAACTTCTACAACACTGTAGAATAATTTTCTTTAACATCCATCCATTCATTCCCTTCATATATTTATCATCATCATAATTTTCATTTTCTAAATTCATCATTTTATTCAATGTATCTTTATTCTTAAGTTAAGTTAAAGTTAATTATGATTATTTAAAAAATATCAGAAAATTATTTTAAATTCTATTTGGAAATTTGTTTGCAAAATTTTCAAATTGCAATTTAAAGTGAAAAGACAAAATGAAAACTTGTTAGAGTTAGAACCACCAAAGCCATACCTTATTATAGTTTGGAGTACAGTACGATTGTGTATGTGTAAATCTGAAAGATTGATTGATTGATTGTTTGATAAAACCAGAGGAAGAGTGAGAGTAAAAAAATATATTTATATGCAAGTGTTGGTTATTATGTGGGAAACGAAAATTAATTTTAATAAAAATAATAATAATAATAATAATAATAATAATAATAATAATAATAATAATAATAATAATAACTTTTTGTTTTAAGCACAACTATTGATACTCATAATTAAATTATTTTCTTATTATATTTTTATTTATATAAGAGACAAATTTAAGATATTTCATTTATTCAATTTTATTTTTATTTTATAAAGTTTAAAACTAATAATTACATTTAATTTATTATAAATAAAGTTGAACATTTAGGTTAGAATAGAATGTTTATCTGTTATCCTTTATGATCTTAAATTTTTACTATTAATCATTTCTTAATTATAAAAAAGAAACTAAATTTATTGCAGAAAAATCCGGAGTGTAACATTTTAAAATTTTATATTGGAAAACTCAGTTCTGCAATCAGATATTTCCTACAGTTACATTTATTTAAGGAAGGAAATTATTTGTATATAGATTTTAATAAAATGTGAGTCGTTTTATTTTTATCATATCCAGCTTAATGGTACAAGAAAAACTAAAGCCTTTTTTTAGTTTTTGATTTATTTTATATTTTTTAAATCTTTCTTTTTTAATTTTGCCACCTTTTGGCTACTTTAGTCGTCAATTACTCCTTTTCAAACACCTGGCTACTTTTTTAGCCCCTTTTTAAAATGGAACTAAATGACGACTTTTTAGAACTCTGTGCTAAATGACGAGAAACTAAGTTTTTTGAAATATCTCGGCCCATTATATATTAATTTCAAAGAAGAAATTAATTATTTTGAGGTTGTTTCACAACATAGTGATGTAAAAAACCCCGAAGAATTTATAAAGGAACTGAAATCGTTAAAAACTAAAATTAATGATAAAGTTTATTCACAACTATTTAAAACACTAAATGCCGAATCTTTTTGAAGAATATTGGGAAAATTGAAAACTAGATTTGATGAATACTTATATCCTAATTTATATTTTTACTTTGGCTCAAAGCAGTGCTTCGGCGGAATGTCTTTTTTATAAATTATCACTAATGAAAAATAAATTGTCCAACACACTTAAGGTATGCTTTTAGTCTTAAATGTGTTAGACGGAAATTTGTATGACTGGAGTCAAAAAGTTTAAGAAGTTTAATTAATAAAAATAGAATTTTGCGTTAACTATTTTCATTAGCAAGTCTTTATTTTTGCAAGTAAAAAAAATTATTATAAATAAATTATTTTGTTATTGATAACATTGAATTTGGTAGTTTTTCTTAAAATATAATATTATTGGTTTTTATCGAATAAACAAATTTTAAGTATTTTTTAGGTATTGAAGCAATTGACCCCTTTTTTCAAGAAATCCCCTTTTTGGTGACTTTTTATTTTGGAACCCCCTTTTTTGAACACTTTTTAAAAATTCTCAAAGGCAACGCTGTTTTCCAGCATTAAATCCCTGACACTATTAATGATGCAGGTATAGCTTGGGGATAATGTGAATTAAAATTTTTTGGTATTTTATTAAACGATTTATCTCGAAAACTAGAGTTAATTAAAAAAACACAAAAAGTGATTTATAGGCTTAGAAATCTATGATCACGTATATCCAAATTGACTGAGAAATCCCAGTGTTGCCTTTGTTATACTGTTAAGATTAAAATTAATAAAACCATAGCAAATCATTTTCAAAAATTAGCCAGATAAAATACAAATTTTGACATTACTGAGTTAGAAACTTCTCTAAAGTATATTTTATACACAGTAGTCAATATATTGATTAGAAATAACAACAGGACACACTTTAACCTACAGCCTTTCTTAGTCTATTCACTTAGGATCGCTTCAAAGCTCCTAAATTCTTGAACAATTTGGTATCGAAATGAAACTCTAAGCAAATAAATTGTGGGTATGCGAAAACCATTTCACAAATTATTATAACTTCACGTCCATATTTCACCTAAGTTCTTACATTATCATTATGGAAGTTTAAATTCCGGATTTTCAAAAGCAGGAATAATTTTTTTTTAACTTACAATCTATATGTCCAGATATGGTTTAAAACTATCTGCAAAAAATTGTACTTTAAAATAATTGATTCACACTTTATATACATATATATGTATATATATATAATAAAATGTTATTGCGTTTCAAAGATAAATATTTTTTAACAACTTTATCACGATTATATAAATTCCTGTGTCCAAACTATATAAATATCTATATATATTCGAATATCTACAATTTAAATTAATCTGGAATAATAATATCCTAATTTAACAAAAAAAAAAAAAAAAAAAAACACTATTAATGAAAATATAAGACTGCAAATGAATGTACAGTTAAATAGGACTAAATTGTAAATTTTAACGTATAAATCAAGAAGTTTTATCCTACCTACTTAATATGTTTCATATAGATCTGCACTATATTAAAAGTCAATTATTTCTAAAACTAATTAAATCTTGAGCTTTAAAAATTCACCAATTATCTTTATTTCTTTTAATTTAAAATTTCTTCTAAAGGAACTCATTCTAAACAAAAACTCAATAGGCAATATATTTTTATTTCTTCTCATCAATTTCTGAATCAAAAAACTTAAAGATTTTACTCCTGACTTCATTTTTTGTATGCTTTCCTAAACGAGTGACACGTTCTTGACACCAATTTCTTGATGTGTTAAATGAAAATGATTTGGAATGTTGTTCTTGTAACAGCTAAAACTATATATTTCTAATCGGGATGTTCTGCTTGAAGGTCAAGAACAAAAAATTGCGCTAGTTCTACGGAGTGGGTCTACAAATACGTTGGACTGAGTAAAGTAGGGTTGGCTGAACAGCTAAATATATGGTTGGTATCATCAGGACTCTGTCCACATGCTGGTTATATATTGGCTACAGCACGGTCTATGTGAGACCAGTAGGCATTAAGTCTATTGTATTAAAAAAGATCTAAAAGGTGGTAGGGTGACTTTGTGTCAGCAAAATAAGGCATTTAGTGTTTGGAAAGAACATTTTTTTATAATATTTTTAATGTTCTATATAAAGTATGTTAGTTAATTTAAGTTTATATCTTTTTGTATTATGTTATAAATATCTATAAAAAAAACTTTAAATTGGAAAACGTTTTCCACAACCAACAAGAAAACCAACTTTATATACACATACATACATATTTGTAAATATTAAAATCATTTGACTAAATATTATTTAAATATGTTTATTTTTCTTGCTAAGCATTTCTAAAAGCAAACAAACTTTTACTTATTATTATTGTTTTTTTTTTTCAAAAAAATATTTTTATTTTTTAAATATTTTCTTTATTATATTTATAGTAATTTAAATAAAAACTGCAAAAACAGGATATACAAATAAATAAACAATAAAACTAAGCGTCCATTAACAGTCAATATCACATACATTTACATACATAACAAATATTTAAAAAAGAGTTATAAATAAAATAAAATAAAATAATAATAATAATAATAACAATAATAATAATAACAATAATAAAATAGTTACTAATACTTGATAGTCATCTGATGAAAAGAAGAATATGGAAATTTTCAAAAAATTTATTTGTCGACTTTAAATTTAAACTAATTGTTTAAAATAGGAAAAAGGATTAAAAAAACCTTTGTAAATAGTAATAGTTTTATAATTTAAGTTTAGTTTGTACGTGTAATGTATGTCTAATTGTATTGTAAGTAAAGCAGAAACAAGAAAAAAAAAACTATTTATAACAAAAAAACTAAAAACGAAAGCCAAATATTGAACAAAAATTATATAAAGAACATAATTCTAAAAAATAAAACAGTGTTGTAATTTTTATTTATACATATATATTAAATAGGAGAAGATTTTGCTGTCGGATAGGGAGCTGGGAAAATATTGAGATAACACATTGCTACAACTGAATTTCTTGCTAATCAAAATCGGTTGTGACTACTATATATAATTGTACTAAAAATATTGGCACCTGCAGCTGTTTTATAAATTATGTCAGTTGACGGTATTGAAACTATTATTAGTGGCAATATATATATTTTTAATTTTTTTTGCTATTCATTTTATTAAAATACCAATAACTAAAACTAATGTGCAAAAAACTTAAATTTCAAATATTGTGTATTCCGAATAACTGTCTTCTGATTATATCTTGAAATTTATATTTTGTCTTTTTTGATTGAATAGTGTCATTCATCCTTTGAATCCATGAGTTGAATTTAATCAGAACTTGATATGGGGAATGATGATGGCAGGACTTAAATCTTCACTACTCTGGATATTGAAAAAACTGCAGACAATGTTAATTACATATTGGAATATGCGAAGGAGTAAAATATTTCTAACCTCTACTTTTAAACATTTTACGATAAAATCATAGTTTCTGTTTGTCTGGATAACAAATCACAAATATATCACATATTTTGCAGAGCTTTCTACATGGAATACTAATATCTTATAGCACGAAAAATTACACGGATGGACCTCAGATTAATTATAATTTTCTTTTTTATTTAGAAATTCATTATTTTTAAAAATTCACATTCATAAATTTATTTATTTATTTTTTAATGTCAAAAATAATTTAATAAATATTCAGATGGAAGCACAGAATTGAGTATTTTTCAATTTGGTAATTCTTTTATACATTTTTGATTGCAAATTTAAATATTTAGTAATAAAATTCTATTGACGTTAAAATTTAATAAAAAAGAAATTAAAGAGACAATTTCTATAATATGGCCTCCATTTTTGATTTCTTTAAATGTAGAAAAAGATTTGGATTGGCAATTTGTTATTAATAAGTAAAAATAATCTTTTATTTGCATGAAATTACTAAAATGGCAATCATTTTCCTGCGAATCTTTTCTCTGTGAGTATATCCTGTCACAAGGGTAAGAAGCTTTTGGTATAAACTATTTTTTTATATCGAGGGCCTATGTTCAAAAAGGCTATCTGCAAAACCCCAATTCTTCAGAGGAGCATATAACCTATTTTTTCCATTATTTTTCAACATTTTGCAATCCACTCATCTGCGATTTATTGGTATTATGTTTACTAAACCTCACACTTAAAAATAAGTCTTTTAACCCCATTACAAGTTGTGGTAGATAATCCTTTTTTCTATTTAATGTGTTTTGTAAAATGTTCAGATATCCCTTTTGGTTTAACGAAAATTGAAGGTGTAAAAAATAAAATTTTTGATGAAAACTTGATAATATATTAAATTTATTATATCTTACTAGGGTGGGTAAATAAAAAGTTGTGACAGTTACCCCATAGCATAAAAGAACAGTACATAAGGTTTCCACAAACGCAAAAATTATTTTTTTCCACGGTCCAAAATACCGTCCTTTTTGAATTTTGCGTATAGAATCGCCATTTTATGTCTGATTGTAGAATGTGGTATGTCGTTGTTAATGGTTCGACAACCGATTAAATTTTCTCTTTAGTGATTTTTGAATCTGACATCAAATTCTCGATGTCACTTAAATTACTTCGGATACATTCCCCTAGTATCAAATTATTTTCGTATTTTACCTATTTTATTTGGTTTTAAAAGTATTCAATTTTATGCATAAATAATAAAACTGCAAAGGTTTAAAACACTATTCAAGTTTAAGGCAATTTCATTTAACTGAAGTTAAAATAGTTTAAAACATATTTTTTGATGCTATAAATGTTTATTTTTATTTATTATTTATTATATAAATAAACAATATTTTTCATATAAAAATTTTTTTTTTATTTTTTATATATTTTTTTTTTTTTTATTTAACTCTACTATTTCAACTATTTTGTTAATATAAATCAGAAGTTCTCAAAATTCAAGCATGATAATTTTAATATGTTTTATAAAATATTTTCAAACAGCCAAAGCTCGGTATAACAGATACCGATATAATGAAAATTCGATATAACGAATGACCAAATGTTTACACCAGATACTTTATATAGTAAAACGAACGAAGAAAATATTTTACTGTCGATATAACGAATTTTAATAAAAAGCGTTCTTGGTTTGCTAAAATACAAAAAACATCTGCTTCCATCAGCCTTTTTTGTATTGCATAAAGTCTAAATGATAAATAGAAGATATTATAAGATTTCAAAAATCTTTTTGATATTCAAAATTAGTTGGATTTTTTGAATTATCGAAAAATAAATAAGAATCCGTCAAAATTTAATTCAAAAACAGAAAATTATGTTTATTTATTTGAAAACTCAATATAAATATATCAAAAAGTTTATGTCCGATATAACGAATATCCCTGTTTAAAGAAAGGGCCTGTCGTTATAGCTGCGACTGTAATTTAAGTTTTAAGTTTCTATTCAAATTTAAATAATCCCTAAAGCTAAAAAGAAATTCATACTTAAACGAAAAATATTTAAATTTATATTTTTTTCAATTTGATATAAAATTCTATTGCTTAAACAGAGTAAATTTAGGAGATTCTTAAACAAATTCATTAATAACATATCAGCTTTTATTGTTTTTTAATATTTAAAATAATTTAATAACAAATGCTTTAGTTAATTTGGGAATATTTTGTTCTCCTATTATTTTTAAATTATTTCCAAACGTTTAACATTACTGAAAGTATTTGACACTTAAAAAAAAATACATTAAATTTTATATTCAAACAAAACATCGTCGCGACCCCCTACAATGTCCGTATGGACCCCTTGTGGGTCGTGAACCCGTATTTGAGAACCGTTGATTTAAATAGACCTAAGCTTTTAACCTTTTTTTTAACCTTTGCAAATTTGTTGTTTATTCAGAAATAATTTTAAAACCAAAAAGAGTAGGTTTACAGTAGAAGTGGTATTGAGAATTTGATGTCAGATTCAAAATTCACCAAAGAGAAATTTTAAGCAGCAGATATTTAAGACTCTACAGTCGGACTTAAAAGAAAAGGGCGGTATTTTGGGACGTGGAAAAAAAATATTTTTTGCATTTATGAAAACCTCATGAACTATTCTTTGATTCTATGGGGTGACTATGGGGTGTATAATTTATTTTTTTTTTATATGGAGACCGATCCGCTCTAATATCTTACCTATCAAGATTTAAAACACGTAAGAGAGTTATAGTCGGTCAAGCCCGACTATATTATACCCTACATCATTGCGTCAAAAATTATATGTAGTATGCATAAAATTATGTTTATATTAAGCTTTATACACTTTAGGGCGACTCCCGGAAATGGGCCTTATATGGGACCGATACTCATATAATTCCTCAGTTTTCTTTCCACTAGGACAGAAGTTGTTTACGTCAAATATAATCATAATACTAATGTTTATATTGGATTTATTCAAGTTAAAGTCATTTTCGGAAGAGGAGCTGATATGGGTGCTATGGTCCATTATGAACCTATCTTAATTAAATTTGGCACACTGGGTTCTACTTATATGAAACCTTTTTATACCGGATTTCATTGAATTATTGCTATACGTAAGGCGTTTATGAGCGTAAAACACTATTATATAATGGACTGTTCATAACCAATTTCAATAGGCTTCGTCCTTGTACCAAAGTAAATATTTGTGATAAGGAAATGATTCTAAGACGAACGGTATACTTTAAGTTGGGGATCCGAAAATTTTTTCTGTGCGTTATAACCATCAGCACAATCGCATAATACCCCAACCACTTATGGTAGTGTAGAATATAAATAGCAAAATTTGGTGATTAGCAGAACTATCTTTAAGCGTTATAATTATAAAATAACAATTGTGAGTACTCAAAAATGGAAATGTGTTCATAATTCATAACATTGGAAAAAAATGCAAAAAATTGTTTGCAAAATAATGTTAAACTAATTAAAATTCTATTAAATTTCAAATCAAAAACTCAATATTGATTAAAAGCTTCGAAGACGCTGTTTTAAGATTAATTAATGATTTAAGTTTTTGGACTATAGCAAAGCTTTAATTGTTCCAAAAGTCTCTGAATATTTACCTGTCATATACCTGTACTAAAAATATAGCATCTCTTCCAAAAAGTTTGTTAATGAAAGTCTCAGGTCTAACATAAATGCTTAACTGGCAAATAACATTATCTAAGTCATTACGTAACATATTAATTGTAACTATATGAGTAATTTTTGTACGATTTTGGCACGGAAAAGGAAAATTCGTAGAAGACTTTTCGCAAAGAGATACGAAGTTAGGATTTTGTGCATATTATACATGTTTTATTATGAAATAAAATTTTTTAATTGATATTTTTGAATAAAATTTTACATTTTAGTAGATTTTTTCATACTTAATTTTAAGCGTTATTCAGATCTTTAGATTTATCAACAGAAATCCCCAAATTCCCAAAAAAAAGACTTTAAAATTTTTTAAAAAAAAGGGATCTTTTTCATTTTTGCTATATCTTTCCAACCGATATCGTGGAACATAAATTTCTATTATAATATATATATATATATATGTATATATGTATTAAAAACACATTATACTATATAAGTAGTATTCCTTCCTTTCAATTCCCAAAAAAAGAATGTGCCTACTTTTTTGGTAAAAAAAAAGAGAAAAACCCGACTTTTTTCCAAAGTTAAAATTTGCATGCCTATAACTTTTGACTCCGTAAATCTTTAAAAAGTGTCCCAATAGGGGATTTCAAAATAAAAGGTCGCCGAAAAAGGAGATTTTTTTAAGTTCAAACTGCTTTAATACATAAGAATCCTTAAAATTTGTTTACCAGATAAAGAACAAAAAAGGTTGCATTTTAAGAAAAACTATTAAATTCAATTTTATTAATGCCAAAATAGTTTATTTATAATGATTTTTATTAATGAGGAAATAAAGATTAATTCATAAAAATAGTTAACATAAAATACTCTTTTTATTAATTAAACTTAATACTTTTTTACAAGGACTTCACTAGGATTCCAACCTTCAAAATACCCATCTAACAAATTTAAGCTAGATTCGCAAGTGTTGAGTTAAGTCTGCTGGACAATTTTCCCAATCCGAACCAAAAAGATTCGGCATTTGATGTTTTAAATATTTGTTCATAAACTTTTTTATTAGCTTAAGTTTCTAATAGTATTTATTCATTTATAAATTCTCCGCGGTTTTTTTTTATGATTGGGAAACAATATCAAAGTAATTAATTTCTTCATTGGAATTAATATATAATAGGTCGAGATATTTCAAACAATATAGTTTTTTATCATTTAGCACAGAGTCTTAAAAAGTCGCCATTAGTTCCATTTCAAAAAAGGTATCAAAGCAGTGGCCAGGTGATTGAAAGGGGAACAATAGGGAATACAAATTTTGAAGCAGAGGTTAATACTTGTTATAATTATGCGTATTCTGAGCTATATCTCATTGACGTGCACGAAATAATCAACACAGTAGATAGACTTAAAATTTGGAAAACAGGTGTGAACATTTTTTAAAAGGTTAATTTTTCACGAGACACTTTCACAGTTTCACATGGAGTAGCATAGGTTACTGCGTAAACTTTGTTGTGTGTTATTTTACACAATAAAATCGAAGGAGCATAAAAAACATTGCACTTTTTGTTTTCGTATTTTTATATAGCAAATTGCAATTTGTGCAAATCTTGGACATATAGATATAAAATGAGTGATTAATTTAATATATCGGGACCCTAATTTGAAGTCAAATTTCGATGATAGTTTTGTCAAAACACATTTCGGTAAGGCACATCGAATAGACAGCACGAAATTGACCGTAATTGGCATAACCAGGCGGTATTTGTAATGTTTAACTAGTATGGTCAGTTTAGCATTTTTTAAGCTAAATCTAGCCTTTTTATTTTACTTTTAGCCTCAAAATTTTAGTTTTAGCTTCTAGCATTTTTCTAGCGTTTTTGATTTTTAAAATTGCCTTAAAAAGGTTAAAATTTTAGAATTTCAAAAACATAGAAAATAATTTCTTATTTGCTATAACCAATTTTATTTTTACAAAATCATCCATTTAAGCAATCTAATGTATTCATTCGCACAAAAATCGAGATTAGTAATATGTAACAAAAATGTTCGCTTGCAAGCGCTTCATTATTTAACTAAAAAATTAACTAAACTAATTTTATTCACTAAACAGATTATTACGATTTTTTTTTGTAAATCATATAAATAATATAAAAGCGAAAATCACCCAAAAAAATTTCAAACGCTTAATCAAAAAGGAAAAAATACATAAACAAATTTTTAAATATTGAGTCATCTTTCATTTTAAGAAAATACAGAAACTTAATATAATTCAATTTGTATAGGAATTTTTTAGGAAATCTGTGACGTTCTATGTTTTAGTTATAAATTCTTTACAATGAATATTTAAAAAAAAAATATCAAAAACTAATGTGGTCGCGAAAAAAATTTTAAATTGAAAACAAATTAACTTTTTCTGGTAATTTTTTTTTGGGAATTTAGAATTAAATGTTCGTATAATATATGAAAAAATAACTTAGATTCGATAAAGTCGAAAAAATCGCGATTTTTAATATACGGATATTTTTTTTTTTAAATTTGACTACGAAACCCTAAAATGTGCCACACTAATACCAACAAACATTTAAAATATCACAAATTTTATTTGAATAAGTCAGTAGGTATTGATGCTGCGCATAATTTGAACTAGAACTTTTAGTTTATAAAAGCTTAAAACCGCTGTATATTTTTTAAACGATCCTGATTCCTTATATCTGAACCTATTTGAAAGATTTTTATAGGAGGATTCTGATGGTCGAGATCTACAGAAAACATATATAAAACCTATGTATGCATATTTTATCTCTTTCACTTTAAGAGATATTAAACTTCAAAAATTAAAATTTTTATACTTTAACCTGCCTTGGTGAAGTTTTTTTTACTATAGTGGGTCCAAATTCCACCCCATTTTTTGGAAATTTCTTTTATGCCATTAACAACAAATAGCGAAATTGTATAAGGAAATAATTTTATTTTATTTTAATTTTTCTCATTAATAAAAATCATTATAAATAAACTATTTTGGCATTAATAAAATTGAATTTAATAGTTTTTCTTAAAATGCAACCTTTTTTGTTCTTTATCTGGTAAACAAATTTTAAGGATTCTTATGTATTAAAGCAGTTTGAACTTAAAAAAATCTCCTTTTTCGGCGACCTTTTATTTTGAAATCCCCTGTTGGGACACTTTTTAAAATTCTGAACTGTAACGCTGGTTATGGTATATTTTACAATAATTATTTATTTTTTTCTTTATTATTTAGTGTTATTGATTATAACAAAATTACAAAATTTTTTCGAACTTTTTGGTCTTTTATTCATATTGATATGAAATTTATTTTCTTTAAAAACGACTTTTTACTATATTTATAATTGTTCAATTCACAACCTATGTCGTATCGTTGTACGAGGGGTACTATTTATGTTTTGCCTAATCATATAACATGAAGTCTTACGTTCTTGGAAAATTTTTTATGCGAGTGCTATTTCTGTTTTCTAAAGTTCTTTAAGAAATCGTTTTTGTCAAAAAATTGAATTTGACCATACAAATTTTCATGCAATGATGTTTTATAACTTTCGATATGGATTAATAGAAAAACAATATATCTTTTTTAACTCTAATTAACTTTTAAAAATGAAGCTCCATAGAGGGCCATCTTATTTTGCTGGTAATCGGAATCTAATTATGGAAACTATTGGCTCCAGAATGAATTATATGAAGGCCTTCTAAAAACGATTGTTTTGCTGAAAACCCTTATGCTGTACGTGCACTTATTATGCAACACAGATTTATGACATATCGTATGATGAGAAATTCCTTGACATTAATTCTGCTAAAAAGTATTCCAGAACAGTTTTTCTCTTTTAGCCACATATAATTTTACAATCGTTTTAAAAAGATGCGCATTGATTTTTGCAACGAAAAGGATCTATACGTATGATTCCGAAACAAAAAATCAGTCAACAGTATTACTCCTTCAAAGTTTGCCCAACCCCATTAAAGGTTCACCCAGACGAAGTATTTAAAATCTAACCGTCGCTTGTTTCTTGAGAAATCCGGAGACTTTGATATTGTATGTTTGTAGTATAAAAGAACTATTAGTTGTGAATAGTATGTCATCATTTGTTTGCCAAAGGTCTTCCAAGAAGCAAGGAAAATTAACTTCCAAACCCGGATCATTCACCACTAAGATAATTCTAGATTTTACACATTGTTTGAAAAAAAAACCGTTAATATTATCAGCACAAACATAGAATTTTAGGGTCAGTCGCCATACAACCCTGGTTTATTATCCAATAACTTCATTGCATTACCCAAAAGTGAAATAAATTGCGTGGCCAACTTATTTTGATACTTGGAAAGTCGGTTATTGTAACCAAAATACATGATTGAACCATCTCAGTCAAAGTGGAAAACCTGCCTTAAGAATTGCTTCAAACGTATCAGAAAAGGTATTGTGGCTGCCATAAATACTACATTGG
Organism: Protocalliphora azurea; assembly: GCA_932274085.1. Lineage (NCBI taxonomy): Eukaryota > Metazoa > Arthropoda > Insecta > Diptera > Calliphoridae > Protocalliphora > Protocalliphora azurea. Next base: position 107,192,113 of record OW026521.1, read on the forward strand.
GAAACAATAATATCGTTAAATGTTATTGTTTCCCAATGTATATATATACCTTGTCTATTTCGATGGCTTATAGGTGGTCCATATTATATTATTATATTATATACTTTCCAATGCCTTCCATTAATGATAATAAGTTTCATCGTAAGGTGCTTTGACATCATAAGTTATGAAAAGATGTAATATCTGTAGCACTGTGAGGCGCCAGAACTACGCGGTATTATGGTAAATATAACTTACTAATTTTTAGATCAGTATTTTTTTATTTTAAAATTTATATGTTCCTTATAAAAATAAGCAAAACAAATTATTTTTTATATTATTTTTATTTATTAAATTTTATAAGGTTTTCATTTATTTAATTTTATTGAGTTGATTTCTATGATGTTATGACTTTTTAGAAAAAGTGTGCAAACAAATGTAGACATGTTTTCAGCATTTATTTGGCTAAGCGTTTATTCACGTTACCATTGCAAAATATTATCTTTAATTTTTGGGTAAAATGATTTTACTGCATAAAGGCGGATATTACCCAGCAATTAAGAATAATTGTTTTTAGTTACAAAAAAAGCAGAAAAAAATAGTTGAATAAAGAGTTTGTTAACTTTTCTCTCCTTAGGTACAGACGTTCTCGTTTGTAGGAGAATTTGGTTGGCCGGATTCTAAGCTATTGCATTCTAATTGGTTGACCTTTTTTGGATTTCAGAGTAAATTGACTTAGATACGTACCTTCTGTTTATAGCACATGAACTTTCCCACAAATTAATAGTAGTTTTCCTATTAATCAATTGTGTGACTGTTTTTTAAATGTAACTGTTTGATAAGCTGGAGGTACAAGGTTTCTTCGAAATAATGGGTTGAATTCAATGAGCTTGGGATGGTCTATATGTCTCCTTTTCATAATGGGAGAGTGTTACATTACCGACAGTAATAGTGGCATTTTATTATTGGACTACGAACGTCCCATGCATGTCAACATGGCTGCCATTTACAAGTATTGAACCATTGTACTGATGTCCTGATCCAAGAGGATTATTTCCAAGGAAGGGACATCGAAATTATTGCTTTTCTTGTATTTAGGGGGCTACTTTTAAGGAGATTCGTTATTCAACTTATGCCAGTTATTTATTTGACACTTTCTTTTTGACATAGATTTAGTTCGTCATATTTTCTTATTTACAATATTTTATTTAGATATTATAGTTTCATATTCTAATTTTGTAATAAAGTTTAATGTTTTAATAGGTTTAATTAGCATAGTTTCACAATCACGGTTGTTTAATTTAGGTAAGTTTATTACGTATAACAAAATTGAATTATTTGAAGCTACCTTAATATTCGCGAATTTTAAACATTGTTCCAAATTGTTATAAGAAAAATTGTGCTCTACAATTAATTCGCTTAAAATTTGCATGTCGATATGTTAGAATAGGAAAGAATTTACAATACCTCCTTTCGACCATAATAATGCTTGTACAGTGTTAGATACTTATTCTTTAAGTATCTGTAATTCAAATTTCAATTTAAGATATGCTCACTTATAAATCTTAATTCTCGTTCATAAGTCTCGATGTCGATTATGTGTATTAAATTAAAGGTTACGTTCTGTATTAAAGCTCGTTCCGTTTGAAATGTTCTTATCAAGCTTTTGTGCACTATTCGACCGGTTGCAGTTTTAATTGTGCTATATAGGTAATAGTTTAGTCCGTATTCTTTTATTGGTTTTTACATAGATTATATCTCCGGGTAAATACTGTTTAGGAATTATTCTAGTTTTGTTGTGAAAGGCTAAATCTGCTTCCTGTTTTTCCTTTAGTTTTTGTATGTGGTTCCTCCTCTCGTCCATGAGCTTTTCTGGTTTTACTCTTCCAAAAAATGTATCCACCGGTAGTAGAATGGATAGAGTAGTTATACCTGTTAATAGATATTTCAAGGAATTCTTTAAAGGAATCATGTATTTTTTCTGCTCTCACGCATCGCATTATTTCGGAAAGTGTCGAAGGGAATCTTTCGATTTGCCCATTAATAGTACTGGTGAGGCTTTAAATATTTTGATTCCGAATTTATTTTCCAGCATACGCTTTATCGGCGCAGATTCCAATTATATTTCATTGTCTATAATTAACCATTCGGTAGGTCCCAAACCTACTAAAATTTAACATAGCGGTTCCTTGATATCTTGATCTGGACATGATAATCTTTGCAGTTACATATTTGTAAGTAAATGTCAAGGTGAACTATTTCTCTGGGGTACACGGTTCTTAAATACGTTAATTGGTTCATTAGCTATTGGTAAAAGGTGATGTGACGAAGTATTATCGCTGTGGGCTGTAGCAGTCATTAAGTTTATTTAAGGATTTCGCGATAAAGCGTTAGCAACAAGGTTTGTCCGTCCAGGTTTGTAATGTAGTTCGTAGTTATGCTTTTCCAAAATTGCTTTCTAGCGCTATATTTTGTTGTTATTACTTATTAGAGATTGATTGTGAATATTTTAACCTTTCCCGGATCATAGAGATAGCTTCTCAATGAGTTGAGTGCCCAGATGATTGTCAGCATCTCCTTCTAATTGGTGGCATAATCTTATTGGCGTTTTTTTGAAATGTTTTTGGACGCTTGTCCCCCTTTCCCCCTTAAAAGGGTTGTCAGGGGTTTCGCTAATTTAGCGTAATCCTTGACAAAACATCTATAATAACCTGAAAGTCCAAGAAAAGATATCAAGTCCTTCAATGTTTTTGGTGCAGGGAAGTTTATGATGGCTTGCACTTTTGCTGAATCTTTTTTTATACCATTTTCAGACACAATAAAGTCAAAAAATTCTACGTGGTTTTATAAAAATTCGCATTTATCGACTTGCACTTTCATGTTAGCATCACTAAGGGTTTTGAAAATGGTTTCTATGTCTTGTAGGTGACGTTGTTTGTCTTTACTAAAAATAATGATGTCATCTATATAGACGAAACATCGCTTGCCATATGATTCCTTAAAATATCATCCAATGTTCATTGGAAGATAGAAGGTGCATTTTTGAGTCCGAATAGTAAACGAGTAAACTCTTATTTACCATTATTAACTAAGGAATTTGATGAAAGCCGCTTTTCAGATCTAAGATTGATCGTGATGGTCTTATAATACCATCGTTGAGCAATTTTTCTATTTGTAAATTTATTTCGTCTTTGAGATGAATTGGGTAGGGGTATGACTTACTGTAAACCGGTGAATCGGAGGCCGTACGGATTTCTTCTAGTACCTTCGATGTATAGGTTAATTTTTCATTCGGTTCCGTGAAGAGATCAGTTCTTGTGTAGTTTGTAAATAATAGTGTTGTGTTTGATTGTTTATTTTATTTATGCCTTGAGACCGAAATTGCCTTAATCGAAATTTTAGGTCTTTGATCCACAGAATTCTTTGTGTCTATTACAGCCGATAGTTCTTTAAGCGAATCGTTGCCTAGAATAGCATCGAAAGATGAGAATGAAGGGAGAATGTAAATGTAATTGTGTTATTATCTGTTCCTCATTCGGCACTCTAGATATGGCATTCTAAAAAATGAAAATCGCTAAGATTTTTAATACGTCAGCTTCGGAATCTACTGTTGCCATAATGCTTCAAGGAATTGGTAGTTGTCTTCCTTCAATATATCTTTTTCCAACTGGTAGTTGTTCGCATTTTCGATCACGTTTTGTTAAGGAGGATAGTCTATGAATTGTGTTCTGATGTGGTAGTTACGTTGAATTTTATTGATGATACGTATTGATTTGGTTGTTGCATCTGTTGAGGTATTTTCCATTTCTTATTTTCGACTGATAAACTTATCTAGGGCCTTTTCTCTGTACGTTTGAGTCAGTAATTTGATTGACTCATTGCTTGCTTCCATGCATAATATTTTATTAAGGATTAGGGTGAGGTGGTCATAAACAGCTTGATAAAAGTCGTTAGCCGACAAATTGCCTTGTACCAGTGACAGTAATTGGTACTCTAGTTTTCTCAGGTCACGTTGATCACCATAATGGTAAGTCAAACATACCGCGATTGGCCGCTATTCAAGCGGTGTATTATATGCTTCTATAGCCGGGACCGCTCCTCCTATTATTTTGTTCCAAATTGTCATAATACTGCCGTAATTCTTGGAAGTGCCTCTGGTGCTATCATATAGTGATAATAGTCTTTCCACACTCTTTTTTCCAGAACTGAATTCTGTATGTTTCCCAGAAAATTCTCTTAAACTTTTTTTAAAATTTTCTTAAACTTTTACAAATCTTCTAAATTGTTATTTCATCTATTACTTGATCGGGTAAATTAGCGAATTCTTCTGTAGGATTAGTCAGAAATAATTGTCTAAAGGCTCCTAATAAATTCGTATGTATTTGGTCTTGTTGAGCTTGACTTAAACCTGCTGATGCAGGTAGAGGATTACTTTGCTGGTTTATGATCGCAGGTCGGACTAGATTATTTGGATTTGCCATTCTTTCCTTTTCCCTTTACAATTTTTGTTTTTAATAAAGTTTTTTTAGCAAAAAATTTTGTAAAAATTTAAAGATTTAGTGGTATTTTAATTTCAAGAATGTATTTATTTATGTTGCTCTTTTTCTTTTTTCGCTTTTATTTATATTTATTACCTACTTTTTATTATAATTGAAGGAGTTATTTGTATTGTATTTTAGTTTCAAAATATTATTCTTTTTCTTTTTACTAAGTAAGTTATTAATAATTTCTATGAATATTGTAATACTTAAAATAATATTATTAGTTTACAAGTAAATGAAAGTCTTCATTTTCATCCTTCGAATGGATATTATTCCTCTGTGTTAAGGCTGTGTTAAGAGTCGAATCTTCCACAGTTTGCTTAGTTTTAAAATATTCCTTATTCAAGTGACACACGAAATAGTACCACAGAAATACATGTCTTTAAATAAATGCATAATTTTCCCAGCAAAAACTTTGGTTTTCGGTAATAACAACTGCTTATTAAAGTAGTTTCTTGGTAATGAGGCGTCATTATTATTTGCCTACTCTGTATTACATTAATAAGTACTCAATAGTATAATAGCACAGTAATACTGCAATCACGTGGATGAGTTGGCTAGAGCGCCGGATTAGCAACCAGAAGGTTGTTGGTTCAACCCCATTCTGAGGCTGTTATGTGTGAGATTGTGTACTGAGTAAGACGTTAGACGTTAAAAACCAATTGTCAGTGTGTGTCCAAGTTCGAGTCTCACTAACGGCATTTTTTTTTTTTTTATTTTTGTTTTCGTTTAGGTACATATTTTTGAGTACCCCTAGAGTCAAAAAATAACTACATTAATTTGTGGACAAATCGAACAAAAATAACTAGTTATTTAGGCAAAAAATAAGTAGTTTATTATTGTTTCCAATTATACCTGCCAGCTTACCAGGAAAGTAAAGTTTTTGCTGGGTTAGTATAACAAAATATGTATATTTTTTATTTCTTAAGAAAACTAAAGCCAACGCTTTGTAATTTGGTTGCGCAAAAAATTATTTTTTCTGAACTTTAGTTTAGGAGATATACTTAATTAAAGTTAAAAAATGTGATTCCTTATTCAAGTGGCAGGCAGTGTATGTTCTTTTTATTTTGCCTTCTTTTTATTCACAAAGAGTACTTTATTCTTCACATGTAGATTATTTTATTTTTTCAGAAAAATTTTAAATTTATTTCAGCAAAATTTTTGTTTCATAACTCTTATTATAACTTTATTTTTATAAAACTTTAAATTCTTATCATAAGGATATTTTAAGTAAGTTTTAAATCCTTGTTATTAGGATATTTTAAACAAGTTGTTAATGCTTATTATTATTAAGTAAGTTTTTCTTTATTTATGGATAATTAATTTTGTTATCCTTAATACAAGGATTATTTATATTATTAATTTATCCTTTTACGTTGGGCGCCACTTTAGATTAGTATTTTTGTTTTATTTTGAAATATATATGTTCCTTATAAAAATAAACGTAACAATTTATTTTTTTATTTTATTGTTATTTATTAAGTTTTATGAGGCTTTTATTTATTTAATTTTATTGAGTTATTTTTTATGAAGACTTGTTTAAAACTAACTTATTATCAAGCCATGCTGAACTAAACCTTTTGGAAAAAGTGTGCAAACACATGCACATATGTTGTCAGCATTTATTTGTCTAAAAGTTTATTCGTTTCAGGTTACTATTGCTAATTATTATTATCTTTAATTTTTGGGCAAAATGAGTTCACTGCATAAAGGCGGATATTACTCGGCAAGTAAGAATAATTGCTTTTAGTTAGAAAAAAAAAAGATAGTTGAATAAATAGTTTGTTAACTTATATCTGCATGGTTGTTATTTCAAAAGTAAAAGTGTGTATTTAAAATGCAAAATATTAAATGTGGTTATTGAAATACATACATATCAATAAAATTATAAGCACATGAAAAGGTACATACAACAAGCATATGTGAATGGAAAATTAAATAAATAAATTAATAAAAAAAAAATAATAATAATATAGAAGTATTAAGGCGACTCACTCCCTATGGGAGGGAAAAAACTGTTTTTGTTATGAAAAATATCAAGATTTATTTTCTTAAAGCAAGTAGGAATTTTAAAATTTTAATGTTCATTAAAAATAATAAACAATATTGTGAAAAATCCTCGTAATATCGGTTCTGTAAAAGATATTGACTTTAGTGCTTTTATGTATAATGAGGAAGTATGTCAGCTAGGCAACATAATTTATTTGAAAAAAATCTAGTTCATACTTTTTCCGATTTTTGGAATTAAAGTATATATATATATATATATATATATATATATATATATATATATATATATATATATATATATATATATATATATATATATATATATTTTAATCGGTTTTTGGAGATACTATAAATGTTTTATCTGTAATAAAATCTATGTTAGTTAAGGTATCTCGACGAAAATTTCTGTGATTGTAGACTTTATCATTTGAAATGAAATGAAACTTTAAGATTTTTGTAAAAGTAATCACAAAATTACCAAAAAAAAAAAAAAAAAAAACTAAAATCCCAAAAGTGGGATTTCTCACTTTCTTCATTCATAAAGTCCACATTTTCCCGGTGTCCCAGATATATCGATTGCAAACTCTTCGAAAATACATTATATGTTGCTAAAGAAAATTGCATTTTAAAGAAACTTTTCGGTCAAAATAACACAAAAAATCGTAATTTTTGCAATTTTCAATTTCGAAATCCTTTATTTTTGGACTCAGTTAAGATATCGACTTCAAATTTCCTTTATTCATTAGATAATTTTGTTCTTTAATAGGTAAGAAAAAAATAATGAAATCGGTCGGAAATACTGACATATATATATGAAAACAGCTGGACCAGGAACTTGAAAAATTGAGATAGTAAAAATTTCAAATGCAAATAACTCGAAAAATATAAGAGACAAATAGTTTTTTATTACAGACCTTAAGGGCTTTCAAAATATGTTAAAAAGATAAAATTGGCAGTCGTTAAACATTTTTTATGTCAGAGGTACTTCCGCTCCTGAGAGATATGTGGGTTTCCCCTTCCAAACTTAAAATTTTATGTAATGTGAACTTTTTTGTAAATCGTACCAGCCGATTACAAGTTAGATTTTGCATTGTGAAGAATGTTAATGTAAGTTAATTTATGCACAAAAGTTTAAATGTATCTGAAGCAAATATTAATTTCTATTTTTAAATGCTTCCTAAAGAAAACTTAAAATCGTTTAAATAATTTTTATTTCAAATCAATTTGTATATAATTTTATTAAGAGTGCACAATGTAAGTCTACTAAATCCATTACTGGAGTACTGCTGTATTTTTAAAGAGAAAATTGTACTAAAAAATTTACAATTAAAAAAATTAAAAACTTTTAATTAAATAAAGCTCAAAAATAAGTATGTATGCATGTATATATGTATATATATATATATATATATATATATATATATATATATATATATATTATATATATATATATATATTAATTAAAATTCTTTAATTTTTATTCGTAGAAGGACAGATAAAAGAACGCATGTATTTAAATTTGCTTCTTCTTTTATTCACGTATAAGGGATGATATATATAATTATTTTTTTATTTGCCTGTGAACTTTGTTTTTACAAATTAAATTATACAAATTTAATACGTATAAATATTAGGTGATACGTTTAGTACGTATAAATATTATGTGATTGATTATTCGACTTTTTGTAGAACCGATTTTTGAATAGTTCGAATAGTTGGATTTTCGAAAAAATCGGTTGATGTTTTTAAAATTCCAAAAAAAAAAAAAACGGTTAACTGTTTTTTTTTGCAGAAGTAAATATTTTCATTAAAAACTATATTTCTCTAAAGTTATTATATTCGAAAAAAGATTTATAAAGTATAAAGATTTTATGAAACAAATTTTAATTAAGGTAAGAAAACATTCATCAAAAAGGAAACTAAGTTTTTTTTATAACATATACAGAAACTATGACTTAATACGGAAAAAGCGTGTCTCAATATTTTCGAAATTAATTTTAAAGGTAGACAGACATCTTTCAAGTATCCAAATATCCAAAAAAAAAAATTAAACTGTTTGTGAGAATGTCATAGGTATTGCAAGTAAAAAAAAACTAATTACAATGATATGCTTATTTCATTCAATATAATTTTTACTGTAATATTTAAGCTTATAGAAAATGTTACCTCATTTGACGATTTATCGTCATTTTGACGATTTTTGGTTCTATTTCATTCGATTTGACGATTTTTGTCCCAAATTCGACGATTTTTTCTAAAAAAGTCAAAACTATTTCCAGCATTTTTCTATATATTTTTCTTTAAAAGTAAATTAGTTGGTATATAAATATTACCAATTCAAATAAAAATATTTTTGCTATAAAATGCGAATAAATACTTCACAAAAAGCCAAAACTTCTTGCAATTTTTGTGAAAACTTTTAATTTTATAATCAATTTATTAGAATACCTTAAATAGCGGTACTAAGTATCCAATAGTTTTAATACATTTTTTGCAAGCGTACCAAGCCTTTCTTATTGTTTTTCTGAAAGTCATACAAAATCATATATTAGTAATTTTTATGCATAGATCATCAGTCTTAATAGATTTTACTTCCTTTTATTAGTTTCTTTTTAATTTAAAATTTTGTCATAAATAAAATAATTTTTTCATAAAGAAGAAAAGCATAGAAAATGTTCGTTAACATATAGAAAACCTAAATTTTGATGTTGACGATTATTTGACGATTTCAAGGAGTCGATTTGACTATTTTGACGATTTTTTTCCCCTAAGTTTGACGATTTTCTATTAAATTTATCTGGCAGCTATGCTTATAGAGTAATTTCAATTTAACCTTAAAATATATTTATAAAACATAACAAGAAATTTTCTGTATGAATATTGATCAATTGAAAAATTTTTCCTAAATTTCCATTCAAATATTAGTGTCTGAAAGAAAATGTTATTTTTAAAACCGCTTTTTTGTGTTTAATAAAACCGGTTTATTTGACATTCGAAAAATTAACTTAATACGAAAAACCGTTTTTAAAACTGATTGGAAAAACAAGTCGATCACCCTGTTAAATATGTTTATTTCTGTAAATATTTTGCTATAATTTATAAAATTTATATGCCATATGTTGCTTGTTAAATAAGTATGAAAAAAGTCAAGCATTTTTAAGTAAATTTTGAGTAAGAATACAATTTTCACCTAATTTTTTCGTTTGACACGAACACCGCGAATTTTTTCGTTTTATAAAACAATATTTATATTTTACATTAATCATTTTTATCAATGTGAACAAATGTTATGGATGTTTAAAGTTGAAAATAAAAGCTATAGCGCTATATTCGACTGTGTCGAATCTGTTGAGATGTTATATGAGATATTATATGAAAAATTAATATATTTTAAAGTTGATGAAACTACAATATCAAATGACCACATTAATTAAACAAATGAAGATACATTTAATTAAAAAGGGTATTTTTTAAACTTATGGACCGATTAGATGGATTTAAAAATTCGAAATTCACGAAAAATATTTATGGCAGATCTGCGCAGGAACAAAGTTCTTAGCTTATATAGGGTCTTCGAAAGTCAAAAACGCATTTTGGCCGATATCTCGGTTATTAATTCACCTCTTCCGCACAAAAATTTTGAAAAAAAAATCCGAATTTCCTGTGAAAAAACGAAGGTATAAGCTAAAACCATTGTTCTTTCACAGCTTCAAAAAGTCAACAAACCAAATATGATAAATCTTATTGTTGTTGTTTTTCCGTGTCCATAAAACAAATGTATGCAAAGCAGTCCTTAAGTAAATAAAAAAATTTTTGCAAATAACTCGGTTGTTTATAGGCCGATTTGGCTGATTAAAAAAATCTCTTGTATAGTGGTTTCAACTAGTCTAAAATGCATTTTTACAGATATCTGATATCAGATACTAATGGATTTTTATTTCTTTCGAAAAAAGAATCCAAATAACATTTCGAATTTTCTATGCAAGAACTAAGTCGCAAGCTTTTATAGGGGCTTAGAAAAGATATCCGATATCTGAGGCTTTCAAAAACTAATTTAAACAGACAAACGGACATACAGACATCATTATATCGACGTCCGTAATAATAAGGATCCAGAATATATATACTTTTTGGGGTCCTAGATGAATATTTTAGAAATTACAAACGGAATGACAAACTTATATAAAAAATAATCTAGAAGTATTTTTATCAGGGCTTAAGTTGCCTGAAAATAATTTACAAATACAAACAGCCTAACCAAATAAAATTAAAATTAATATTAAAATTTCGTTTTAATTAAAAAAAAAAAAACTTTTTGTTTTGAAAGCTTATGAATATTTTGTTTTTATAAGCTTTTGAAATCTCGTTTTGTTATTTTTATTCATTGAAAAATATTTAAAAATTTTTAAATGTATGAGTTTTAAAAAGCTTTTAAAACAATTTTTTAAATATGTCTTGTGGTACGGAAGAAACAAGACTACTATTTTAAAATAATATCGATTTAAAAAAAATACAATTTTAAATTTCTTTTGTGGTTAGGCTGAAAATATTTCATATTGCTTTTAGTTTAATAAATAAATAATATTAACAATTTAATTTTCTTAGCACAGAAAGTTTTGCTACAAAAGAAATGACAATTTCAAATTTATGAGAAATTAAAATTTGAAAAATTAAAATTTATGAGAAATGAATTTTTTTTACCAAAAATTTTAATCTAAAAGAATATACAAATTTGAAAAAAAATTACTAAAAATTATACTTAAATTTTGCCAAAGCAAATTTTTATAATACACATCATTCATGATTAAGAATTATTTACACGTTATAAAAATACATATTTTAGTATTTTATATATTTTTCTAATTTAATTAACTGAAATGGTGCCAAATTGATGTTAGTACGGAATATTTTTTAAACTTAATACATATTCATGTAAATTAGGTCGTGTAATGGTAATGTCATAAAATCAATTAATAAATTTTAAATGTCTTTTTGCTAGAAAAAATTTTTAAATTATAAACAATTATAATTTGAGTATGTGAAAAAACTACAAAAATTTAAATTTGGGACAAAAAAAAAAATATGTCTTATTAAAATTATTACATTCTGTTTGCTAAAAATATATATAAAAAAAACAAAAAGTTTGATATTTTAAATTTGAATATTATTAAAATTATTATATTTGAAAAAATTTTGAAGACTTAATTTATTATTGCAAAATGAAAGCAATTTCTCTAGTAATTTAGCAGTTTTTTGTAAACCCTGATTTTTATAATCTTTTACAAAACTAAAAGAGTATTTTTATTAAACAAATTTATAAACATAGTTTTGAGAGAAGAACTTCAAAAGCAATGATCAAGATTCATAAAAAACAACATTCTAACAATAATAACTATGGTTTAAAAAAAGAACTTCTGCAGCTTTTTTTCAGCACTTCCTTCCAATAACAACACAATATTAAAATCATCAGCACTTTTCAGTTCATTTTCCATGGGGAGTTATATCCACTATAATGATACAGAAAGCTTTTTGTTAACTTTCTTATGTGTTAGTTAGAAACTGATATATGTAAGTTGAGGTTAGTTTGTTTATTGAGTCAGTTTTAACATTTATATTTGCAAATAAATATTAAAGGGCAACGTTTTCAAAATAATATTTTCTTAACTTTTTGTGCAGCAACATTTAAATAAAGAATATTATCATCAGGGAAGAGAAGTATGCTCCAAAAAATGCTTTTAAAATCGATGAATATGCCCTTAAAATTAAAAAATAAGCTTTTAAATATATTTTTTTTCTGGCAAATTTTTAGTTATCTACTATTCATGCTAAAAATAACTTGATTTTTATTGGCAATTGGTAAAACAATATTTTATTTTTGCACTTAAAAACATTGACCATATCTGGAAAATACAAAATTTAAATCAATTTTTATGAAGAAAATAATTGGGAAATAGGATTTGAAAAACGCATGATACAGCAAAATAAACCAAATTATGCAAAAATTGAATTGGGTGCAAAATTTTTGTAAATTATTGAAAATTATACTCTTTAGTGTAATATATACAAAATTAGGCTCTTAAGTATAAAATATGCCATTGAAATTACTGTAATATGCTCCAAAATAACTAAAAAAAAAAATGAAAAAATATGCTGTTGTGAATGAAATATGAAATAATGTGATAAAACAAATCGATGGCAAAATTCTTAAAATTGTCTGAAATAGATAAATAACTAATAGTTTAGTTTCTTTAGAGCCCAAGAAATATATATGAATTTGCATATTTTTGGTTGCTCTGGTTATTACATTTCAGGGATTCTAAGCCTTCGCTTGACACCCATGTTGGAATGATATAGTATTCGTAAATATTTTATAATTTTTTAATGTATATTGTTCGAAACATTCAAGGCCTTTTGAGAGGAAATTTGACGTCGTGGAGTGTATGATCTCCAATTTGTGTGAAAATGTTATGATTTATTCGTAGCATACCCAGCTATAATAAAATAGTAAAACCAAGATTTTGATGTTCTAACTTTTTAATAACTTTTAAGAAAATTTTTGCTACTTTGCAGGAAAACAATTATTGGCCAAATTCCATCTTGTCCACCTAATTTTGTTTGATGGATAATTTTTCTACCTACTAGAGTTATTATTTGCAAGTGAAGACCCCGGTTTATTTAAAGGAAATAATTCAGCATTTTTGGTTTTTATAGGTTTTTGATGAATGACTTACAATTTTTTATATAATAGTTATTTTCTTAAAGTTATTTTCAAAGATTTTCGAAAATTGTTTAAAATTCTTTGTATATATTTGTATTAAGTGCATACCCTTTGTCAAATCAAAAATTAGTTAGAAATCTAGCAAGGAAAATATATAATATATTTGTTTTCGTTAGTAAATTACTTCCTTTATAATTTCAAACCTTTTCAAATGCAATTGCATAGATACAGAGGAAAAAATATGATAAGGTAAAGACAACAAAACGTTACTAATTGTTTTCATATCTTAAGAAACAACAAAGTAAATCAAAGTAAAAAAAAAAAAACAATAAAAAGAAAATATTTCTCGAAATGTATTCTTGATGTTTACATACTTATATTACTTAAAGAAAATCATACAGCATACATATATGTATGTCAAAATTTAAATAGAAAATTAAATTGGTTCTAGATGTGTATTTTAGGCAAACATTATTTTAATATACCTTTGGATATGATTATTTATTTTTTCTTTCTTAAACGCAAAATTTAAAGTATATTTATTTAAGGGTCTTCATAAAATGTCTTGATTTCATTGAACTGATAAATTCATATAGGGATCGAAAATAAACAAAATTATAGCCAATTATAACTGTGTGAGTGATTAATTCAATTATCAACGTACTTTTAATTCCAAATGGAAAACGGGGCAGTCTGGTCTACAATGCTGTAATCACAATTTTTGTATTCAATATATTTTCTTTAACATGAAAGTATGATCTTAAATTGATGATAATACCAAACTAAACATCTTCTCAAATCTCAAATATTAAATTCCTCAACAAAGAGGAATTCACAAATTGGATTTTGTATGAGATTTATAAAACTGCTGTAAAAGCGAAAAAGATAAGTTATAGTCATATTCCAGAACTATTACAGATTTTGGTCAGAATTATTCAAAAATTGTGAGAAAAACAAAAACGTATATATTAATATTATTATATATAATATCAATAACAAATTGCTCCTTTTATAATTTAATAAATCTGTGCCTTCTAAAATACTGGGTGGATTGGATTAAAATGTATGAGAAAGATGTAGAGGAGGACTTACGCTTTCAGAAACGTCACCCCGTTCAAAGTTAACCACACCTAGTATATAAAAGTTTTAAAAAATCTTAGGTAACACAAATCAAATCCGAAATTTTTGGAAATAAATCTGTGTCTCCTAAACTACTGTGTGGATCGGCTTAAAATGTATGGAAAAAGTGTAGAAGAGGGCTTAGGTTTTCAGAAAAATCATTTTGTAATCACCCTGTAATAACATGAGATTAGCTGCAGGGTATGTAAAAGTTTTAAAAAATTGTAAGTTCGATTTCAAAAATGTTTATATTTCTGTAAAGTGCTTGGCGAGATAAAGGAAGAAGCGCTTACTTATTTAAGTTATCTCTTACAATTAAAAGTATATTTACGCATGAATTTTTGATTTTTGCTTCTAATTTATTTGGTTTTTCGGGATGAAGTTCTGTGTTATATGAATTA